>KN716254.1:75972-114765 GCA_000816705.1 Dictyocaulus viviparus | reverse complement strand
ATAATAATAATAATAATAATAATAATAATAATAATAATAATCTAGGAGTGAATCTACCATAATATTATTGTGAAAAATTTAGGTCTGGGATGATATAAGCGAGTTTCTGGATCAGGAAAATTTTCGTATTAGTGAGTTCAGCGGGATGGCTTTTTCACCACTAGAAACACCTACATTCGGTACTTTTACACGAACACCTCGTATCTATGACGAGTTCGTTCAGGAGCCACCAATCTCGCTAGCTATGCCGCCGCCACCACCGCCAATTATTCCTAATGCTACATTTACAAACTCTCTTGTTTACTGCCGCCAATCATCGCCAACCATAACCACATGTCGTCAAACGTCTTTCCCTAATCCCTACAATGTATCCACTTGCTCTCTTTCCAACAATCGATGCTCATCGCTACCGACTACTTCGACTGTCTCCAACACCACTTACTACGCAACTCTACCTATCAAGGAAGAGTCACCACCATCTAGTCCTGAGATAGCATATTCTCAATTCACGGAAGCTACTTATTCTCGGAGTCCTTTGGCAAACAGCCTCCCTGACCTAAACATGCCTAACCAGCGAAATCGGAAAGCAAGCAGGTACATTTCTTTACCAAATTCTTTACAATTACATGTTGAAATTGTCAGCTATTCAATCCTTAATAAAATGCAAAAGATTATTACTGTCATTTTAAAATAAGCTAATTTTTGAATTTCTTTTCTTGCCTTTGCTCATAAATCATATCGTCTTTTTCCTATTGTTCATCAACCACCTGATATCCTGAATACCTAGAAATGTTGTTAGCAAGGTGTATAAGAAAAGCAGGTTTCTTCTCAATCAACATTGTAGGTAAACAAGCTATCAATTGTTTAGTGTGATGTACTATCATAAAAGTAGAATTATTACTTATCACGATGGTCTCGAGTTTGGGTAGGTTATGCGGCCAAATCAATGACCTGTAGTGAAACCGTCGTTGGCGCATTCTTTTGCTACCGTATACATTTGCGGTAACGACGAGAATGAAAACAATAATCTTTGTCGATAAAAACATATTTACGAAGTGTCACGTCATCTCGCATACTGCGGACGAAAGTGACAAAAACCTGACGGCGGTTTGACTGAATTTCTCGCACTTCTCGTTCAAATCGTAATTGAGTCTGCTGTTACACGGGCTTCTTCGGAACAACTTTGTTCCATAACAAAGAAGAACGTTTTTTCAAAATCATCTGGCTTCATAATATCTACGATTCTTTAGCAATAAAGGAAGTTCTATATGCGGAAAACTTCCCAAGAAAAAAAACCATGTGGAACGAAATTCTTACAAAGACAGAGAAATTATTGCGAACATTCTATTCGCATTAGGACAAAAACCATCATAAATAAATTTAAATTTTCTCTCCATATTTTCACAAACTTTTTATTCAATCAGTAAGCATTTAATCGTGATTATTTCAAGCTATTTCTAGTGAAGACCATTGCTTTGATTTTGTATCATCTCAACAGCACATAAATATTCTTATTAGTGTGCGTTCCATTTCAATATTCGTTGAGCCTTGAAGCGTCGTTGTTCTCTTGTACATTGAGCGTTCCATCTTATATTGTTTTTGTGATTATTGACTAAGTACATTACCTGGATTCCCGTTGATCATCGACGAAGTCGAACGGGCACCAGTAAAGCTTTCATTTTTCCCTATTGCGCGCGAGGATAGTCGAATGAGCTCTTTTTGCTCTATAGATTCGTCGAGCATCATAATCTCTTTCTGGGGCCGTAGTGAATAGGTCAGACATCAGGCTGGTGGTCTCCCTGCAGTGCGTGTAATATTCAATGGGATCCAATAACTTACAAGTCGTGTCCACCGGTCGTCATCCATGAGCATCACGTTTCCGTCCCACCTATTCTTCGAAAGAGCTTGGCGTACACGGCTGCGTTTTTGATTTTTGATCGTTGACGTAGATCAGAACTTCGTATTTCCTTTTCCACTTTGTGCGATGCGGTTAACGCAAGGCATTATCCTTTCGATAGAGCGCTGTATTGTGCTCAATGAACGTTCATTCTGCTCTCGTAATGTCCAGTTTCTGAAGTATACCTTAAGGCAGGAAGAATCGTCGTATCAAAAAGAGCCAATAAATAGATCGATTAGATACATAGCCAATAAATTATGCATTCGACCTAATTCACTGTAACTGAAAATACTCAAGTTTATTTTCTCATAACGATTGTCCTTCCTGCAATTTACGCCGACTGATGTCAACAGTAATCTGACGAATTTCGTGTCATTGTTATCTAATTGTTTCAGACATTATCAATGTGCTAGCAGCCTACACAATATTAGTGATGATAATAAAGCGCTGTCATCATATTTGCGTTAAGAACCAGACCACTTTGTGGGAGGGCGTGATTGGTGTAATATTGAGTTGTTCTATAACCTCCTTTATTGTTTATTCAAATCAAGTTATTGTCAATAACCTATTTTATTTCACAAAATATTCTTTAGTTAGCTGGGATTGAAAGAACACGTGTGCTGCGAGTTGAATAAATAGGAAACAAAATAGGTCAGCGCCAGTTACGCTCGACTAAGCTTTACGATAAGTTGAAGACCACTGTAAGAAAGACGGCCTATAAGATCAACAATACGTTTGGATCAAGCATAAACAATGGTTAGACTTTCAGCCTTGGTTCAAATACTTGAACGAAGTCGACCAGATGTCGAAGTCAACCTCGCTTTGCCCAAGCAGCCACCTTACTTGAACTTTCCAGCAGTGGCCGTTGGAAGTGCATCCAGATGCTAGTATCATGGATAACGTCGGGAACGAAAACGATTTGGATACGACTATAGCACCATCGCTCTTCAGCTAGATGAGACGTGAAGTGATGTCTTGACGTACACCTCATGCTTCCACCGATCACAACCATGCTTAACAGTTTGCAAAATTTTTCTGCTGTTACTGCAAAATCAGAAGGTCCTGCAGACGAGCGCGACACATACTAGCTGTTTTGAGACGAAATACGAAGAGTTTAACGAAAGAGAGATCTCCATACTTAAAAGATTATACTATCAACTTTTTAACACAGGCAGAACATATTTGGTTGAGAAACTTTCAAGAAAAGTCAGAAAATCAATGCTGGCGTCTACGCGAGAACTCCGGATACTAGTCGCAGCAATATAACAGAAGCGTCCATAACGATTTAGTCGCACCTTTCACTAGGATAACGTTCGACCTAATGTTGTTAATTCGACACTCCATCTTCTGGATACTGTACTGGGCTACTGTATCACATCTACCGTATGGCTATGATTTGCCCCATCGGATTATTATTATTTTTATTATTAAAAGTAAACCCATCCAATTCTTATTCTTCCTGGTGGGGCATTCTTCATTGGCCACCAATTGGTTGCATAATGTCCATAATGATAGTGATTATATTGGCGATCAATTGATTTCTTTAAATAGATGGCTGTCATATTAACAGAATTATTAAACTTGTAAAAAAAATAGTTGCATAATCTAATAACATTTTGTACGACATACCATGTTACGATTTCACTTTATGCACGTGAGTTTTACAAAATCTCTGGTAAAATGAGTAGTTCGGGTAAGAAAACTAAAAGCAATAGGAAAAATCTCTTTCTAGCTAGATGAGCCGTTAAATTTCTCTGCCTTTATCGTTTTGTTAGAGTTGCTAAACCAGGAGACTGGAGAACACGTTATGCAATAGACTCGCTGTTTGTTAGATTGTTCTGTGCGTGCATATTTGTAATTTTCGTAATCATTTTTCATCATAATTTTTATAACAACTGTCAATCGCGCAATATATAACTATCACTTTGACTATCTCTATAACGTTAACCTTATCTCTCTAGCCTTTTATTTAACAGCATAGAGGATGCCCGTTTATTCAATAAATAACAATTTCACTGTGTACATTGATTTCGGTTCTGCAAAATATAGGAGCTGGTAAATCTATTATAATAGCTTTACCGAATTCACAGGATGAAATAAACGTCGGTGTTGTTCGATCTTTGTTGTGGCATGCGTTTACGCATTTGTGTTTGACGTGATATCGTGAAGTTAATTGCGAGGTTGATAAATACGGTGATTTGAGTTGACCACTTTTTGCCGAGTGTTCAGTGCTAGGCGTGGGACAGCCGTAAACTTGCGTACACTAATTTGTGAATGCCTTTGCTGTAGCACCTCAACCAGTGCACCACTAACCACTTATAAACATTTCAATAGACTTTTGCAGAATGCACGGAAGTATTCCATCATTAAAGGTTCATGTGGTATTGTATCCATGTATTGGCATATGAAAAAGTCTAGAAGCGCCATATATCTTAGACTTGTCTTCTTGAACGTAGCAGTAATCTAGCGAATTTTTGTAAACCTTACTACCAATCACGCTTCTTTTATCGTAATTTTCTTTTCCAAATCCTCTGTGAAATTGACCATAAAGCAGGTGATTTGCCTGAAATGTATTTGGTGCTTAATTTTTAAGTAAACAAGGTATAAATAAGGTGTATCGGAATGAAATTGAACTTGGCACTCAATTACTCGAAAGAGACTTTTCAACCAAACATTACATTCGAAATGGTGAATGAGCGGAATGACATTTTAATGCTATAGAGAAGAGGATAATTCAACAGTGTCGATGATATGTGGAACGGAAGCGGCTAGAACACAGAACAGTTCCGTTTATTTGATTAATGATCAAAACTGTATACTTTCTAACCACTCAAATATTAGTCACGAGAAATTCAAAACCTACTGAAGATCATTTCCGTTGTTGTCTTTTTATCTAAACAAATCCTTTTTTTCATGACTCATATTCTTATTATAAAGCTTAATATCTGTTATTAACATGCTGTTTTCTTTACCATGACTCTTATTCAATCATAAAAGTGATTAAGAATTCATTTACGAACTATTATGAGATCTGCGAATATTAGCACGATCTGGTGAAACCACCTAGTTAAGGGATTCATAGAAAACTTATTAGGATTTCCTCGTTACACTTCATTTTCATAGAAAAGCTTCTATGAAATTTTCTTGGCTCAATTCACTTCGAGAATCAAATTTAATCAATTTTTTATTATTACTAATTTCCATGTCAGTATACATATGATTACAACCAAAAAGTAATACAAATTGAAATAACATGTCTAGTAATAAATCAAATCGTTTTTTTTTCTCTCCATAATCATTTATTTGCTTTTTTTAAGAAAAATTCGAGTAAAATGTGAATCTTTTACAGCTACATTATTATCAAAACTTCTGAAACTATAGTGTTTTCTTTAACTCACATTCCAATCGAATGATTCACTGGATTGTCAAAGGGAATGAACATTTACTCATTCGTCATCAATAAGCCATTGAAAGTCCTCGTCCATTCTGATTTGCGGCCGAGTTCACACGTCCCTTCAACGTTTTCCATGGAAATAGATTCGACCAACCAGCAACTGTGTTACATGTTTTACGAAACTCACTAGACTAATGGATTAATTGACTGATTCAATTGTAGTAGATGCATCTGTATCCCTAAGTGAAACCAAATAGCATTCTTCACGCTCAGTCAGAAGAACATTTTTATAGTCGATTTTAACAGTAAATGAATCGATTGTCACTGTGTTTGTCAGACACAAATCACATTATCAGTAGCGATGTCGAGTAGGGAATCATTTTAATTTTGTAAAAGCTTTCATTCTAGACAAAGCTGTAGAGATTTGCAATAATAACAGAATAGAATGCTCTGATGTCACTAAATAACAATATTAAATAACGACACAACTTCTGGGATTTGGTTGTTGATAAAGATTGAAGCGTCACATCTTCGGCTATATGGTCTTTCAACGTCGTTCGTATATGTTGATAGTTTATCGCACTGTCGTGAAATTAGTCGCTATGTTCATCAAAATTCCTTCATATGTTAATTCATGACGCGATTAACAACGACTTCGTATGCTTCCGCTTTACACCGTGACGAAAATTTCCCATCTTCGGCCATCATAAACATGACGCTAATTTCAAAGTTTTGCCTAATGTAAAGAATATCTCAATTCCCAACCACATAAAAATCTAATATAGTTTGAAGCAAACAACACATCGTCATCTGAAGTTGATCAACTAGATGACTGCGCGGTGAAGTGAAAGGACATTAACCTTCACCTTATATTTTATTGATGCCTATAACTAGCGTGATGAAAGAGTGGTGACCGTAACGAAGAGCTCTCTTTAGAATTGCATTTAACATACTTGATAGACGCAGCAGATCATCGTCTAATCGTTCTTTTGTATCATCGATCAAATGTCTAAATGAAAAATACAAGATATTCTTCGAAAATTTCTAAACACTACAACAATTAAAGGGAATACTAAGCAACTGTAGACGTGATTACTGCAATATTGCAGTATCATCAAAGTAAGATAGGCTACTCAACGAACGAATACATTTTCAAAAAAGCGTAAGAAATGCCGAGAGTTTTAAAATTACCAAGTGACGCTTGTCTACAAGAACTCTCAAGCATATACACCAACAAGGCGCAGCTTAAGCCTTATGCAATCACCAATCAACGTCACGATTTGCGAAACGCAGCAGAAAAGCGATAAAACAAGAGTTCAAGGAGAGAAGAACAATGAGGAAAATCATTTACTATTATTACTCAGATTCCCTCGATAGACACATTCGTCTACCTCCATGCAAACAGAGGAAAGACAACTGGGTAGTCCCAAATTTCCTCCCTTCCGATATTCCGAATGCTATTTCGTTGGTAAAAAATCGTACAGCTCTCGAACCATACAGCGTTCAATGAGAACATCAGAAGAATCTATTGCCAGTTCCCCTAAGAGCACTGGCTCATTTATTCGCACGCTATCAGAATGCGAAGTTACATATCAATAGAAAACTAGGAGGATCGTGTTGCTGAACAAAAAGGATGTTCACGACACTGGTAATTAATGCTAAACATTAGACGAAGAACAACCACGTAAGCAAAATGATGGCCGTATTTTTTTTTCATTTATTTTCCGTATTTTTTTACAAGACACATAGAAGTATTATGAGAGCATAAGAAATCAATATGCCTAACTTTTATCGATCTTGAAAAATCGATTGATTCTGTAGAGATAGAATCGATCATGGGGACGTTGATTAATCAAGCGCTTTCGACTCCATACACCAAGATTATTCGTGTGTTATACAAGAAGTTCACCACCAACACTATCTCTTTCTATCAATAAACAATCGTTGACGTAAAACGATGGGTTCGAGAAGGCGACACTATTTGTTAATGCTAGTGACAACCAATCAGAAAAACGTTACGCGAAATTTGGAGTTGGAACGATATGGGACTGAAAATCGACGATCCGCAACCCTTCTATTATTAAACGCACTGCAGAAAACCACGAACCTGATGGTAAAATCTTTTCACAAAGGTCGTAGAAAGGGATTATGATGCTCAACGAATCTCTATAGCGAAAAAAACTCATTGAATTACCTCCGCGCGCGATAGAAAGAAATGGTTAATGGTGCCCACTCGACTCTGTCGATGATTAACAGGATTCCAGATGACCCAGGTGATAGTAATAGTGTGCATTTCATACTAACAAATCTTTAGCCATCACACATTGCTGAAAATTTGTAAAGAAAATTTTGAAAATTTGAAAAAATTTGAATTTGAAAAGCACAGATCAACAATCGAATTTCGAAATGTAAATAGTCCCCTAGCAATCCGACTTGTGGAACTCGAAAATCTAATTCTGTCTGCCGACTAATTTTTGCTTTGCTCGGAGAGTATGGTAAAAACTCATTTAAATCATTAATATTTTTTATGTAAGTATTCCTTCTACTGCAATAATTGGTTAGAAAAATTTCATCAAATATGACAGCGATTGGACCTTAACTCCTTCAAGCACTAAAAAACCAAGAAGGGTGGAGGGGTTTGACAAAACGCGCTCGTACTATATCATTCTTTGGATTAAATGAAAGCAGATCATTTGATAAGAGGTTTAAGCTGAACAGAATATAATAGTGGATTTACACATTGATAATCTGGATCTTTTATGGCCACTTCAAAAGCTTCTACCTCAAAATAAATAGCTGATTGCCATGTTTTCTCATTCGCATAGTACTCATAAGCTTTTTGATATCCTAAACCAAATAATTTTATAGATCCAACTTTCACACAAACCATATCAAATGAACTGTTCTTCATAGACAAGATGTATGACAAATCCTACTTTAGTAGGAACAATGTTGTGGAAATAAGTTGAAATATTTTTGCAGTTCATTTAAACACCGAAAGGCACTTTGCTACAGAAACTATATCTACGACTTAGAAATTGCACGAGAACATTTTGAACAAAATACTTTGGTCATTATTAAGTTCTTACTTAGAGAATTGAGATTTCCACAGATATCTCAACTGCACTACAATTAAAGAAAAATAAAACAAGGTCAAACTAAGGGCATAAGGAGACAATAGGTTTCTAAACAACATTGGAAAATTTTCAAGAGACCAAAGCTTAAGTTCGATATCAGTTCAATTATGAAATTATCGAAACGTTGAAACTTAAGGTAGTTACGATCTTATTACATCTTGATCATATTACCTAATGTCTTGATAGGGCATGTAACTAAGGCGAGGTAATTTTTCATGGTTACGTGGAAAAGTTTACGGGACCTCAGCTGTTTCCTTGTTCAAAACCACCAAGTATTCCACACTCTAAAAGAGAGAGTGGATTAGTACGTTTAATAATACTGAGAATATTCGATAGCAGCTTGCCGCCGAAAGTCGCTGAACAGAAGATGTGATTACATCATTTACACAATGCGTGACAGTGACAAAATTGCAAATGCACCATCGAACTTATTTTTAAATCACTTTTTACACTATGGCATATAATGTTAAGTGTCTTTGAGATAACACTCACAAAACAGGCCATCTGTGTTACCGACTAGCTCACATACTGAGCCACTTGACATATCTATTCTTCAGCCGATGCACACCCGCTGTTTATGTTTACCACTAAGATTTTCACACGAAAGGTGGCGCATTCCTTGACTTTCTCCAAAAATAGAACTATGCTTTGTGAAATATTTCTTGGTGAAACTTTGTTTCTGTGATGCTGCTGGGTATTAAAGCTGTAGTTATGATGTGGACACCAATATTAAACCCATCAAAATTGTATCTGTAACGGCTATAAAATAATCTCTGAAACAACAAACATTTTGATATTACACCTTCCTAATTAATGACGACCGCTTACTAGATTTCAAATACAATTTCTATCTCAAACTATAGCCAATATAAATTTCAGTGGTGAAGGTGACAGTTCGACAGAATCAGACGAAAGTGACCAACCACGTCGGTTGCGCAGAGGACGTGATTGTAAGCGACTTGCTGTACACGCCTGCCCTTATGCGGGATGTATAAAAACGTAGTTTTTTCCTCACATGCCATTCATCACAATATTGATTGTCACATCTTGATATATTTAAACACGTCCTCCCCACATTTGCAGAATCCAGATCGTTTTTTTTTAATTTCTTAAACATCACGAGAAAACTTTCGACTAACCCATTCGCTTTTATACAAACAATCACAAGTTACCACATTTTAACTGGATCACATATGAGCAATTCGTTGTCGGCGTAGTAGGCGTCAGAGCCGTACCCATTGTTGCACACGTACGACAGCATAATTTATTGTTAAATTTAGGGTTTTTTTTCACTAAACTCAGAAACAATAATTTGTAAGTAGTCTTCCAAATAAGTTTGCGGTAGCAAATGTGATGGTAATGAAAGAATGGTCCACATTATGTAGATTACACAAAGAACAACTCTCAGATTCTTAGAAAGTAAATAATCGAGTGTGAAGTTATCAAAAAATATAGTGTATTCCATTAATATGTTGAATGCTTTATATCGTTCATCTTCTAAATGTTAGTTTTATAGATATTCAAAGAGCTCTCATTTAAAAGCACACGTGCGGACACATAGCGGAGAAAAACCATACTGTTGTTCATGGGAAGGATGTGAGTGGAAATTTGCTCGAAGTGATGAGTTAACAAGGTATGCACAATCAGCGTTATATAAACTAGGCGTGTCACTGACTCACATTATCCAACAACGATATTGTGTACTTTACAACAATCCTGACAAAGCCGTAAGTAAACAGTTGAAATATCTACTACATAGTCAATTGATTCTTGGAAAACTACCAATGCATAGAACAGCTGTAGTTTTTATTTTCAGGCACAAACGAAAACATACCGGTGATCGCCCGTTCCAGTGCAGCTTATGCGACCGAGCATTTTCGCGTTCTGACCACCTTAGTCTTCACATGAAGCGACATAATGTGGCTTAAGTTGTTCAAACAATTACAGATTATCATTGATAACTACGTTGTGCCTCGTTGATACCACTATTCAGCGATGAGTCATAGAAACCCATATTCTCAGTTGTTCCGTTACAAAACTTTACAATTAAAGACGATATAATAAGTCAGATCAGTGGACCAATACTCTTGTTTTCTCTATGAAAAGACCTTTCTTAAAATAAGAGATTGTTTCTCGTAACACATGTGTTCACAAAAAAGCCATGAATGCTGAAACCATCGTTCAATACTCTTCAGACTACAGTTTATTAGTAGACGATTTCTTTACCACACCACTCTTACATGCATCCCAATTTAACTTCTGCATGATGAAAACACAAAGATGAGTTACTATGACGTTATTTATATAATTAAGGTCGACTTCTATGCTCTATATTCTTTTTTTCCAAAAAAATACTTTTTAATAATCGCAAATGGAATTAACACTCCATCTTTAGCGTTTCCTTGAAAAACTAATGATTTCATATCTTGCCTTGCTTTACGTTCAAGTCTCCTCTATACAGGTTGTTATTTACATAGCTTCAAAATTCTACTCTAGCGCCAGTACTCGTAATTATGTAAAATTATTCAAATGAATAGAAGCTCATTATTCTGTGGAAGTAATCAATGAAGACAGAAAACAAAGGAATTTAAATCGCAACTGTTTTAATAACGGGAAATTACGACACGTTCACGATATAAATTCTCCCAAATAATTTTTACCTCACATGAATGCTCGGGGCTGATCTTTGCATATAACTGCATACTGTTTAAGAAGTACGTGCGTTATTACCCTGATTCGTCAATAACTTTAAATGAATGTGTAGTTGTAACGGAGTAACATCTCGCATACACCGACGATACGGCACATGGAGAAAATGTCCTCAGCCTACAATCACTGACGCAATCAGTTTTGAAATACAACACTAAAAATCGTCAAAAAGAACTCTACTATTTTGTCACGAAACCCATACTGCAAAACCATTAATTCCATTAAAACGTTAGAAATCTACATTGCTTATAAGGATCAAAGGTGAAATAGCGATCATGTCGATACACAAAAAAGATTTTGAAAAAATCGAACCACAAGACAGTTTAACAATATACATAGTCGAGCTATTGAACGTCTACACGTATGCTGTTCTGAAATTCAAACAAATGCGAAAATATCTAGAAATTATATAAATGAAGGTAAGAACTGTGGAATATTCAATAAAGTTCACCAAGCAATCTTTATCCAAAGTAGTGTGAAAAACGTAAAACACATCATTGAATATTTACGTTTTACGCCATTCTACGACACCTCTTGAAGGCTATTCACAAATTATTATAGTCTCTAAACATCTCGCTGTAGCCCTTATGGTAATAAACAACATATTTCCTAACATTTTTCTATGTTTAAAAATCTCCAACCCATTTCGAAAAACCCCAAATGTATTTATAAACCCAAAAACGAACAATTGATGACTAATTAAGTGAAAAGTTACATCAAAATAGAATCACACATGAAATATTCATTATGGAAAGGGTAAAAGTTCCAAATCCACTGACCATGATTACCTAATAGATGAATGTTAAAATTGGCTAGTTTAGCTATTGCTGTGAAATGACAAATACATAATATCACTACATCACTATCAGTTCTATAATTTGCATAACACGAATTATTTAAGAGATATTTAGTATTAAACGAACAGTAAAAGGGAAAATAAAACAATAGTGGTGACCAAAGTTTTTCCAATTGTACTGAATGACAAAATCCACATAGTCAAAGTTGGTCGACCTCACATGATAGCCAGTAGGACTGGTTGTTAACAACTAAACTTGATCATTTAGAAATTGGACGTTCTGTCTCCTCTGCGGCTATTCGAGGAAAAACAGCGACAAGAGGATTCCCAAAATTTGAATTGATAGGAACGAAGTTCGTTGGATAATTTTGTGTCTCAACTGCAGTAAACAAGTTCAGACTGCGCTGATCTGTACATTGTGCTGCAAGCGGTTCTCGAATGTTACGATTCGCATTAGTAGAGCTGAAACTAGCTAAACTAACTAACTTCCCCAATCTAACTAACAGCTTTCAACTATTTCACCCATTTCAATGCTTTCATAGAAAACCTTCCACTTTTTTAGACTTTCTGAAAACATTTATTACAAAAACAACCCAGAAATCAGTCAAGCGCAAACGCATGCTCAGCATGTGTTAAAATGTTAAAGGTCCTGAACAAAAAGGCGCAGACATCTATACCTATTCTCAGCAACATATCTTTTACTGTGTAATTACAAGAGTAATTTAGCGGCAAGGTTACACACTACACCATTTCAAAACTCCAAATAAACTAGACCCAGAAGTTTAACCACTAGATTTCTACTTCCATTTGCTACAATCTGCAGTTATTTGAGCAACCATTTAACGAAAAGATGGTAATACGTAAAGTAAAGGAGGCATTTGGTAAACAATGTAGAACTTACCTATTCTTCAACATCATTTGACGCGACTTATTAACTTCGTCAAGAATCATCCTGGTCTATTCTGAACGATAACATGTACGTACACATATTTAGATATGCAAAGTAACTTGGTTAAAAATTTATATATTAGCTTCCGTTTCACATTTATACCTTTGTGAATGCAACGCACTATAGACGTACTCAATATATTGAAGCAGTATGGAATGGCTCTTCGACCTGCCTTCGAAAATGGCGGGTGGTATCAAATTCCATGCGAGACCGAGTAAATGAGCGTCGACTGTTAAAACATGTCAGGATCATTCAATAATCCAATGAGTTGTGCCATCCTTCGATTTGAGAGCATTTTTCTTCCTCAGTTGTCATTATTGTTTGTGTTTGGAGTGTTTCAACTTTCAAATATATTATATTTTTGCATATCAGGATTAAGGGTTTAACTAGTATGGACCTTTGACTTGGATAGATACTAAGAGATCAAGGAGCCTCGTTAGTTCTCCATCAAGCAGTCATGGTCGAGTACGGTTGTAACGTGACCAACAAGTTCGGTTTCATGTCCGATGATGACGGTTAGCAGCTGTTTTCGCTTATTTGGCGTTGCTCTCTAGTATCTTGCTTTTAGAGTTTGATGACCCTCAAGAATTAATCACAAGGGTCGCTCAACTAGAAGCAGAAAAAGCAGCCGCTCAAAAGAAAGCCGACAAACTTGCAAAGCAGATAGCTTCAACGCCCAAGGAGACGAAATCTTCGGGTAAGTTTTAAGATTTTCTATCATTTCCGCAATATCATGTACTGTTCCTAAATGCTTAAAGCTCATAAAATTTTAGGAATTGGCTACTTAACAAGCTTCATTTAGTAAACTTAAACGGAAAGATGCTATGTAGTGAGATTATTCAAACAAATTTGTACCTAAAATGATCCACTTGAGTATTAACAACATGTTTTCCCTTCTGTCCTTGATTGACGTATTTGTTCATTCCAATCCAAAAATAAGCGTTTTGATTGTGAACATCTCTAGGATTTTATTCATTTCAGAATATATATATATATATAAAGCATTTCGGTTGCGGCTCTTTGTTTATTACTCATCAATGTGTTATATATTGAGAAATCCTATTGCTGATTTTCTTTTATTTTGTTTGTGTTCTTACCTTCCAACAATCTATCTTTTATAAATATTTTGCTCTATAGAAACTTTTGAAAAAATATGTTGAATTTATGGATTACGTAATTTGTAGGGAAAGAGAACAGTAAGCCCTCTGGAGTAGAACGTGGTGGACGTGGTGGACGAGGGCGTGGACGTGGCGGAGGTACCCGTTCATCACGTCAAGAAAATGAACTTAGTGAACGTTTTGGAGAGTCTCGAGGCTCCCGTGGTTCTCGTGGATTACGTGGTCGTGGCACTGCGTTGTAAGTTTCTAAAATCTATTTATCGTTAAACTAAACAAGTAGAAAGTGTAACGATTTGGTAGAACACCGAAGCCCACTTTCGGTAATAGGAACACTTTTCTTATTAGTAGGAAAAGGGATTGCTGGACGGTCTCTTATTATTTTTCAGCCGAGGGCGTGGTGGAAACGTAAATGGATTACCAGAAACTGTAAAAAGCTCACAAAATAATGGGGATGAGGTCACGAACGATTCAGTTATAGAGTCCTATGGTAATCATTTTGTTTTGGTATGTTGAGTCTGATAGTTGCATTTATTATTTCAATTGTCACAGAGCGTCGTGGTCGTACCGGACGTGGTACTTTTAATAGTGAACGAAGAGCACGTGGGGTATTCCGTGGAGGACGTCAATTCGATCGTCAAAGTGGCTCAGTACGTGGAAGAGTGCGTGGAATAGACAAAAAGGACGGATACGGACGTGGGAACTGGGGAGACGACAAGGTATTCCGTGTTAGTAGTTTCTGACAGTATAACGGCAATAGAGTGTCGTTTAATTTCAGTTTTTCTACTTTTTTTGTGTTTACAGTACTTCAACCTCTTATATTTTCGTTTGCTAGAGTTTTATCCGATAGTATGTGTTTTGAATTTAAAGTAATGCTCTATAGTTCCTCACTTTTGACTTTGTCAATATTAACTCAGACTAAATGGAATTTTCAGCAATGAATTTAATGAGGTTCATTTTAGAAATCCAAAGCTCCATCATATTAAGGCCGCAGTATATTTTCTAATATTTTTTTTTTCTATTTCAAAAACCTCTTCATTATGTGATAGGGTATATTACTAAACCATATTCTTTCTCCGATATCTATTTAATGTGTTCTTGCTTAGCAGCTTATTAACTTATTACTTATGTCGGTAGTTGTTGTATCTGTAGATCTGTCTGTGTACTGCTGAATCGTCAAAGATGTTATGCCATGATAATTACATTTTATTTCTTTTCCAATGTGTGCAGAAATTACAAGTTGTTTATTTTGGTGGGAGTCAATGCATGTTTTTGAGAAATCATGATTTCATGAAAATTGGATCCAGGGTTATATTTATTTAATTGTCAAAAATACCTAATTAGCATCATAATTTAGTAGGAATAAGGACTGAAAAAATTACAGGCAGAAGACTTGGGCCGACGAAATAGAATCCGTGCATTTCAGTTATAGCTGTGTTGAATTGGTAGTTTAATTTAATTGCTGTGATTCGTCGTTTAGGACGAGCTGGTTGGTGAAACAGAACCATTGAACATGGTTGAAGAACCAGAGGCTCCTCGAGAAAAAACTGCTGAAGAGCTTGCTCAGGAAGCTCTTGAAGCTGAGTTGGCCAAACAGAAGACATTGAAAGAGTACATCGATTCTCAGAAGGTAGTCTTTCATACATATTACATTTGATATTGTTGTTATAGGATCCATTTTTTTAAAGAAAGAAGCTCCGAAATTCAATGTGCGGAAAGCTGGAGAAGGTGAACAAGAGATCCTTGGAAAGCTTGTTAAACTACAGAAAGAGGTTGTTGTTGACAAGGAGGAGGAAGAAGTTTCAATTATTCGACGTGAGCCACGTGAGAAGGCTCTTCACATCGATATACAGTTCGCGGAACCTAACCGAAATTACCGTGGTGAACGAGATTTTTACCGTGGTGATCGCCTATCCAGAGGCCGCGGAGGGCCACGAGGAGGGCGCGGTGCACGTGGTGCAGGCCGTGGACAGGCACCACCAAACTTCGATTCCTCGTTGGATGCCTTTCCTGCTCTTGGCTCTAAGTAGTTTGTTGCTATTTTTATAAATAAACTCTATTTTTAATGCGTTTTCATCCCATATATGCCCATGAGTCCATACACCCTGCATGTATAGAATAGTGTCAGTCTTATAGCATTCTCTGTTATTATGACGGATCCCGTTTTTTGTTTAGCCAGTCGATCTCTGTTTTTGATGATTTTTTTTCGTCGACGTCTCGATGGCTATTGTTTATTCGAAAGGAAAAAGTCGGCCTATGATCTTTTCTGCTTTGAGTCATCTCATTATGTTTCCATATACATAGTTTGCAGGGAGATGGATTACTAGGGCTTTTGCAAATCAATGTCTTATTTTTTTGGAGCATTGTTGTTTTTCCTTGTTAAGGCAAAAATTGATAAAGCGTGTTTGAATTTGTTAAGGAAGTATTTTATTATTCGTACCACTTGGACGTTATTGTCATTCCGATGAAGAAAGCGATGCTTCTTAGTGAATAAGATGTGTACATTGCTTAACAGTTGGCTGTATTTAACAATAGTATTCGGATTGTGTGGTTAAAATATGGGTATTAGTAGAATTGGGACTGTATTGCATTGGTGAGCAATCAACTCTCTTGAAGTGTATACATGTTGTTACGTAGTTTTTCCAAGTGGTTTTGCTACACTATGCTGTGTGCATGCTTGTGTAGAGTGCAATATAATGCAGCTAATCTTGGCTGGCTATAATAATTGAGTAAAGAGATGCAAGGAAAGGTAGAGCTTTAGCATTTGTGCAGGTAGAGTGGGGCATAGATTTAACTTCATTATGGAGGTGACGGCGAATCTGGTCCCTACGGTGATTTGCTGCTACCAACTTCTATGAGGGGTTGTGCTACTCAGTCTTCGGATTATTCTGGTACGGACTTTTGGAAGGGACTAGTATTTCTCATTCAGTTTTTTGACCTATTATGAATTAGCAAGTAAGAGAAAAATGATCCAGGTACCTCAGTCAATGGAAATGAGACGTGGAAGTGCTGCTCGATTTCGTTGCATCTTTCAATAGCCTTTATAGTTAGGAAGTAAATAGTTTTGCACTTTTGCTGTAATAATTACATCGAGAATAAACTTCCAGTACGATAATGCTACATCAATACGATAATGATACATCGTGGAATTAGTGCTCGTTAACTTCTATTTGAAATTCTTAGGACGTTGAGAAGACCAGAGACTGCGATAAAATACAGTGCATTCAGTAGTATAATGACAAGGAAGGAGAACGAACAGCGTTAGGCTTGTATTCTAAGTCTGAGCATTTACCATTCTTCTTTTTTAATATGTTTCCGTAAAAACTAAAATACTGATTTAATTGTGATGTGATTTGTCAGCGATGCACTCCGTGAAGAAATTGGTGGGAATTCATGTGAATGCAAATTTATTCAACCACCAAATGCTTCAATTTAGTGACCTTTGGTCCGTCAATGGGATCGATTTAGTGAGTCTAACTTTGCACCCAATTACGCTGATGTTGCCCAATATATAACCCTAATAGCTGCAATGGTGACAGTGTTTGACAACATATCTTGTTATATCAAACAGCACATCTTAGGAATTATGGAAATTATTTGTAAGTCCTATGAACCACGTCTTCAGTGGTCCTGAAGTGAAATTACTAGGGCTTTTTTACACAACGCCGACAACCAGTATTTGTTTAAACAATTGGAAATTTTGCCTAAGTACGACGCAGGCATTACCGGATGGTGTGCCGCCTCAGCGTGAGTAGGAAGGGTTTCTAGTATTTTCATCTCGACATGGGAACAATCCAAGGGTAAACCTGTGGGGAATCGCTGACGTCTTTATGAAATAAATTTACGAAGGGCTATATCGCTCTGATCAATGAAGGCCGATGGGGCCTACTATAGTGAAAACTATCTCAGGAATCCAGAGAACAGGAGATGCACTAGCAGAACTTTGTCGTACCACTGTAACCATGCACGCAGAAAACAACCACCATGTAGGGCAGTTGCACGAAAAATAAACGAATAGAAGATTATCAAGGCCCACACTACATGCGAAGACAGACCATCCAATTAACCATATATGACAAGGTGACGAGGTGTGGGGGCGTAACGCACCAATGGTGCAGCAGTAGTTGGCTGCACTTATTTCTACCAGAACCCCTAAAGGTGAGAGTAGTGTGTTGAATGTGCGTATTGAGTGTTGCCGACTGGGTTGCACCGTCCTTCAGCAATGGTGATGCACTGAAATATTAGGTATAGACTCCTTTGTCCTCGGAATGATGCTGCCACGCAGGACTTGAGTGTTGGTTGCGAGATGGATGTGTACGATTGTTGTTGGACGAACAATAGCTCTCTTGTAGTTGGATAATTGCTCCAAACTTGGGTAGTTGAACCTTTATATAATACATAATAACAACACGGCAACAAATAATAATAATAATCACGATTTGGACCATACATACGTAAAAAAGACTAACAATAACAGGTTCAATGAATTATGAATTTATAAATAGTAGGAAAGGATCACAATTTAGGACGTAAGATTGGTGCGCAGATGTTGAGAATGATAGCGATAGCGAATGTAGTAAGCCTAAATATCATGAGATTAAATGGTAACATGTTACGACAGTAGGAATAACATGTTAATAATTTCTCACAAGATTGGTAGTGGTCTGTGATAGGAGCTCTCTCATACCACGCATGGTATCGATTAATCAGTGCACATGAGTAAGGTGCTCATCACTGGTCTATCGACTAGTGTGTGTTGATGGGTGGAATGAGGGATAGTTAGAGAGTATGGGTTTATTGGGTTGAAGATAGAAAAATCCTCTATGTAACAAAGGATATTTTTTATACATCCCTCCCTCTCCTCTTCCTTCCCTTCCCTCATTCATTCGGGGTCGGTAGATTGTTACGAAAGAAATCCAACGAGATGAGCTGCACCACCATTCACCAACAGCGGTGAGCTCAAATCAATATAGACAAGGCTTGCAATCAGTCACCTTCACTGTATCACGTGGAGCACGAATGCGTAGGAGCATCCCGTCACAAGGGATTGATGGATACCAAAGCGTATCTCGCCCAAATGTATCAGAGCCGAAATTCCTGCTATGTGATAAATATTATGAACGTTGTGTCTGTTGTTAGTGCACAAAAAATGAACTCATTTTTTAAAATGCTTCTTTCAACAGTTAACCATTGCCTTAGCTTAATGTTCCCATTCTATAATTGATATCCTTTTCTATCATAAAACTTCAACCCAGTAACATCCTATTACATAAAACACTTGGTCTACGGATTGTCGAAATACAATACCAAGGAGAACATGGCAAACAAGTAGCGATTTGGAAGTGGCTTAAGCCTATGTATCATACTTACGCGATCACGAGACTCATGAAAGTATCACGAGTGTACAGAAGATCACCTAGCGGCACTTTCGCCGGTTTCGAAAAAGTTTATTTACGCAGAAAATATAAAGGAATGCAAGAAAGTCGTGAGCCATATAATAGGATTACTGCCGATATTACCCAGTTTGCTTCACCATCATCTCTCCATTGATATGCTTCACTACAACAAACACCAACCAAGAAAAACAAATCCTAGCTGATTTTGACAAAGCTTGTGGGGAAGTTGTCTATTAGCTAAGTTTGAAGTGGAGAAGTTGCTTAGGAGAGACAGATAGTTAGTTATCTGCTGTTCACACGAGGTCGGTTTAGAGCCTATATTGCTCTAATCTATATTGTGAGCATGTATAAGGTCTACTGGAAGGTCCTATCTGTTTCTGGAAAAACGAAATAAGAATATTCCCTAAACTTAACAGACTTCATAAAATGGTTTTATTGTTAGTGAATTTTTTCTAGCACTAGGACAATTTTTTATATCATTATTTTTGAATTTCTTTCCCTTTACAAAATTTTTGCAAAAAATCACAAAAATTGCCGCCGATAATACTTTTACGGATTGAACTTTCGTTCAGCTTGTGATGTATTGGTCTTCGAATGCTTTATCATATACACAAAATTCTCTTTTACTGTGTCTAATTTAGTTTAAATATGGAAAAGCTAGGTTTTTCATTTTCACAACATGTCTTTCTCCTTATCTTTTCGATGGTGATCTACTTTTCTTCCCCAGTCATCCTTCCGTTCAAGAGGGCTCGATTTTGTTCTGAGCAAGCATTCATATGCATATGATACTCAATAATACAGATCCTTCTGATTTAATTCATGTGGCATCTACGTAGCATTTTCTTCTTGTTACACTATGCACACACTATAATAATAATACTAACGTGAATCATATTCGCTCTTGTTACTATGCTACATCACAATGTATACATTTTTGCAAATAAGTGCTGCTTATCTTTCTAAACTATTGTGTTGTCAACTGACCGATCCCGAAAGAATGAAAACAAGATTTAGTACATATTATGGCGCCTAATGCCTTCATAAGTTCTCCTACAAACTGCCTATCTTATCACTGCTATTATTCTCGTACTTGGTTACTTTATTGCGCTTGTCAGCACATGCAAATTTCATAAGATCTAAATGTGTCTTAGTGTTATGAACTAGACTTTCACCGATTACATGTGTATAATAATAAAGATCCGAAGAATTAGAAGATGGGAGACATAATTAAAATACGGATAATTCATGAATACTACTCTTTTGAAAAATTTGAAGGGGGACTCGGAAAACGAATGTAAAGATATTAAGACTGTACTGATGAGAGGTTAGAATGAATATCAAAGGTAGTATTCAGCACTTTTAATATTCAAGATGGGATAAGTATTGGCGTGACCTCCCTATCCAGATGCGCTCCTACTCGTCTTGAAGCTGAGGTTTTTGAAGGGGAGTAGTTTCTACAATCACTTGGTAATATCAGACTACAGGTCAGTACTACTTACCCTCCCAGATTAATCTGAAACCAATTCAGATTTGAAACCTCGCACACCGTATAAAGCCCATTGTCACTGTGGCACGTCCTGCTACTGTGCAACGCAACGAATAGATTTGAAACGGTGTAACGGTGTCCATAAGAAGTCGTACAAATAAACCGACTAAGAAAAAGCCAAGATCAGAAAGAACAAACTGCAACTCCATATGTATAGACGGCTATGTCAAGTCTAGTAAAAGAAGTAGTAAGCTATCCCCTGCAATCCCGTTGATCGTCGACAGAATTTAGCTAGCGGCACGAACATAACTTCCATTTTTTCATGAATAAGTTTATCAGGTAAGCTACAAGATATTAAATCAAACGCATATTCACTGATTTTTTATTGAAATTATAGACATTCCTAGGTTGACAATATATCAAATGAAAAAGCCTTGGTAATGCGATAGGTAGCGCACCAGAGCAGGCATCTGTAGACTCGGATCCTGCTTACTGAACTCCAACTATTATTTTTATTTCTGCTAAAATGTAGTTTCAAAGGCATATCACAAAGTGTGACCATCAATGACGTACCAACGTATGCAATTATATCCAACATTTGTTTTAATGTTGATAGTGAACCAGAAGCTGAATAAAGCTTACATTTTTATTTGTTCCCTCATATAACTTTGTTCTGTCTTTCGACTTAACCATATTTTTACTATATACGTTCAAAAAATGTTACATATAAATTTATTCTGAACCGGACGAGTCGTAATTAGCAACAAGCCCACATGTAGCAATGTTTTCTTCAACTTTGACACCGCTAGTATTTGATTTAAATTCTTCAAACATTTCTTCCTCTTCCTTGACACTTTTTCGAACCACTCCGAGCGATAATGAAGATTTTTTGGGAGATAAGCCGAAATTGAACTGAAACCATTGAAAGCCTTACTACAACAGTTCTGTAACTGAAGACATAATAGTTTCGAAATTGAATATCAAATAATACAAATATGAAATCGAGAAGTGAAATAGTCTACAGTATATTGTGAAATAGTATACTTTGGCATTGCAGAAAATTTTCAACAATATTTGAACACTAGTTATAAGTACAGCTATGTTCTACAAGGCACTCCCTTCGTTTATTTCCTTTAGGTTGAATTTTAGGCGTTTCATAAATTTATGAAATAGCTCAAGACTAGATAAAATAAACTTTGGCGTTTATCAATCCCTTGTTGCGGACATTGTCGCCAACGATTTCTTGTCGGCTAGTCGGAACGAATGTTTTACGATACAAGCGAAACGGGAACTGCATAAAACATGTGAAGCTAATAGAGTTTATGCTGATTATAGGTCCTAGATCACCATCGATACACACAAAGTTGACTTTTCTCAAAATCCTTCTCATTTCAATAAAGCGTTATTTTTCTTATCATGGCTATGATTTTTGAGCATAATATCGTATGATACTTAACCATGCGATAAAAAATAAGATACCCTTTGGCATTCCCTTGTGGAGGGATGCGCCAACGCATTTGTGTTTAATGTGATATCATGGAGGTGGTTGAATGCATGCACTACCTCTCAGCGCTATATTTATGATACATTCAAGCTCACAATTTTATATGTTGTTTAGTATCTTGAATTTTCTATACGCTATACCAGCTAAACACGGGTTCTAATACCACAATATAACTGAGGTCATTGCTCATTAAATATCAGGAATAATCCATTGTGTGCGGATGGAAATATTTGTGCATAGTTTTTGTTGTTTATTAAAGCATTTCCATCCTCAGGCAATTTCTTTTCAAATTCAGTCTAACTGCTTATATTTTAGATAAGATAAGCTCGTGTAAATACGCGCCCATCAATCCCTTTTTAAGTGATGCGCCAGCCAACGCATTCGTGTTCAACGTGCTATCGTGGTGGTTAAGTGCGTGCCTAGCCTATAAAGTGATTTGAATTGACCACTCTTCACCAAGTCAGTGCTAGTTATCTTACCAAGATTTCTCTGGTATTACTTTACCGACCCCGGAGAGATGGCGGGCTTGGAGGGGGGAAGGGGGGGGGGACGGGGCTGATGGACGACCGAGAAGTTCTCGTTCTGATTCGCGGTGGCATGTCACTGTGGCACCTCCATCGCTGAGCTACAGCGCCCATACGAAATAACTTACTAACACAAAAATAACTGACCGTAAAACAGTTTTCTGCTCAAGTCTTTCTTCACTTGTACATGATTTTATTGAGACAGCAGAAACCTCAAGTCACATATCTAATTATACCATTTTAAAGGATACTTAACGAAACTAAATCCATAACTTCGTACATTTTTTTATTGACCATGTAAAAAATCACCTTAAAAATTCAAAAATACATGAAATCATTATCAATAGGATAGATCTTCGTCGTCATACCATTGCTTCATTACATCTTACTTATGTTAATGATGCATTCGGATTTTTCGTTTGACTTCTGATATATTTCCGATTATATCTAGTTTAAAACACATGACTTAACGACGACTTCGTTTGCTGTTGTGTATAAAAAATGATATATTTATTTACAAGATTACTCATGCTAACTTGCTTAACTCATTCTGCATGCCACACAATTCCTACTCATTGTCGCGTAAATGTCTGATTCGTCGTGACCTACCACGTACATGGTAACTTTAGTAAGACCGACTTCGTAATCCGATATTCACTTCAGCTAATGATACAACGTATTGCACAAAAGTTTCCGCCCACTTTGTAGATAATTGTTCAGGAGATTTATATACCGTTATATGAACTACATTCTACAACTCGCTATCCTTATGTCACTGAGTCCTATCGGATAGGATGACCGAACCATGTACGTTTCGCTCTTCACACAATCTTTCGTTATTGGAAGAAAAAATGAAATCTAAAGATTCGAACCGCAAAGTTTGTCCTAGTACTATGCTTGCAAATTATATTAAAGAAAACACCGTTCAAGCGCGAAGTCTATAAAGTCCTCCACGTTTATTACTTCTCTATATAAATTTCAATTGTGCAGAAAAGAATAAATGCAGAAACAAAAAATAAATGCGTATATTTCTCGGCCTTTTGAATGTCATATCTGTAAAGTCTGGACGCACCACATGCAGCTCTCTTCTACATTTTTCCTCAATGTTGTTCCGCTGTTTTCCTTAACTCCCATCACTTTTTTAAAGTGACCCATGTAGTAATTTTTGATGTTTCTATAGGTTAATAGTTCAATGTTACGACGAATTAATGTTCATCAGAAGGAAGTACACCTAGCAAGCAATCCTAGCCGTGATTCCTAAAACTGATTCTGGCACTTTTATATTTTAAAACTACCGTGCGCAAGATCCTCCATTGGTCTAGTGTCTTTGAATTTTAAGGATATATCGTATGGCAAGTGACTTAATCCACATAGCCCACATTGGAGAAAACTCAATGCGTTTTATAAGGTTATAGGAATTAAGTCATGGGACGGAAGCGCTTGGAATAGAATTTCGACGTCACTAGTCTGACATCATGTTGGGGGTTAGCAGGTGTCACGTCATCCTACTGCCGTAAATATTCCCAACAGTCCGTATTATAACAAACAGTATAACGTGGGCTGTATTAGGATCAAACATCGGTTTTCTAGCTTTCATAGCTCTTGCAGAAATACGCAGATTTCTTTAGTGATTTCAAAGCTGCATCAAGAATACAAGTAAGACTTCGTAGTGCATAGCAACCGCCGACTCTGGTAGGCTGCCATAATTATATTCTCAATCTCAAACTATGTCATTCTTAGTGCGACGCTTCAATTATGGGCGTCTGATAGCTACAGGTTTTCTACTTGTTGCCTATTTACTTGCCGATAATATTGAGAAAACAAACGATTTGAATTATGCAACCAAAAGTAGTCGCATTCCACCCTATAAGGCAGTTTTTTCAATGACAAAACCTGTCCATATTCATGCTCCAAAGCATAACAAAAAAAATAATAGGGAACTTCAAGTAATTGCAAAATAGAATATTAAAAAAATATAAACAACGAGGAACGTAATGTATGAAAGTACAACGTACACTGTCGTTGATTTGACGATCGCGGTTTTTCCGTATAGTCTTCTTTAATTTATCAACAATTTTCGGATAAGAAATTGCATCACTAGGTATGCCTCTAGTGGAAGTTGATGGGAATATTCGCCTTGCTGCAACTTCGTTACGGAGCTCTTTTTCACGTTCGTCTTGCGCTAAATCTCGACTTAAAAAAAAAGAATAAGAGATATAAACATCATACAAACGAACTATATCGCATCAAATTTCAACACCTATAAATAAGATCGAGAAAAATTAAAATGGAGCAAAGTAGTTTAATCATATAGTCGGATTGTCTTCTACCCACACTTAATTGTACGATATCGCACCAACATGCTGGCAACTTTTCTGTCATTAGGGTCTTCCGGTTCCAACGAGATATTCAACGAGCAGCGCGCACGTAAGTCATCATCGTAAGCCCTTTTCTCATTGAGTTCTTTCTTTTCTTTCTAAAAATGTATCAAAAATTAATGCTCCACAGTACTAGGTTTCCAAAGACCAGGTCGTGTTGGTATCATATTGATATTTCACACAATAAACTTGAGATATCAGGAGGGAACCAAAGGTACATTTCTTAAATTTCCGGCCTGTTGTGATACCGATTGCCTCACCGAGGTCCTCGTATTCAATGTTCGACTACCTTGTAGTGCTTTTATACTAATATCACTCAATAGTGCAATCAGTAGTACAACAGGACCGAGATACGAAAGATAAGGATTGGAGTCCCGTTTGAGTATCCATGTTTTGCTGCTAACCAGAACAGAGACATACCGATTGATTTTTATTTAAATAATTTTTTCATATTGAAAAATACAAGAAAATAACATGCTCACCCGGAATTGTGCCCTAAGCGCCTGATTAGCTGCAAAGTCATCGCGTAACCTTTCTTGGACCCATTCAATCTTATCCATGCGAGTTTCATCACTGGTAGCCTTATTTCTGTCCTGTACAAAATGATGTTACAAGTGAATGATAGGCTGTTGAATAATTTGTAGCAGAAATTTGTTGAAATTAATATAACAACGAAGTTTATTCACTAACATAGGAGTAGCAGACCCATATAATTTTGATGCAAAAGATTAATCATTAGCCTTGCAAATGCGTTCCGTATACGAAGCGATATAAAGGAACTCTATACCATCAGCAATGCAAAAACTGGAATTTCCAACCTCTTCCTTATGCTCGGTTTTAAACATAGCATCCGCTGCTAACTTATGGCTGAAATCACTATCCGAAGTATCGATCTGGCAGATTTCTGATGGTTCAAATCGTTTCTCCTGTCGTGTACAACCTTCTACCAATTCATAGTCAAAATTCTAAATGATATTATATGAATATTCAGTTCGCACAAATTGATAAATAAATTTTAAACATTTGACACCATGGTAGATTTCAATGGTAAACCAAATATTTGTTTAATTTTAATTGCATATGAAATGCAAATTTTGAAATACCCGAGGTAGTATCTTTGTCAAAAGATATAGATAAATAAGGGCTTTCATGCTATATTCGAACAAACCTAAAAAGTAGTAAAGTCACCTTGGGATCTGTTCTTATCACATAATAATTGTCACACAAATGGCACTTCATTCGAAACTCGTATAATGGCGTCGTGTAATACATTCCGATTTTCTTCTTCTCAGCATTATATCGTACACCCATTCCAACATGATTATGACAACCAAGGCACCATATATTGAATGGCATTTCAAATCTACAAAAGTGGCAAACAACTATGCACATAATTTCAGACTCGACCAATATTATTTAGCAAAAAGCCATCAACATACTCAAATTACGGACCTGACTACTAAAATACCTTGCGAAATCTTCTTGGCACGTTCTCGCAACGCATGAGTGCCATGATATTTGTTAAGACTTTTGTGCTTCTTGTAGTCGAAGTCAGGAGGGTAATAGAAATTCTGCCCCTTCCGTTCTCCCATTACTTATTCCTGAAATACAATATTAAGGTGTACTTATCAATAAAAACTAAATTAATAGATTAAACACGTTTTATAATGGATCAATATAACAGATAACGAAAGAACTATGGATATTAAGTGTTGATAATTTGAACAATATAGCATAGAAGTAACTAAGAGATTATCTACACAGCTTTTCCAGGCTTTATAAAAAAATGAGCAATAGAGATCACAGCCGTTGAAAAATCAGAAAAAATTAAAATGAAACACACATATTACACATTATATGAACACGTTCAAGTCTCCGATAGTTAACAGGTTTGCTAGAATGGAAGGATGATAGCCAACTGTCTCGAAATTCCACTGCGTAGTGAATTGCAGAACGATCCATTATAGCTTGCAATTTAAAAAAATGTTTTATGTGGCAGAAACAAGCATATAATTGGCTGTATCTGCAACGTTTTTGTGTTGTCTAATAATTAGATAATTCTTATCTATACATTCTTCCACCAAAAAAGTAAGATCTGTTTAGAGGTTCTTCTTTAACAAAAATAAATGATCATATATACTCTATTCAAATAAAAACAAAACTAAGAAAAGTTCACAGCACAGAAGAACTTCTAATTCTCACAATTTCGACATTTAGTACAAGTTACGTCCTATAACTAATAAAATAAGAAAGAAATACATGAATCGAGTAGAATGTACATAAGGAATTAATTCCCGAAAAACAATGACAAATTTTCTCAACGACTATATCTAGAGGCCTAAAGCATGCGCCTCGACGTCAGTGAACTGTAATCTATCGTGTGCCACTACCCTTTCCCAATCAGCTCGTGAAAGTTTACTCTTTTCTGTTCTTGTATGCCAGACATATACTTTAGTGCACATATTCGCTTTCGGTTCGAGGTCGCTTCGAGATAACCTCAACCCACTGAGAAAATGCGATTCCTTAAAAGCTTAAGTGAATTAGAGAAAAAATAGGAACAGCACAGTTGCAAAGAAAAACCGTATGCATCACTTTCCTTTATAATTTTTTCACACTGTGATGTATGAAGTTCCAGTCTTAATTTAATCATGTAGATTAAAGCAGAACTACTACGAAAAGTAAGTCACCGATACCACCTCAACAAATACCAAGTCTGAATACAGTGAAACACACTTGCTGCCCTCTCGCTACATCAAAAGTGAAAGAAACATTGGGATGAGCAATGATCAGAGTGATATTTACAGCAAACGCCGCCATGTCTATGGGAAACGCACGATCGGGTTTCCACACGGCATTGAATGCAACCACTGTACCTGAAACAAAGAGTCGAGATGTACGCCTGGCTTTTGCATGCGAATTTCCTTTATGCGTATTAGTGAAATTTACCACCTTCTTTGACTATAAGCTTCTTAGTATTGTCTAACACTGGATATAATAACGAACCATTTTTAGACAAAATTGGCCATTCAGCAATGAGACCACCAACAACACCTACTGGCCAAATTCCTGCCACATTGATTGTTCGAATTTCATTGAATAAACGAAGATCATAAGTGTTGTCATCATCTCCAAAATAAACAGCGCCTGTTTTTGCACTCGATAACTGAGTCCTGAAAAAACGAGACGCCTATAATTTTTTTTTGAGGAAATTGTTAGTTTATAAAATTATTTAAATGCAGAAAAAATAGTGATTAGACAGCATGACTTGATTTACAAAAGGGATAAATATTACCTTAACCACGCCAAGGCAGCGTTCCGCTGTGGAACACCTCTCGGCAAAAACCAGCTAGGATCCATATGCTTTAATTTCATGTTTGGTGGCGTTTTCACATTTAGATGAGTATATGGCAGATGAGACCTGTATTTGAAATACAGACATATACGCATATGCAGGGTACAGCAATACAAATATTAAGAGCTTCGGATGCGATAAGGGTGAGATATTTCATTAAATAGCTAGATGGTTTTTAAATTTGGAAAGTAAATACACTTTTCCTTATGAACTAGCTCACTATTATATATAAGACCCAAATGTCTCCCTCCGTGAGAGAATTCAAGCCGATTAGTTACGGGGCTACGAGTCGCGACCCTAGGTTGCGGATAAGCGTAAATCTCAGAACAAAAGCGACCGTGTACTTGCCTTGAGACGCAGGTGGATTCAGGAGATGGACCCTTTGATGCTACTGTGCTGTCGACTCATACCTTCTGTATGCACATAGGTACATTTGTGCTTGCGTGCCTACTTGTTCTTAGATATACAAGGATCGTATATGCACGTTGATCCAGTCGAAATGCTGCCATGGAACGACTAAGTACATAGGAGTCGGCTCAGGGTCGCCTCCAATACTACGGTCTACTTTTGGGATAGACTGGCAACCGCCTATGAGTACACAAAATTTTTAAGTCCCACGGTACAGCACTGCAAGCTAGCCGTGTGAAATATTGCAAAATAAAGTGTAAAGAAAGAAAGCCTCATTCCTCTTACCACTGAAGAGTTTCCGGTACAGCAACCACGGGTAGGACAAGTAGGAAAAGACTGCTAGAACTTCAGGACGAAACCAGCTCACCTAAACATTGAAGAACCAAAATTACGATATGTACATGCAACGTAAAAACGTCTTTATCAGAATCCTCCACAAAAGACCCTCTGATGCTAATAAAACAACGCACAAAAAATTGCAAAAAATCGTCGGACTGGCGAAAACGAGAAGACACCAGCCACTAAGCGTTGTTTACGACACTGGAAAAGAACTGTTCCTTGGAATATACGATAGCAGAGTTGTCGGTGGAGTAGGTGTATACTTTAATTCAAACTTTGTTACGAACACCAATTCGTTTGAACTATTAGCGATCCGATGGAACGTTTAAAATTGAAAATATGTAGTCCAATACCAGTTCTGACAATCTTCTTCCTCTATGCTACAACTTGAGACTACGATAAAAAGGAAATCGAAGCATTCTATATCAACTTGAAAAAGGTTTACAGAAAAGACCACAGATTTAGTGCAAAAAAATTGGGTGATTTGAAATAATCGCCAAAGAAAACCAAGTTGGAACTCACGGACTCGAATGGAATGAATAGAGAGAGCGGCTATCAGAGTTTATTTACTATGACGAGCAAGATAATGGCAACTCGGAATTTCGAAAGCCCTTATCTCTGCGATTAAAGTGAAAGCCTTCTAATTGTACCTTAACAAAATCTATTACGTCATAGTAAATAGAAGGAATGTCGCTCTCACCCTAAAACTCTACGAGATTCTACTATCGCCTCTTTCGCACGCGATGAAGAAAAAGCTGCAATTTTAAAAGATCTAAATCTCAGAAGTAAAAGAAACAGGAATTTATGTAATTCTTTACCAACTGACGTCCAAACTTGCGAAACACTGCAGAGAAACGATAAAACAGAATCTGGAAGAGAGTAAAGAAGAAATGATGAATAAAGCAGCTGAGTGACTTAGCAAAAGATTCGCAATGTTCGCTGATGCAAAAATTATGATACCAAGATTGCTTGCTTGGATATGCCTTCCGATACCAAAACTGAACACTATTTTCAGGAAAGCAATGAAGGAAACTATCTACGAATTCTATTTCTGTTCGACAGCCACATTCCTCTACCGCCATTTAAACAGACAAACACGACTATGTTGCTCCAAAACCTCCGAGTCCTACACTAAGATTCTTCGTGAGTAATACAAGAAGTTCACTACCGAAACTACCCCATTCTATAAATACATGTTTCACGAAAGCTATTCACAGCCAATCACGAGAATGTTACGCGAAATTTAAAGTTGGAACGATATAAGAGTGAAAGTCAACGCCCGGCAACTTTACGTCTTTACTTCGCCGATGATACTGTAATCACCTAGCATCAAAAAAAAAACAAAATAAATGTTAATCGACTCCGCCAGTACCTGTTGGAAAATTGACCTTAGGTCAAACCTCAAAAAGAAAATGTTTATAAAAAACGGATACGTTCCTGACGCCCATTAACGCTCAATGAAAAGAACATCTTAGAATGGTCAGACTATGTGTATTTAAGTCGTGAGATCAATATGATGAACGACATGCCACATGAGCTTAGCAGAAGAGAACGAGCGGCTTGTGGAACATATAAGGGCATCGACGATGTAGTGAAGAGAACAAAGAAGAGCTCCGAGCCCACTTTTTTGATACGCCGGTTCTTCCTGCCTTAGCGTATGCTTCAGAAACTTGGACACTACGAAAGCAGGATGAACGTTCATTGAGCGCAATTTAGCGCTATATCGAAAGGTGTTTTGTTTTTGATGCTTGGTGTTTTCGCATTACACAAGAAATAACGGTAATAAGTTCTAATCTAATTCAACGACCAAAGATCGAAGATGTGGCCGTACACGCGGAACATCCAAAGTTTGGGTGGGTCGTACACGTGATGCGTATGAATAATAACTAGTGTCACACCTCTTCACAAAAGTCAGCCCTACAAGGGGATTATGATGCTAAACGAACACGTAGAGCGAAAAGGACACATTGGACTAGTCTCGAGCGCGATAGGTAAAAATAGCAGTTTTACTGATGCTCGCTCGACGATGTTGATGATTAGCGGGAATACAGGTTATTTAGGCAATATTATATAAAAAATTTTTAAATGATATTATTGTTGTTTACCTAGAGATATCTAAAGCACAAATAGTTTCCTACTGTCGCTTTATGATACATTATTGCTACGTAAATGTATCGGGGGTATAATATTGAACACTAATAGAAAATTGCTAATGATGGATTATAAACAATGAGAATGATTGACATTCCACAATAACAAACCTCTTCAAGATTTCTGAAACACTCTCAGAAATTACATCTGAATCTTCAATTACAATCCAATGCAAATTAGGCACGTGAGAAAGAGTATAAGAGAGACGGGTTAGATCAGCTTTCTGAGTAGGACGAAATCCAGTAGGTGTAATGAAGTAAATTGTATGACCAGTCTTCTCACCGCTTTCCATGAGCCTCACTCGATCCCGAACACTAAACACGTTTACCTTGTTTTCAAATTAAATTTCCAGCTATTAGTGACAAATGAAATATCCAACGATTTATGTAATAAAGACACAAGAACTTCGTGATGAACAATAACTACAAAGGACATACTTTTGAAACAATAGTAAATGAAACCTCACAATACTTCTAGTTGTCGCCCCTTCCGATCCAGTCGTACAAGCTCACGCTCTTTTTTTGTGATATCCATCAACAAACCATCGCGTCTTCGTTCTAATGTTTGGATCTGAGCTACCAGTTATATTCCAAATCATTAAATAAAGATTAATATTTCAAAATCACCAAACACAAACCAATCTACTACATAATTTACATAGTTCTCAGAAAATAAACTAAAACCAAGAAACAAGATATAATTACCTGAGCCTGTATATTAACCTTTTCTTCGTCTAAATTCTGGAGTCTTAAAATCATGAAACATAACTGAGAGACAAAAAATATCGCTATCGCTGCACATGCTCGAAACCACCAGCGGTCGAATATTGATCTCATTTCTACGTATATTATTTGGCGCACGTTGTAGCGAAATTACTGCAATGGCACAATTGGAGGAGAACTGGTACGTTCAAAGGATAACCGGAAAAAGGCAAAATATAGGAAAAAACGAGTTTTTTTTAGCGAAAAGCAAAAAAAACTATTTTTAGAAAAGAGTTTGAATATAGGAGATGTGTTAAAAGAAAGGATGGAAACCACATAGAATTACCCAGAAATGATGGGAATGTACCCAACTTTGCCTGCTTGTTGTGATTCTGAAGTATTTTTGATTTACAAAGAATGGTAGTATCCACATTACAGACCGCAGTAGTGATGGTACCTTACATAATAAATAATAAAATAAAATACTGCAAGCACTGCAATATTCACGGCGACTACTGTAACGACGGCGCATGCAAATTATTCTATCCCTAAGATACATTAAATATTGTCGAACACATGCTATCATCCCTTCTCAAGAAGATAGAAACGACATATAATGACATACTAGCACATGTTTATTTGACACAAGTTCCACTTCCTCTTTTTATTGCCTAATGTATATACACTTGCGTAGCAAATTAAGAAAAACGAAGTTGACTCAGGTTAGTTTGAGTTGTGGAGCAATACTGTACCCATAACTGCTGACAAAGTCATTTACGCCACTATATTTTATACCAACACATGAAGAGTTTCAAAAATCGAACGAAAAAGCAAGATTCGGAAAACTACTGTCAGCATTTGGATAATTTAAAGACAGGAGTACGGTGAGAGCTGTTCAATAGGAAGGACATCATATAGCATCATTATAATGCTACACCACATGCAGTTTTGGGGACTCATCAAAATGCAGAATTAGAAAGGGAGGTCCTATCATCCACCAAATTCCTCGGACTCAGCACCCTACGCCCACCAATTTCTTTTGTCCCAACAAAATTCTCTGAAAGACGGATTATTCTGAAACGAAGATACGAAACATGCACTGATAAAATTTTTAGGATCAATTGATAAAGCACTTCCCGAAATAGTAAATACAGATTGCCATTGCGCTGGCAAGAAGTTACTGATAATAACAATAATAATAGTAACATTCACATTACTTAATAAAATCCATTGAAGACAAAGAAAATTGTACTTTGTTTTATTCCAAAACCGGACAGCTCATCGGCAGACCTTATACATAATGTGCACCGAAACACGTAACAGTGCCGCTACTTATATTAATGACTACCCATTTTAGAAACAGAAACTGCTTTCTGTTTTCTAACTATTTCATGGTATTAGAACATTAACAGATACTAGATGACCCCTTCGATAACTACTATAACAATTTGCTATACAAAGTCAACGTTTCAATTTTATTATGAATTATTATATAAAAAACTATTAAATGAAGATACCATTATACATATACCATTCTGATACCTTACACAATGGCAAGTTAAATAATGACAAAAATCCTCTGAATTGGTGAATTGAGAATCTCAAAATCAACAGAAAAAATATCCCATTGCAAATAAAGTCTAAAAGTCATCTCCAGTCTCCAAATCATCATCAGCATCCATATCCTCTGTAGTTTTTCGAACGTCTTCCTTGATCTGCTCGCGTAATTCTTCAAGCAATTCCTTCAAAGCAAATTCATAGAGATAAATCAGTTTCGAAGTAAAGTAACACATACTTTACTAGTACGATGTAAAGGGTACGAATTGATTGACTATAAAAATTACTTCTGAAATCAACATAAGTGATGGAAAAACAAAGTATTTTGATTCGAGAATGCTCTTACCGCATGGATCCAACCGTACACTTCGGGTTCTGATGCACCTGAGCAATCCCTTTTAAGAAGCGCATTCGCCAGTGGCAGTTTGATATCGCACAAACTGTACCACATTTGCCGCACTCTTGGGAGACGACCTTAAAATATAGGGTTGTAGCAATTAGGTTTTTATACTAAACAATAAGTTCCAAAAACTTTTCATGAGTGAGCAAAAAAAAAAATACCTGGTTGATAGGTGAAATGGACTGGCACATTGCTCTCTGCTGAGAAACTCCGATCCATCGAAACTTTTAGGCGTTGACGTTCGGGTATTTTTGTGTGCTGCCTTGAAGAAAGAGAACTGTTAACGAAAAATATGAAACAAGGATTTTTTCTTGGTGTTGACTTGATTAAAAAAACAAAGAAATATATAGTATTATCCCAATATCTAGTTTCAAGGTTTGTTTGTTTCAGTGAAATAATTTTCTAGCGTTCAATTTAAAATTATTTGGAAGCAGGATATACGGTGCTTCGTTCCCAAAATAAGGATTTCGTTCCATCTTGGCACAATAAATTCCGAATTCAGTTGTACAAACAAATTAGCTCAAATTAACATCAAAACGTAAGGCCACGGAAAGTACGAAATACCTGCATATCAATTACAAAAGCATTTATGTTTTAAAGTCACCTATCTTCATCAAATTACATGTACTACTCCGCAATATTTTAGAAAAAAGAAGGCCCATAATGATTACCAAGACACATTTGAAAATCAATCTTTTATTTAATATTCTTAAACAACAAATGACTAGTAGACGAATTACATAGTGAGATGTAACATATGATGTCTAATAAAATTATTGGATCCAGCCACAGGTCTTATAAATATTAGAGACACCATATCTAATCTTCAAGATCCAGAAAAATACACAACGATAGCGAATCAGATGGGCCGATCATATTTTATAGAACAAGCGACAGGTGGACGAAAATAGCTATGGAGAGGACACCAAAATAATGCAAACGCCCTCTGGACAAACATTCAATATGATGGACGGATGCATTGGTAGCAAATATCAACTATCTGTATTCACGGATAAATAAATAAGATAATTGTTAGCGTTGACCAATCCCTTGTGGCGGGATGCGCCAACGCATTCGTGTTCAACGTGATATCGTGGCGGTGATTGAATGCATATCTCGTCTATACAGTGACTTCAGTTGACCACTCTTCACGAAGTCAGTGCCAGTTATCTTACCCAAATTGCTTTGGTACCACTTTACCAACCTCAGATGGATGGCGGACGTGGTAGGGCTGGGGTGCGGCCGTGAACCGATTCGGGTCAACATGTCACTACGGCATCTCCACCATTGAGCCACTGCGCCCCCACTCACCACAGACGAATATAAAATTATGTAATGAGACACGTGTATGCAACTATGAAGCCGAACAGCACCAGCGTGAAAGACTATTGTGCGAGAAATGAAACGAATGGAAATTACTCTACGACCAGCAATAACAGTGAAAACGGGTTATTCAAGTAACTATTATTCGTGTCCTATTTAAATAAAGTCAAGAAATTACTAATTTTATTTTAATTTAAAGTAATTCTAATTCATGTTCTAATTTTGAGTATGATGCATCAATGCAACGAAAACAGCTTTAACTGTCATGATGGCGAATGACTTTTACAATGGAAGTAATTATACCTGAAAGTTACCATTAAGGTTTGATACATCTTCGATTCCGGATCGACACGTGGATCATATCCAAATTTACACCAAAGTCTACCCCAAGGTCCGGATTGAATGTAGAATGCAAACTTTTGCAGTAACGTCCTGAAAATAAAAAAACAGTTTTGGGTAAATGATTAAAGTTGAATGATGAGATTATGCAAAATTTTATATATAGTGACAGGATAAGAAGAAAATCAAATATTTCAAAATTTTTTCACAGCATTATTCTACCTTCGAAGTTTAACATACAACTACAGATAAATAAGTTTCTTCCTTTTCAAAGAATGCCGAAAGCAGAGTCTCTTATGTTTGTAGGTTTTTTAGAGCGCATTGTAGGGAAACGTTGAACGTAAGAACCAAACCATTGCACACTTTCCGTAAACCTACAACTCCAACACAGGAAATTCCCGTGAAATAAAACTAAGCTAATAAAATGGAATCCATGAACCAAAAATACCCCTCTATTTATCCCGAAGTGCAAATCTGGTTGAAATTTTGTTATAATTCTTGTAGCTTCTTACATTTAGACAGATACAGCAATCTACAAGAAAAAAAATGTCTCTTTCCGTTTCGAAACAACGAGGCATCAATTCTACCTCATGTATGGATAATTACAATCAACATTCTGTGAGTCTCTACAAGCACATTATTTTTTCGTTGACTTTTTTGCACTATTTTCATATATCTCGTTAACTATGCCTATCTCTCTTAATTCATTTTCGACAAAACAAATATTTAATTCGCTCAATTCATAAAGAAGGTAGTTGAGTATTAAATTTCGTTGCATTTACAACATCATGAATAACCTATTGAGTTATAATGGAAAAGCGAATTAGTTTTTTTGATAGCCCGCCAATGAATTTCAAAGCCATAGGGCTACATTTTCGTCATGGTTGTATTAATGTAGGAATACGCCAATAAACGATAGCAAAAGTTAGGCAAACAGTGGATGGAAAGCACTTTCATAATGTTAAAAAAATTAAACATACTTGAGTAAGGTGTCTTCCAAATTTGTTTTGAAGGCTATTGCATTCCTCGTCCACATAGGTCTTTCGCGAAATAATGCAGCGAGCATTTTGTGCGGTTCCTCATTTTTGCATCTTAAACACAGAATTTACCAATTGAAGCAACAGCATTATAAAAATGAAAAAGTGAGCTACTTGAATTAATTCTGAGCAATAATCAGAGAATTATTGAAAACGTATTAATATACTTATATAAGAAATAATTATTATTAATATTAATAAATATTTCTTTCTCTAATGTAGGTGACCACTCATTGCATAAAAATTCTTAAAAACCTTACCTGAAGTCTGCATCCATGACAGCTTCTTCCGTTGGAGCTGTAGGAAATGGATCCGTGGCATGTACTGTGATTGACAATGCTTTGCGTTCAATTCGTAAATCTGTCAGAGCGAAGATTTCTTTATGATTACGAGATTTCAATACTGTCAACAACACCAAAAATTAACTTTGTCCATGGCCCGTTTTTTTGCGAGGTTTATCCTGTGCAATATCTGTTTCGCGACATAGAATTTTATTAGATGGTGAAGTATAACGACTAAATTGAAATGGTGGTAGAAATAATGGTGTGTACCCAGAGTAAGGATCCGGCCGATCCCACCTTAAAAAAATAGAAGTAAATAATCATGATCATTGAAAAATTTCCACACATTTCGCAATAAGCGTTATAGTTCCTGAACAAACAAGCAACATAAAACGCCTTTTTTCCAAAAACCAAATACTGAAAACAGAACAAACCAGAACAAAGCATTTGGAAGATCAAGAGGTATTAGTCTAGGTATCAAGTCATCGAATCCATCACCACTTTGTCGCCTTTTCAGAGGCAAATATTGAAAATCACACATTGTGTCAAATGTATACACATAATTTACCTGTAATAAACAAAGCCAAAATCAAATCGAAAATATGTTCCTCATATCTTAAATGTTTTTTCGTTGAATATATATTCATGAGACTGCAATAAATTCTGTTTCTCCATTTTACTGCAAATATCTTTACCATTTTACTTTAAAACATTTATGTATTTATTTATAATAGATGGCTTCTCATTTGGTATTCTGAACACTTACAAATCACCATGTTTTTCAATCCATTTCAAACTCTGAAAGTTTATGTCAAGCAGTCACACGTTCTAATAAAAACAATCTCAATGTAAGTGTAGACGGTTTATCCTCTAAGATTTTTAACAAATTCAAATTATATTGTATACTAGGTTAAATGACTTAATATATCAATTATGGAACATCAAGTCCAGAAACACTGAAAAGTCATGCAATGAGAAGCTAAGGCAAGAAAATAAATGATAAAATTAATCTATTCCTTAGTCCCGTCATATTATATTGTTCGTATTGTTCTAGTGTTCATTTGATAACATCCATATAATTTTATTATAAACAATAATTAACCAAATTTTAGGTTGTCATAATATACCACGTCTGTACAATGACGGCATTTTACCACACACATGAATATTTATATTTTGCTCAGACGGTTTCTCATTATTACTGTTATTTGCTTAACTGGATGTAATGCCGATATCGGCCTACCAAATCAAGTCCGTTTCCGAATGAGAAAACCAACTGAAAACAAGGGGAAATTGAATGATCACAGAGCAAAGACCTGGGTAGTACAGCAGTCTGCCTACTACAACAGCCTCATAAGAATTAAATCGAACATAATTCAAAAAATCATTTGAAAGCAACTCAGCCAACTGATGTCACGTTACAGTTACTAACTCACCAAACCTAGACATTTTGCTTCTACAATTTCTGATTCCTGTTTCTTCCGACGCACCTGCATCACAAGTCGTAACGTGCCGGATGTTACCTAAAAGGTATACATTATATTATAAATGTATGCATATACACAAATGTAATGAATACACATAGATATATATAGTAATAATATATGTATACATTACATA
>KN716254.1:49533-73033 GCA_000816705.1 Dictyocaulus viviparus | reverse complement strand
TACGTTGGCGCATCCCGCCACTAGGGATTGATCAACGCCAACAATTATCTTATTATCTTATACACCAGGCTCGCATTCAACAATCTCCGCGATGTCATGTTAAACACGAATACGTTGGCGCATCCCGCCACTAGGGATTGATCAACGCCAACAATTATCTTATTATCTTATACACCAGGCTCGCATTCAACAATCTCCGCGATGTCATGTTAAACACGAATACGTTGGCGCATCCCGCCACTAGGGATTGATCAACGGCCAAGGTTATCTTATCTTTTATTCACATGGTTAAGTATCGTACGATATTACGCTCACAAATCATAGCTATGATAAGAAAAATAACGCTTTATTGTAATCAGAAGAATTTTGAAAAAAGTCAATTTTATGCATATCAATAGTGATCTAAGACCTATAATGAGCATAAGCTCTATTCGCTTCACATGTTTTATGCAGTTCCCGTTTCGCTTGTATCGTAAAACCTTCGTTCCGACTAGCCGACAACAACTCGTTGGCGAGGATGTCCCTCAAAATCCAGCGCTGGTAAAAATCGTTTTCATATAAAGTTTGTATAAAATTATGATTCACATCGGTAACATATGCAATTTCTATTGCTAATCTACGACAAAATTTACGATTAAGAACCAATTGTACGACTAGATAGAGAATTTGCTTGCAAAATCAAACTTTATAGTTATTGAGAATTATACTGTAAGCATTACCAATACAGAGTGAAAAAATACAATCAAAACTAAAAAACGGGTCGCAATACGAAAAATGGATTATTACGTCGAGGTTGAATTCGACTTTACTGATTCAAAAGGCAAGAATAGTACCTTTTAATAGTAAGAATTGAAATGTAATCTAGAAAATTGGTTAGTGAATATTTTCAACGTACTTTAAATGCATTTCACCATGAGCAGCCTTTTGTCGACAGATTTCGCGCATCATTTTCATTGCACGGAACTCCGCTTCAGCTTCTTCGATGGGAAATGGGACTTGATATACTGTGCCACCTATGGAACATATAGTGGGAAACAAAAATGAATGGAAACAGTGTAAAACGTAATATAGACCTTACTTCGGAAAAGCAAATATAAATTACATTTTAAGCTCCAACCTCGGACTACGCCTTGCAATTTCATGAGAGGGCTACAATTTTTTATAGCTTTCCTTGCAATAACGAACGGATCCAGCTCAATGGTTTTCTAAAAATGTATCCAAATGTACTCTGATTTAGTTTACAAGTTATTGGAAAGTGTTCTTTCCAACCTAACTATAAACCAATTTTTTCTAAAGGCTCTTGCACCAGAGAAACCAGTTTTGATAGGTCGAAATAACCATACATCTTTTTTGATGAATACACCCTTTGAAAAGCTAAATATACCCAATAAATAATAAAGAGTCGTGCGTATATGATCACACAAGTATATGAATTGCTTTCTTGTACGCGAGTTTGGTTGAACAATAAAACTATACACCAGTGAACCCTAATACCAGAAGAAATACCACTTATATATAATTCGAGTTTTATTTCTAATTCAAACACACACCTTTTCATGCTCATCTGCTTTTCTCCAAGCCTTATATTGTCTGCTTTTAATGATTTCTAGAGCTGCGTAAACATGCTTCTTACAGAGTTCCTTCTTTCCACATTTCATGAATACTCGTATCAACTTGTCGACCTGAAATTTGCGAAATGCTTTATCCTTTTCGTCAAATCGCGACATAAAATGAAGACAAGTACAAAAATTCATTGAACCATGTATTGAACCACAGCCCTATCCTAGCCCTCACGATCATGATAATCATCGTAGATCAAGAAAACAAAAAATATATAACATCTTGTTTCGTCATTGTGACTAAATTACTCACAGAAAAAATAACCAAACATTACGTCTTCTATAATAACTTAATATCTTATGTTCATCAGCTAGCGTCAACTACAACGGTTATCAGAGATACAACCTTTAAATAACAGAATGCGACGCCACTTTTGATTGAAATACTCCTTTTCAAATTATACTAACTACTATATTTTCTAAAAATTTGGAGCACTGATCTTTCACTTACTGTATGGTCTCTGTAAAACACGGGTGTTTCATCACTCTTCATTGCTTTGAGAAATAAAAAGTTACGCTCATCATTCTCATCTAAAGGTTGGTGTATCTAAAAAATTTTTCATTCACAACAATAAGTTTTTTATCACAATGAACGAATGAAAATTTGACTACTAATTTGTCGACAAACCAGAAATCGTAAATTACTAACAGGACATCGCTTTCAGCTCATCCAAACAAATTTACAGAAGTTTTTAAGCTGTTTTAACAAGTACATCGTAACATAACTATAAAAACCACAAATATTTTACTATGTTAGCAAAACAATTTGAAATACTAATATCCACTTCTCTGACTGAAGTTAAAATATATTTAATTTTCACGAATTTGTTGACTACTATTTCACCACACCAAAACCAACATGCGTTATTTTGTAACCTGCAAAACTAATAAACATGCTACAGCTAGCACATTGATATACTTCAACGGCCATACTAAGCCATAACAACATTCATTGAAACATAGAAATGACTCTCTAGTTATGTTAATGTTTCAATCAAGAAAATATCTTAACCAGACAGAAGAAAACTACTAACATAAAAGAAGAGAAGATAGCATTTTAGATAAACCTTTTCAATATTTGTTATTGGCTCTCGGAACACGCGTGGATCATATCGACTTTCAGTAGTTCTGCTATTTGAAAATGATCGTACTAATAATAATTGTACCCATCGAGATGTCATATTTACAGCTCTCCTGTGAACACATTTCATACATTTAAATACAAAATTTCAACGCTTGATAAACATTGTGCGACCAATTTAAACTGATTAGCCTACTTAAGTACACAAAAAAGCAGCCCAATAAAGCTTAGTTGAGAATGAAAGGAATACAAAATAAAAACCCAACTCAAAAATATACTAAAGAGATGAAGGGCAAAACTTAAATGCACCCTTAGCACAGTTCCAACTTATTCACGTACTAGAAAAATCAATTTTCGGATATAATAAGCAACAAGAAAAAGTGGTACACATTAAATGGTATGCAGCAATAATCAAAAAAAAAAAATAACTACAAAAAGCTATTGCCAAAAAAAACCCATTTCTCCAACATAAAAAAACTACTAAGTTATTGACTACAATTACAAAACCATTAGATCAAATTGTATGAAGGGAGATTTAGTTTATATGAATGGCAACAGAGGAAATGTCAAGCATAGGAGTAAAGTTGACAAATCGACTAACAACAACAATATTAGAAAAAGTAGACTATAAATAATGAGATACAAAGCTAATTAGCAGCAAATAGCAACCACAATCTTGTCATGTCGACCAGAAAATAGTGATTTCAAAACGCTTAAATAATTGGAATATAGAAGAAAATCACTAGAAATCCTTACGAAATTATACTAACGTGAAAAATGAATACCTACCATTATCGATCTTAAAATATATTGGAGAACAACGCAAATTTGCAAAAAGCGGATCAATAGTCGTTTAAATTTGCATCTTCCTCATCCATGAAAAAAGACATGGTAGGACTCAAGGTACAATAAATTAATAACTATGTGGTAAAACGACAGCGCAATTAGATGATGGTGAATCTATTAATAGGCATGTATGGATGTGCTTTGAAACGTCCGATTTTGTGACCATGCATGAAGAAAAACTCCCGAAAGCATCCGTCGCAAAACATCATATAAGGAGAAGGTAATCGCTCACATTCCTCTACCACAAATCTAGAACGAGAAAATGAGAATACTAGTTCTTCCTAATTTGTGAAATTTAAGTGTTTAAAGTCCGCATTCTCTTACGTAGCGATTTCGGAAGGACGTTATCTAATAACTTTAAACAGAATATTAAAAAAAAACAGACGAGCACTCACGCAGCGTAACCACGTTTACAAGCTGCGCATCGAACATCTCCTCTTTTTTCAAATACCACCATGGGATATCGGTCAAGATCCTAGAGCATGATCAATTATGATATACTCAGAGTGGACTTTGGAAATCACGCATTCTGATAGATGAAAAAAAACAAAACATTTTCATATTATGCAATACTTGTGCATAATAGATTTTTTTGCAAAAAAATTGAGAGCACAATACTAAACCTGAATATCTGTTTTTTCAAGTAATCGCAGATCATGAAATATTAATAAATGTTCACACGTTCCCGAATGTTGAAATACATACGGTTGACCTAACCTGAAATGGATACTAAACTAACCTATGACTCCTCATTTATCGAATTTATTAGGATACCTCAACTTCAAATCAATTACTTTCACTCCCTCAATATCTCTAGATAATACAGGATCAAAGCATTTTTTTCGAGACATGAATTCTCGTATGGGCCTAAATTAGAGTTCTTTTCCGAGTTTCCAAATTTCGTTAAGTTTCAGTAAATTAATATTCTTCTGCGATGACAAATTGTATTGTATAAAAAGACCATGACAGATACTTAAACATAGTTTTCAAAAACAATTCTGAACAATAAATTTTACAACAATAGGATTAACTTCCTACTCCGAGATGTCTTGTGAATTTGGCAATGAATAGTCGATGTAGAATGTGTCATGTATAAATATGAAAGACGATGGATAGATGATCATGTGAGTCTGAAACTCAGCTACTATTTCAACATTCTTAAAAAAACGTACAGACATCTGAAAAAACACTTCAAGATTAAGTAGTAAGAATAGCGCATGCCTTTGATTGGTCAATTGGTTCCAACTCATGCCCATCTTCCAAATCCACAACTGAATCGCAAATACACAACTGTAACTATCAAACATTTTGATACTAAATGTAAACCATAAATTTGAAACACAAACAATTTTTTGCCTCAGGCTTAACAGAGTAGATTCTCCACGAAGCATTAACTTCCGCTCAGGTTTCAACTGTAAAATGATTCAATTAAAAGTGAGTAATAGTAAGAATAGTGTAATATGAGCACAACTAGCATACTATGGCTAAGCCCTAAATCTAACTGTTGTATCGCACTAGTATAACCAACATCCAGATGTTAAAAACGTAATTGAATTTAGTTCATGAGAATAAATGATATCGTAAGCAACTTTTTATTAGCCTCAAAAGCGTAAAATATTAGAGCACCGCTGCCACCAAAGTATAAAGAAACCATATTCATACTATTGCTTAAGCACGACAGTAAACTCATTCATGAGCGAAAAATTCATCAATTTCACCATGGTCCAAGTTGGCACAAAAATGTCGAATAATCTATTTTCTTCTCAGTTGCACATCCAAACCAGCTAACCAGCATTATGCTGTTCAAAAACAACGACGACGTTTTCGTAATTTGGTAATATATAGCATACATCATGTCAAAATGAACATAAAACAACTATAAGAAACGTGCGACTGCAGAGAAAAAAACGCATTAATATCAATACACCTCGTCCATTCGATGTGAAGATAGTGGTTTTAGATTTAAGAATAGGGCACGGAATCATTGGGAAGCCTGAGTAGTTTCCTTCTGCTGAAGAATTACAAATTGCTTCAGATGCACTTATAAGCTTTTCTTTTTATTATTGATATTAAAAAGGAAAACTTCATATACAACTGAAAAAAGTTTGAATGATAAAACTATATTAAAATATCAGAAATCGTATGAATCTAGTTTTTACAGTAATGACTGCTATTGCGTTATCAGGATGTCGGAAATCTCTAACGAAAGTGATTCCTGTATTTCTTTCTCTTTTGACTATATAATCAATTTAGTAGTTTACAATTAGAATGAAGAAAAAGTAATGCGAATATCTTCGGGGTTCTGCTTTTATTTTACATATGTGGATGACGGGAACCAAAAGTATTAGTTCTACAAAGCGACTTCTTGATTGAAGTTAAGTTAAAAACACTTTACCAATATAAAATACAATATGCGACTTTTCAGAATCAAGACTATTTCTTTGCCATTCTAATATGTGCAGTATGCGCAATATATCTATTCATACTTTAATCAGGACACCAAAGCAAAATTCTAGAAACGTTCCTCAATGCGAAAAATCATTCCTAGTTTGAGTAAAAGTATTTTATAATCTTGTAGACTATTAATATTAAATTTAGCACATATATTACGCTTGTTTATGCCAAAAGTGTTTTATGATCTAGAATTTTAAGGTGTTTGAGGAGTTACATTTCTAAAATTGTCGGTTACAATCGTAGAATGCAGCGTTCTATCGTAACATAAATTTTGCCATAGAAAGACAAGAATTGCTAAGCAGTCACCGGAAAGCGAACACTTCCCATATCCCAGAATCCACTAAACCGCAGATTATGTTGGTTATTGATAGTTTTTTTTTGGGTAAAACCTAGTTGAAATGAGATGTAGGACTCGATATCCCGTCGAGACACTAGAATATTGATCATTTGACACCAAAATAATGTGTGCGAGAAAATATAGATTAAAAAGTGTAAATTAGGATAAACCTACAAGCCTTGTGCATCTTGTCTCTTCCTGTGTTAAAATCTTATTATGAGGTATGACTACGGTACATGTAATCACAATGTCTTTTTCACATGGCTGTGAAATAACACTAGAATGACTTCTACGCAACTGAAAACTCTACGTTTAACTATCACATAATTTAGCTTCATGAGTAAAGAATAATAATAAACTTTACTTCTCTTTCACAGTTGTCAAATTTGTCATACTTAAGGTCCCGGAGATAGTTAGACTTCCTTTGTGGATTTTTTGCGATCTCATTCCTTTCCAAAGCGTACCTATACTTACATAATGAAAATTTAGGAAGTTAAAAAAAAGGCAACTTTTCACATTGATTTTAAAACAAGGCCTGTGAGCAACCAATTACTAATTTTGCAACAAACACTACGCTACTTCGAAAGTAAACAAATCTTACTGTGCAGTTTTCAACTTCGAGGATAGACTAATATTTTTCATGTCGTTTAGATTTTCGAACGTTCGCTGTTCAGCTGCAGATATAAACTTCGACAGTCTAAACGAAAATTTACATGTGTTTTAGAACAAGAATTGAATATATGCCATAATCAAAAAAATAACGTATAGATTATACATAAAACATGTTAAATAATAAGAACAGAGACAATTAGTTAACTGTAAATCGCCATCGAAAATTTTGCTTGCTGTCCAGGGTTTGCACTGAGCGATTTCAGCGAAATCACGTTTCATGTCAATATCGATGTATTCAGCTTTCACATGTGATGTGTATGATGATGTACTTGAGGAGCGAGCATTAAGCATAAAAAATTCTGCAACACGTAATGTAGAGCATTTAAATTTAACAGACCACTATGAAAGTACCAATCAAATTTGAAACCATAGTTTAATTCAAGTCTGATAACATTTTAAGATCATTCTTTTCTTTGGATGGAAGATCATAGTCCACTTATCTCTGATGCTCCATAGCATAGTAAATAACACTTAGAAAATGTATAAAATATGATGCTATTAACATCAATGTACGCAAATGTTATGAATCAGTAAACGAAATATCAATAATAATTCAGGTCTTTCAGGTTCTACGATACGTGATTCTATGAAAGATGAATTCCAAATACCACAAAAACATTTAACGATTACGATGATCTTTAAGAACGAGAAATTCTACCATTAATTTCTTGCTTTGCAGCATACGCCTCTTCAAGATATTCTCGTAATTCGAGGACAGGAGATACAAAAGAGTAGAAGTCCGCATTCAGTCGCCGGTCCATACTAGAGATGAGTAGTTTTCACAAACATAGAACGCTTCATGATTGCGTCATTGGTCTGAAAAGTATTACTGCTTAGCTTCAGAACACTTAAAATGGGTAATGCGTATGAGCATTTGTTAGGAAAATTATAAAATGGACAAACAAACTTAATGTGCAGATAACGTATGCAGTTGGCGTCCTTTAAAAAACGCGTAACTTCGAAATCAGTTATGAACTGTGGTTTACTAAGATTTTACATCGTATGTTTTTGTGTGATTTTTAATGGTATGGACTTTGGCTTGAGACAAATGAAAATGCTTAATTAATGTGCAGCTCACAGAGATGTTTTTTGTCAATGGTGGAAACCTGTGTATAATGCCCAGTTGTTTGGATGACTTGCATCCATGGAGGCAGTCTTCCATACGTGACTTTGTCGAGTCACTCTCGTCCATGGTGGCGGTCTTCTATGCACATGGTGACACTGGATCGACGGAGTTTTGTTGGGGTAGCTTTAGTTCCCTGGGTTTCTGAGATAACCCTACTCAGACGTACTCATGATCCACCACAACACTCACTGGCCTTTATGGATCACAGGGATGTGCCTCCTTGTAACTTTGATTAACACGGTGGCGATACTTGAGAAGTTTATTTTAACTAGGTTTTGAATTGAAATGGAAATCACAGGAACATCTCCCGGCCACATTAACGCGGCAATCCATCTAACGGTTTATAATACAAGGAAAAATTAACACAACTCTGCAGTTTTACAAATAAAAGTTAATAGAACATTTTATACTCTATTTTTTGTAGAGAATACTCTCTCAAGTAATCTCTACTTTATAATTCGAATTATACGGAAAGTAGACATATATCGCAACTATATTGATTGCTTTCTCTGGATAGTCATCGTTCGTATCGATTGTTAACAAGTATTAGAGTATCGAGTACTGGTTTACAAAATGTCACAATTATTTCGTCATTTCGATTTTCTTCTGGAATCGAACTTAGCTGAGGGACAGCGGACATTGTTTCCATTTACCGAAGACCGCCTCCTTCCTATATAAGCAGTTGCAGTAAACATCTCCGTACTCTTCACTCATGACCTCTAACCAATCACCTTTCCCATTGCCATTAAACCGATTGTCGTTATCTCGTTATATTACTAGTCTCATACAATTTGCATGATTATGTCATTACGAATTCCTTTTGATCTTCATAAATCATTCTTACCTTTTGTATCTGTTTAATAATTGTCATCTGTCCATAGTTGAGCTGCGATGGCCTCAAAACTTGGGACCTCAGGCGGGGCTGGAACCCGCATTACAGATATCCGGTCTGCCATGTTGATCTATTACATTGCCGATACCCTTGCTCTACGACCACTCAATACTTCACTTAAGGGTACTATTCTCAGCACTCGCCCAAGATTTCTTCATACAAATTCATGGCGGCAAATGAACATTAGTGACAATGCTTATAAGAAGCAACGAAGCTATGTTACCTAACACACATCTGCTTCCTATGTAATATAGTTGCTGATTTTTCTCGTCATAATTGGATGAACAGCTGTTTAAATTTGTTACATAATACAACCGGCGGGAGGAAATGAAACTTAAGGTTAAAGTTAATGTCAGAGAAGCCCAACTATATCAACACACCCGAGAAACTATGGAGACTCTTTTTATTGTTGGTACAACGATATAACACGCCGTAATCAAAAGTCGATCTCTATGCGCTAATCTTATTCGGGGCAGATTGCATGCAATTATACTTAGTAACCCTGAAACTAATAGTATAAAGACCGAAACAAGAAATTCAACGAATGGACTTACTTGCTTACTGCCGATTAAGGAAAAGCCATTACACAAAAGATCAGTAGTAAAGTTTCGTCATACATCCATCCATAACTCATCTTGTCCACATGCAAAATCCTATTGCTTCGTTTAACCATGCTACGTCTCCAACCACGGCGTCACCATTAAATCCACTGCTATTTACCCACTGGTGCAGCGACTAGACGATTTAATGATCACGTAGAAAAAGTGAAACAAGTCAACTAATCCTTTTATGGAATCACCATTGGAGGACCAAGTGGCGGATATCTGTTCGGGTTCAAGTCCCGCCTGAGGTTCGGAGTTTTGCGGCCATCTCAGCACAACTATGGACATTATAAAGAAATCATTCACGTTAATTATATCAACTGAAATAACAACACAACATAAAACGTGTCCGTTTTCATAACTAATCTAGCCGTTCGCATGGAGTATTCCGTTTTCTCATCTGAGTGAAACTATCACTTTATTCTCTTGCTATTGCTACTAGACAAAGATTTGGACTACTACAGTACTCTCTGCTACTAATATATTGGTTGATATTTTCTTCTATTACTGTGTTGAAAGGAGGTAGATGTGATTTTTTTCTCTATAATATCCTAGTGTTTTCAAAAAAAATTCCTCACAATTTGTAAGAATATTGGAAAGTCTTCATCTGTCGACCACTCTCACAACATAAGTAAACTTCTGTGACAAACTTCGCGAGCGTTTTCTCATTGCCGCAGTTAGGTACCACTGAAATAAGAACGTCACTGAAGAAAGTAAAGCAATGATTTGTAAGGAAGGGCAAAGATTTGTTGACAGACTATGAGTGTTCGCTAGCATCTAGGAGCAATTTAATATACAAATCCACTATTATCGCAGAAAATCAAGTGTTCTTCTTCCATTCCTCTCTTCGTTTTTCCTGCGGGAATACTGAAAGAGTTATCAAGCTTTCGTTCTGGTTCAAAAGCGATATTAATGATTTATTACAAGAAATAAAATGAGAAAGATTTGTCGATGATTGGCAATGAATTGTTGACAAGTGCATCAGTTTGTAAACTGAGTGATTTCTAAAGATAGCTTAAACGAAATATTTGTTGCTGGTTGTGAATGCAATTTGTTCTTACTCTTAAAATGCTTCATTTTCTAAGCAATGCATCCAGAACAAAAGCTACGAATAGTACAAATCACATGACCGCGGTAGATCAAAGTCATTGTGGTAGAAAAATTATCTTCTTAAGGTAGCGTTTTGTGCTGTATTCAAATTAAATAAGAACTTTTACTATAAAGTGAAAAGTTTCCCTTACATGCAAAAAGCTTAAATTATTTTCACTGTTTCATTTGGATATGTCGAAAAGTATATCTGTGAAATATCTAGATTTTTTAAATTTTCTTGTCAAAAAGGAACGTATTAAATAAGTGAGTGGTTCAAAATTGATTAAAAACGTTGAGATTCTCAGTCGGACGTTCCTATAGAATCTTAGACTATATCGAACAATCCCAAATTTTCTGTCCTATTACTACAGCTTTCCGCTGAATCGTTCATGAACATTTAATACTAAGTATACGAAAGACAACGTTTCATTGCTGATCATTTGATGAAATGCTATCGGTAAAGAGAATCGCTCTGAATGTGAATAGCAGCAATTTCGTTGAGGTTACGACACATCGTTTTACTGAGTGCTTAAAGTCCATTTTCACTTATTATTATGATCGACAGGGCGATGTTTCAGTAGAATTAACTGGCGGGAAGAAGAAAATGCTACGAAAATATTAAGATATTTCTTTCTGTGGTCTTTTTCTTTTGGATTTCAAACGAGTTATTGCATTTGGAGGAAAAACTAAGGAGAGGTTATGAAAAATCTCTACGGTCATCACAATAGCATTGGTGCTAGTTGCTTGCATACGGTTTCAAGAGTGTATTGTTCTCTTTGTTTTATGATTCTAAAAAGCTGCATTGTTATTTTCAAATATTTCGTTAGTTTTTGTAATTTGATTAATCTCCATCTCGTTTAAATCGTAGCAATCCGTAGATTCAAATAAAATTAAACACATTCATAATGTTTATTTTCAGCATGTTGATAGCTGTGCTGTTGACGAAGTCCGGCGACACCAATGCTAATTAAGCTCGATGTCCGGGACTGAATCGTATGGATAGAAAATGCCGCCATTATCGTATTGCCTCTGTTTGTCTTTTCTTATTTTCCTCAACTCAATTTTTAGCGTTTTCATGTTGGAAAATGAACAACACGACACTATTTTCTATACAACAGCAACACAAAAAAAAAATAATTGAACTACCAGTGAAAGTCAGCTGCGTTTTGACTTTCGGCTGATCACCATATCAAAGAATGACGTGAAATATTCAAGAGATATAGATGAATGTTTTTGAATGCTTTACATCATTTGACAACAGGTATACATTGGTAATTATGTTCAATATAAAATGTAAATGTAGATGTTGCTTGTCACAATGAATATTAATGAGGCGAAACAATTTATATTCAAAGTACATCCTTTAGGTATGAAAGTGGCCTATCTAAAAACATTTACGATACCGATTATACTTATAAGCCGTTCTAAATCATAACATTAAATTTATAGTTATGAAAGTAGTATAACATAATACCTAACAAGTATGTTTGAGTTAAATCCACACAAATCACAATACAAGGATTATTAATGAAGATGCGGAATATTGTGATTTATGATGAAGTGAGGATAGTCGTTTCGTGTATGTGACTGCATCTCGAAACCGTAGTAAAATCACAACGTTGTTGGTGTAGGTGTTGGTGCTGGTGCACTGATGAGAAGAAGCACTCTGATGGATACGATGGACTTACGACGAACCTGAGACGTCAAACATCTGCTGCATTGATAACGACACTCAACAAAGTGTCGGATTCTTTTTCTGAGTGAAAAACGATGGATGCTATTTAATGGAGTAGATTAGATAAATTGGAAAACACAATTGAAATACGAAAAAAACAAAGATCCAATGAAGCATTAAATACCTCATTCTCGGCTAGTTACATCATTTTTGCATGTAATCGTTTTACGTTTTTTACTGAAATGAACTGCTATGTGCTCATGGATTCGATATGATGTGCACTCGATTAGCTCAACTCCGTTCCTCCATAGTCGGCTTTTATTTCTGTTAGCATCGGACTGTTGTTGTGATCTGCTGCGTTTCCTCATCTGGCAGCAGTAGCATCTGTTTCGAATCCAAGAATCTTCCAGTCGTTTTCTGTTTTAAATCCGAAAAACTTGAATAATTCACTTTACCTACATTCTAGCTATTCATATAGAATTCCACTAGGAAGAATTTATAAACTCTCAACGTTTCAACGAAATTCTCGTCGTATTCTTGCGTCATTACATTATCAGTGCAATGGAATTTTTTTTAAATTATATTTTTAAACAGTAAAACATAAATGGAAAGTGTAAATGTTTAGGAATTTGTCATTAACGATATGTAGGTTATAAACTCAGAAGGAAAATTTTCAAATTATCATCATTCTTCATGATTTTTTTCATTTGATTTCCAAGAGACGCTTGTGTGGAATCGTCAAAATTTTCCTAGTGAATTGATTATTGACACATCGAAGAGGAAACAATTTGAATTTAGATAAAAGCTGAAATTTGAAATAACGAAAAAAAATTCAGATCTGTTCTGACGATCGGAAAACGAAGAAAATTGTCGAGCAATTGATTTGATTGTATAATGACAAGAAAATTTTCTCTGAACTTTATCTTTCTTTCGCACATGCGATCGATCCCTTCTCTTCGTGATTTTCCTACCTCGGTCTTCAAAAACGAAAAGCGATAGCTCTTCAGGAAGTGGAATTTTATTCATTTCGAGAAAATTCTTAACGTCTTAGAGGTTGTTCGCATTCGAACAACGCAATTCCATCGAATGATTTGTGATCTCGTAAGAATAAACAGCACTAAGAAGAAAATCATCACAAAACTCACAGAAAAATACCAATAATATTTTGCTGTTCCTATTTGGTGCAGTGTATTTCTTCTTTTATCGTTTGAGATTTTTCATGAACTTTCGATTCTTCGAATGAACTCGGGAAGTAAGAAAGAAGATTTCATCACTCCGTTCCTGATAGTTTGAAAAAAAATTGTAATAAAATCATTAATAAACTCGAACGTAAAGCTCGAGTGGATAGGAAAAAAAGCTAATTTGAATAAATAACCATTGACGATAATGTGAATATTGAAGAGCTTTGCAGAAAAGACGAAGGAAAAACTGGTGACAATTTCGTCAGTGCTGATTCAATTACATTCAGATTATTTGAGATTTGCAAAAATTCAAAAACGACCGATAATTAAGCTTGGTTTTTATAAAATTTCATTCGATTGTCGACATTATAAGACACAAAAATGAGGATGAAGAGAATTAAACGGCTTGTGTGTTCTTGTTTGTTTGTTTGTTTTTCTTTTCCCTCAATAAAAAATCGGAACCAACTTCATTTATTTACAATGAATAGTTTTCTATTGCTTTAATAATCAAAAAAAAAATTGAAAAGTACAATAATAGAATGAGAAGTTCGCAATTTGAAAACCAACGAACAAGCGCTGTGAGTTTTCGACCGTCGTAAGTCAAGGGAGGAAAATAGGCGTTAAGCAGAATTCCTTTTTTCGACCTCAAACTCATAATTTTTCTTAATCGACATCATTGAGTCATTTCGATTAGCGCGATTCTCTTTGCAAAGTTGAAATCATCCCGTTTTTAATTTATGTGCATTTGCGATGGATGTTCAACTAGGTGGTGAAGAACGAGGAAAGAAGTTAGCGGGAGGAATTGAAAAATGATCACTTCTGCTCGTGTAATTCTTCTTTTCCCTCATTTCAACATTAACATTTAAATCCTTCTAAGAAAATAAAAGCTAAAATGTGAATTAGACAGTTTGGAAAGGCACTAAAAGCACGCTATGTATATCACTCATCACTTATCATTGGATTTTTGAAGTCTTTCAATTTTCCACTATATTCCATTCTTTCGAATTAATCACTTTCATTCATAAATGCATGGTATAGTTTTGAAACAGAAAATTCCCGATCGCAGTTCTCTTTCCTGTGCTTTCAGATGAAGCTCACGTCTCGATGTCGTCAGAGCACTTGAACTTCGTAGGTACGTAATTCCTCTTCTACTGGCCGCTCTCATCTCCCTCCATCAACCATTTGCAGCGCCAAGAGCATTGCCGAAAGCTATTTTCGCATATGACATCAATGTTTACTGGCTTATTTATCAGTTGTTTTTTTGGAATTATTCTTAATTTGTTTGACATATTAATGTAATAGAAATTTTCATCGTAAACGACGCGTTTTAAAGAAATTTGATTGCTGAATGCATTTTTTTTGCTCTAGTAGATTCCATTACTTCATTTTCAGTGTACAGCTTGTTTTTGCTTATAATTTTATCTCGAATGATTGTTGTTTCATCGTGCCTCTCCAGTTTATTAGCATTTCGAATGATCTTCATTATATGTGTGACGAAAACGCTCAGATCTCCTCACTATATTGAGTGTCCCCATGTGGTGAAGAATGTGATAAACGAGTTCCAAACTCACTATTTGTTTGTTCGGAGGCAAAAAAAGCTTTATGGATCATCATCCATAGTGTTGATTTGGCTAAAGGCCACATTTCATTTTTTTTTCCTAGCGTCTTCTTTTCAAACTCTCCGAAGCTCGATCACATAATGGTTAATTGTTCATCTGAAATCCAGCAGCGAACTTTCAGTACTTCCTCTAAGTTGTCTTTAGTTTCTACCAGAAACTATATGTTTGTTCTAAAACGTATTAATAATGCTATAAATGAGCATAGAATCTAATATTCTAATGAATAAATAAAATAGTGCTCATTAATTTTTCCCTCATTAAGAAGTCGCTTCTCTGACCCATCGCAAACGAATATAATCAGATTTGCTTGCTGTTTCCTCACCCAAACACTGTCGAGGATATATTCAATAGAATTTCTCCATTCAATAAAACTTAATCAACAAATCATATTCAAATTTGTCAATTACTTTATCAATAGATGCCTGCAAGAAATACAAAACGCAGAAATACGCAATATCAGTCGAAGCAGCAGAGCTCATTGAATTGACCCCTACGAAGTAATTGAGTATTCAATTTCATTGAGTACCGTGAAACTGATAGAGTTCATAATAATTCCAAACAATGACTCATACTGAACGACCGTCGAATATCCGTACTTCTTTGTTATTGAAGGAATTCCACAATTTATTGTCGAAAAGAAACCAGTAACTTGAAATCCAAACACGTCAGAAACATCGCCTCGAGCCAATGAGCGCACCTTTAATGCTGAGCTTTGAAGTTTATTTCAGTTGTATTACTTTATTATTCTTCAATAGCATTTGGTTTATTAAATAATCAATAAATATTCTAGCCATTATTGTGCAATTCTCTCTGAGTTTTGAGCCGATTCGTATCGTTTACAGAGCACCTGTTGGTCCACTCGCTCCTCCCCATCGTTTTCTATATTTCCTGCTAAGTGGAGTGACTCTGATGAAGTGATGTGCTCTCCTACTGCAGAACGCTCACCAGGATCGCTTCTGGCCACCATTTCAGGTACTGACATAAGATTGACGCTGCCTTTAGTGCAATTTTTTAATTCCTTCTTAAAAGTACAGTTTTTGCTGCAATTTTTTTTCGATATAAAAATTATTATTACAAATAGTTCAAGTCCATGTACATTAGTTGGTCATGAAAATTTCCAAATTTTTCACATACCGTAGTGGTCCCATCGACTTCGCATGATATTCAGTGATTAGTTGAATATGTTTGTATGTTTAGATATTTTTTGAAATTCTCTGTGATAAAACTGGTTGATGGTTGTCATTTTTATCCGTTCAGAGTGAATTCGTTCTCAAATTAACAACATTAACCACTCTTTAGAACTTACAAAGAAAAAAAGCCGATATTTTTCTATGATATCGATGAATGAGTAAAACCTCCCTCTCCCTTAACACCTCTGATAACTCACATCATTTTTCTAGATTTCGAATTAGAATTCCAGATTTCGTCGAATATTTCAAAACGTTTAGACACTGATAACGTCTTGTGAATCGTTCATGTAGCTGTTTTCTTTTTTTTCTTTTTTGATTGTTTACTAATTTGCCTTCAAAACATAAATAATAAAACAATAAATAAACAAATGTAAATTCTTAAATGATTTCTAAAGAGTTTTATGTTATAATAAATATTAATCTAGTGTTGAGAATTTTTTTCATCTATTCGCTCTGAAAACGATCAAATTTTAGGATCATTAATTTCGGTCGTTTCCGTTGTGAACAACAGCATATTATTTCATTGTTTTCTAAGAAGCAAGAAATGCTTTCAATGTTATTTTCAGGTATGTTTTTCTTCTTACGAACGCTTTCATAAAATGCACAAAATCGATTGTTTATTTTTAAAAATTCATATTTAACATATTATATCGAGTTATTCATTTATCATTTACATTTCAAAAACGAGAAAAAAAAGCCATAAAAACGATTATTCATCAAATCAATCAGAGGTCGAAATGAGGTCGATGATCTGTGAGGTGATTTGTTTCTCTCTTTGATATTCGCTTTCACTGAATGTCATTGTAAAATAATACACAATTTTATGAATCGTTTCAATTCTTATTCACCACTGGTGAAATGTTTTCTTTTGTTTACAATTCAATTCGATTGCTCTACAACGAATCGCTTTCAATGAACTCTCTTATTTCAACACTAATACATTTTCATTGTTACATTTTACATGAGAACAATTAAAAATGATCGTTATTGTTTATTTCATATGTCAATAAACACACAAACTCACTCCTGTCAATAGGCACATAGTGATATTCGAAAATATAAAATCGCTACAGTAATCCAGTTGCTATGGGTGTTTGAATAAACCATTTAGATCCTCAACAGAAAACATATTCAAGTTTATTCAACATTCTTATACGTTTTAGTATAATAAGAAAATTTTCCTTGCTACTTCAAGCTAGACTTTGACGTTGATCGATCCATATGGGAAGATCTAACACATTCGTAGCTTAACGTGATACCGTAAAACCGATTGGATGCGAATTATGCTCTATACAGTGACTTGAATTGACCGCTCTTCATCAACCCAGGGCTAGCAATCTTGCCCAACGTTCTGTGTTACCAATTCACTGAAGATGGAGGGACGGTGGGCTTGGTAAACCTGTGCTCAGTAACGGACGTGTATGCACTGAACGTATTTTACTCTTCATTTTTCAGTTAAGGTTTTCTGTTTGAATGATATAAGGTGGATGAGGAGCCCTTGTCAACCATAGTTTTTGATGAATGTTTGCAATGAATTAGTATGCGTTCAGTGATGAACCAGGTTAAATACTGTTGTATACGAGGAGAGTCTTCTTGCAAGTAGAGCGCAGAGCCCTCCAATTCATCTCATAGAAGATAATTCTATATCTCATAGCGTCAACAACTCATTTCATTCAAATTATTCCTAATTATTCCCATTTACGTTATTAGAAGATTGACCTTTCGTTTTTTCTTCAATTATTATTTTTTTATTTTCAATTTCGCACATTGAATTTTTTCCAATATAGAATGAAGAAATAATAAGCTCTGTATTGATAGTGTTGAGTCATCGAGTCACTTTGAGTCTATCCTCAAATCAAACTTGCATTCAAACACTTACCCTATACAACAATGAAAATGAATCAGAAAGTCTTCCTAAAAATTATATGTGATAATGTTATCATAAATAAGTAGAGCACGAAAATCAGAAAATATTGCGGTTAATAAACCCATTACACTCTTACGAAGAATTTGAATAATATCAAAAAATGTGTCGCACCTAGATTACATGGATTTCCGTTTATCATAATGAGACTCGAGCGAGCATCAGCAAAGCTTCTATTTCTCCATATCGAGCATGAGGGTAATCCAATAAGTTCTTTTTGCCTTATGGATTCGTTCAGCATCATAAGTCTTTCCTATGGCCTTTATGAGCAGGTCAGATCATCGAGTTGGTGGTCTTCCTGCAATGCGTTTGATGGCCAAACGCATCACATATTGAGCATACCTGATCTTCGATAGCTTCGCGTGTACGACTGCGTCCGTAGTCTGATGATTGACGTAGGTCAAAACTTCGTTTCCCTCTTTCAACTGTATGATGTTACGAGGAATTCCAAGCATCACCCTTTCGATAGAGCGTTACGAGTAGTTGGCCCTACCAGCATTTCTGATACCTTTCCAGCTCCGTCCAATAGACAGTAAAACGATTGTCTGACGATTGTCTGATGAGGATAAGAAATGGGATTATTACAATAGTTGATTATTTATCTGACAATGCTAGTGAATATGGAAATGTCAGTATACCGTATCCAATGTTTTGATTTAAAAAATTCAAAAAACAAATTTTGTATAAACTATTGTCCGGCAACCAATCGTATTTTTACGCCACTATTCTTGGGATTCTCGCTTTATACCTCCTCATTTCTGATAAGAACATTGAAAACTATTGAAACGCACAATGAAAATCTTCTATGGTAGTTCTAAATAAGAATGAGTTACAGAATAATAACTCAGAATAAATTGGTCGGTATGCAAGGGCTCGGGTTCAGTGGTAGTCGGTTTGCTCCAAACTTGAGTAGTGGCACCTCAAACTTGGGTAATTAAACCTTTATTTAAACAATACACAAAATATTACATAGCGATTGCAACAGCGATAAATCAAGAATTAACACAATAGAATTAACACTAACAATTCTACGAGATTTATAATATAATGATATAACGATAACCAGTTCAATGGCAAAGGTGGAAGAAGATTGGGTTGAGCCATGAGTGAGAGTATGGAGATGTTTACCGTAACTGCTTATATAGGGAGGAGGCGGAGACTTCGGTATGAGGAAATAATGTCCTTTTAATTGTAGTCAGCTATGATAGTCAGCTAAGTTCATTTCCAGAAATATTTTCGAAATTATGCCCTTTATGATCCTTTCCAGAGACATGTCGAAATTATGACCTTTGATAGATCAGAGGACATTTGCACTTTCACTTGCCTCCAACATTTCTAACTTTCGATATGATGAGTCATAAACCACAAATTAATATAATAATTAATATGTCTTTGCTTTGCACTTAATTTGGGTGATAAAGTAGAGATCACTCGACAGAGTATTCTCTACAGTCGGAATGAAATTGCATTTGTGTATTGCTGAAATTTATCATTTGATATCAAAACGTATTTTTTGAGTAAATAAACATAGGTAATTATTCATAAATAAATGCGTTTTATTATACATCGTTTAGATTTAGATGCTAATTTTTTGTTCTGTTTCTTTTTTCCATAAGGTTAAGAAATAGGAAGGATGTGTAGCAAAAAACAAATTCAAATTAAAAATGTATTGTAAAGCTGCAATGACAACTTGTACCATCAACAACGTGGTTGGCCCAAAATGTGCTAACGAACGGGAACTGCTGTGGTGGATTAAGAAGTGTCGTAAACAAGACGAGAACCACGAAGAAGATTAACGTAGTGAGCAGTTATGGAAAGTTCACGAAGAACAAATGAAACAAACAACTGAAGCTGATTTTTTCAATTTATCTTGTCGATAAAGAATTGCGTAATATGCGGACAAGATATAGGCTAGAACATCTGAAAAATCTATTGTCAATCATTAGTAAAACACTGGCTCGACACTTTAGGAGCCAAATTTCGAAATGTAAAGCTTCACTGGCTAACCCTTCAAGCTATCACGATCGTGTAGTTGTACTCGCAAAAAGTAAGACCTCTTTTAGATTGGCAATTATTGTTAAATCTACTTGTTGACTTCCTATTCCATGGGATGATGTGGGTACGGGTCTGAACGGTCGACAATTTCACCATTTTTGCTAAAACGAGATTGTAGTCATTGTCTGTAACATCAGTCAAGAAAAGCAAATTCTAGTCTACTTCGATAAAGTTTGTGGAGAAATTAACCCTTAAGAAGACAATGTGAGAAACGGATGATTTCTGATGCCCCATTGACGCTAAACGAAAGAAAAAAATCTAAGAATGCTCAAACTGTGTGTATCTAGGTCAATATGATGAACGATATAGCACCATAGCTCAGCAGAAGCAAACATACGACTTGGAAAACGAAGAACATCGTCGAAAACGTCGGTAAAAAACAAAAAATACAGAACTCCAAGCCCACCGTTTCGACATGATGGCTCTTCCTGCCCTAACTTATGCTTTGGAAACATGGACTTTACAAATTAAAATGAACGGTCACTGAGCACAATACAACGTTACATCAAAAGGGTGATGCTTGGCGTTTTCCGTATCACATAAGTAGAAGAGGTACGATGTTCTGACTAGTGTCAACAATGAAAAATTAAAGACACAGCCGCACACGCCAAGCTATCAAACATTAGATGGGCCGGTGATGCGGTAATGCTTATGGGTGATGAACGGTTGACACGAACGACTGGATATCAAATACATTGCAAGGAGTACATCTATCTAATGGTTGGACTTCTTAACAAAGACTTCAAATCAAGATTATAATAATCAAGAAATCTTTAGAGCGAAAAGAACTCATTACAAAACCTGTGCGTCATGGGTAGTGGAAGCCTTACTGGTGTCGCTCGAAACCGATCCAGTTGATCGTTACAAAATTCTGAAGACTAGATGAAGTTCTGCTGAAAAACTCAATGTTACCGATAATTCATAGGTTTCTTTATTAATTTAATTCTAATCCTACGAAATTGCTGTGAGTTTCCACCACACTGTTTCAATAAAGGAAAGCCATCAAGGTTTCCTCAGTACAAAGATTATTGATCATTGAATGAGTTGGTCAAGTGGTTGGTTTTGATTTTTAGCATTACGACTTCTGACGCTCAGTACAGTACGTGTTCTCTTCAGAAAGAAAGAAAAACTACTAACTGATTTTTAAAATAATTTCATAAGAAATCTTATTTTTCCTTCAGTTGCTTAGCATTTCCAATCCAAATAATAATCAAGTAAATCAAATTTGATATACATAGCTCACTCAAACTCAAGAAACGATTATTTTACAGTTTCTCCTTATGCTGAGCCTGTTCGATTTGATCATATCGACTTGTTATGTGCCCGTAATTCTCATCGACAGTTTAAAGATACGTTTTTTTATGTTCGAAAAATAAAACGCAAAATTACTCATATGGTAACGTACAACAATAACTTGATGTCAAGCAAATCGCATCAAAAACATCTACGCATTTCTGTTCAACACTATATCTTATACTTTTTATATTGACTTATACAATATAATACTATTTTGAAACACAGAAATGGCTCTGTTGTTTTCATGACAGCTATAACGATATGACTGCTGAACATCTTCCTCCAGTTACCCCCCGACAAGATTTGTAAAGCATAAATTTCGTTGGCACATCTCGTTCATCACGCTGGACCTCTTTGGTCTAGTCAGAAACAGTTTCTGCACTACTCTGTCTTCATTGCATTCTGGAAACGTCGGTTCGTGTGACCAACGCGAATAACGAACTCGTCCAAACAATACTATTCGATTCTACAGAAAGATCAGAAAAGTATATTCATTGGTTAATAAATGCCGTCGCACTATTTTGACTAAACACTGCTTTTTTCACTAATCATGTCAGATATAATGGGACGTCCCGCCCGTTTCTATGACAACAATTATCCCCACGTACGTACTTGTTTATTCGGCGCATGTTCGTCTCTTTATTTTTATCTCCTAATGTGTACGTACTGACGTAGCATTGATTCATGTTACTTTAAGAGATGAAGCGATAGTGTACCCATGGCTACTGATTTCGTTCATTTACGTCACTGTATTTTCTACGAGTTTCAACAAGAAAGAAATGCTACCTAGGAATGTAGAAATTTACTAGAGGTGTTTGGTGAAAGTACGGTCTTTAATAGAACATGCAGAATATGGCAAAAAATTTAAAGAAGCCATATAGACTTTTTTAATAAGCCGTGTTCTAGGCGAAGCCTAAGCCATTTTGACCACGATGTTGTTGAGACCATGCTGGAGCGAGATCCTTTTCTGACAAAATCAAAAATCACAAAAAGGCTTCATTCATAAAATTATGCTCTATACAGTGCCTTGAATTGACCGCTCTTCATCAACTCAGGGGTACTAACTAATCTTCATTCAGAAAATCAACATGGATCATAATCCGAAGAGAGGGTTTGTGTGGAAATACTCGAAATGGGTGCCACGTGAATCAAGTCTGAAGCTGGATAACTGAGTCGTCATATGTACATCTCTGCTTGCTCGGAACAAAATCAAGAACTTGCTTAACCGAATGATAACTAGAGTGAAAAATGGATCATCTAGAAAAATACCATGAAGAAATGGTCATAGTATAAGCCCAGATAACCTAGTGTTCTACTTCTACTTCAAATTATACTCTGCAAAAAAATGTTTATATGGGGAAACATTTGAGGACCAATATATTACGAGATTTCAAAATTAAATGAAGAGCTGAAATGAGTTATTTATTATTGGCAAAAGGATAATTTTAAGGCATTAATTCCGTAAAGTAGGGCGACAATGTTTGATAGAGGAGGAATCATATTGTATCATGACGATGCCAAGCTATATGCTGCTTAGCGGACTCTTCAAAAAATTGTGGAACTAGGCGAGGAAATTCTGTAGCCTCTACCATATTTCTCGGATTAGCAGCCCCCAAATATCACTTGTTACTGTCCTTACAAAATTCTTTGTAGAGTGAAAAACTTTAAAAGGAAGATAACAAACATGTACTGATTGAATTTTTCGCATTAAAAGAAACATTTTAAAGAAAAATGGGATATACTAACTGCTCCGACGCCGGTAATAAGTCACTAGTAATAACGACCATAACATTATTTACTTTTATTTACTTTTACTTACTTACTTTTTATTTATTTACTTAT
>KN716254.1:14807-42648 GCA_000816705.1 Dictyocaulus viviparus | reverse complement strand
TAACATAACATAACATAACATTCCCGCGGCTTGGGGAACATATAAGAGCATCGAAGACGTAGTGAAGAGAACGAAGATTACAAGGCTCCGAGCCCACCTTTTTGATACGACGGATCTCCCCGCCTTAACGTATGCTTCAGAAACTTGGACATTACGAAACGTTCATTGAGCACAATACAGCGCTCAATCGAAAGGATAATGCTTGGCGTTTCCCGCATCACTCAGGGGAAAGAGGGAATACGAAGTTCCGATCTACGTCAACGATCAAAAGTCAAAGACGCAGCCGTGCACGCCAAGCTTTCGAAGATTAGGTGGGCCGGACACGTGATGCGCATGGATGATGACCGGTGGACACGAGCTGTAAGTGATTGGATTCCACTGGACATCAAACGCACTGCAGGAAGACCACCAGCCCGATGGGCTGACCTCTTCACCAACACCCTAAAAAGGGATAATGATGCTCAACGATTCCCTAGAGCGAAAAGAACTCATTGGACTACCTTTGCGCGATAGGAAAAGTGGAAGTTTTACTGGTGCCCCCTCGACTTAGTCGATGATGAACGGGAATCTAGGTAATCCAGTTAATCAAACCCATTGCAGTAACTCATCAGATCACTTCAATAGGAGATTAGAAAGAGAACTATTGTTTTGCACTACTTCTCAGAATGATATGGATGTATTACATCACATTTGCGCTCAATTGGGCAAAATGAAAGGCTTACTCTTACCGTTTCAACTCTTAAACGAGAATGCAAGTGATGCAGATGATAATCTCAGTCATCACGAGAAGTTTGCTTGTATTTTCCCTGTACTCTTGCTCCAATACATTTCTGAAATTTCTATCGACTTTAATTGCTTAAAATTATCTCTATTTCACATCACGCCTTGCTTAAAGTTCGATGTTTGAGTTTCTTGATTAAATGGATTGTTGTATGATGTAATCCAATTTTTTTCGCATAGTGCTTCCTACATTATCTTTATATGAAAAGTTGACTACGGAATCCATTAACATGTCGGGATGCAATGATCTATTAATGATTTTTCGGTTTTTTGAATAGAATGGAAGTTAACATAAATTTGGAAATGAAGTAAAATAATAACGTAGGATAAGTTTTGACGTTAATCTTTTAGCAACACACCACTAATTCATCTTCAACGTGATATCGTTAAGTTGATTGAGTACAAGTCTGGCCAATCAGTTTACTTCAAGTTATCATTCTCTACCAAGTTCCTGTTGTTTATCTTCAGAAATTTTCCCGGTACTGGTCTACTGTTCCCAAAGAAATGGCGATATTTGGCAGTCCTCGCAAAAAACACAAGCAGTCGTCTTTGTAGCACCCCAAATTTCTTGTCACTACGCTATGTAGCAACATAATAATCATTTTTGAATCATGCAAATCATTCTATTGAATTACATGTAAGCAATAGAAAAGAGGTGCCATATATCATCGGTTGGTGTTTAGGGAAAAGTACGTTCGGCCACATGGACTCTGGTGTTCGTCTGTTTGCTGTATCTGCTTTCAAATTTGTTAAATGTTATTGTGACAGCGTGGGAATTTATCGATATGCAAACGTTGCAAACTGAGTAGGTATTTCGTTTTTTGCAGAGCCAAATATCAGATCCATTCATTTTTTCTTCAACATTCCAAGGTTTTTGAAGATGCATTCAAATTCGTGGATATGTTTGGTAGTACGTTAGCAACATTCCATTCTCTACACCTATCAATGCCTATTGTTCTCTATTTGATCTATATCATCAAATTCCTTAACAATTAGTTAATCAATTTGAAATGATTTTAGATTTTATGCTTTCTATATGTTTTCTACCGATCTCGTATCGTTATTGGTTGTAACTGCTTGTGCAATGAGACTACCAATTTATATGGTAAATTTGCCTTTCACATTAAACTTTACCGATTTCTCATTGTTGCTTATATAACCGAAAATGAACTTTTCATCTATTTTTATAAGATTTCAGCTTTCTGGCCAATACGATTTCACCGCAAAACTATTAAAGTCGGATTATAGAGTGTTGATCAGTTTAATATACTGAACAGATAAATCAGACGTAAACCTCTCCGTACAGTTTACCTATATCAGTTACTCTGCATAACGAAGAGTAACTGCTCTATCATCTCTGCCCCAAAACTAATTCATATCTGCTTTTGACGTTGTTCGTCCTCAAACATACACTACCAGATATTCCTTCACCTAGAACTGTGACTAACAAGCCCTAAATCTACTACCTTAGCGATATTCAGTATTATTAGAATAGGCGAAAGTCAACCAATATAACTAAAAATAATTGTTTATTATTCAAAAACAGGGTTTTTTTTCGAAAGGTACATCTCACTTTCAGCTATGCAATCCGGAATTGCGACACATGATTACAACTACAATGAAACTGCACCTAAAACCAAAAATTGAACGATGTAAAATCGACTACATGTAATAGATCTGATCTCTATCAATATAATTATATGTTAAGAATTGTATTGATTAGTCTGTGATTCTTAATAAAATATCATCCACATGTCATCTCAGAACAAAGCATTTTCAGCTGTTTCTAATGTAAAAGTAGTTCAAATTGTAATACGATGCTTAATCGTCTGATATATTTCTTGGAAAACTGTTTTTGAAACATTTGTTGGTTTGTGATTGAAATCTTCAAATCTCTTTCTATATGACTCACTCGATTAGCTTCACACAAGGATCTGATCTTAAATGCAGACAATGCATCATCGATAAGCAAAAGTATTAATGATAAGAATTTAAATAAACAATATATAATAGCAACATGAAATAACGTTTGATTTCTCTGTTATCTACAAAATTTATTGATATAGTAAATTTCCCAACTTGACACACTTGAATATGCGTTCTCGCTTGTGCTCTATACTTATATTTCTATTCTATACTTTAACAATTGAAGTACTACATGATCAAAACCAATTATCTGGATCACCTGGAATCCCACTGATCATCGATAGAGTCGAGCGCGCACCAGTAAAACTTCAATTTCTACCTATTACGCTCAAGAATAGTCCTATAGATTCTTTGAGCATAATCTCTTTCTTGGGCCTTCGCGAGGAGATGTGACCATCGGACTGGTGGTCTTACTGCACTGTGTTTGGGATCCAGTACGATCAAATCACAGTTCGTGTCCAGCGCCTTAGATCGTTGACGGATTCGGTCAAAAGTTTGGATTCCTTTATCACCTGTGTGATACGGGAAACGCTTAGCGTGACCCTCTCGATGAATCGTATAATTAACGAACTATGTATTGCACTCAGCAATATTGCTTCCATTCTGCTTTCGTAATGTCCGAAATTCGAAGCATACGTTAAGACAGGAAGAACCAACGCGCCAAAAATGTGGGCTTGGAGTTTTGTATTCTTTGTTCTAATAACTACGTCTTCAATGCTTTTATATATTCTCCAGTCCGCTCGTTTTCTTCATTTAAGCTCTGCTGCTATGTTTTCCATCATACTGAGCCACACCAGTTTGAGCATTCTGAAATGGTTTTTCCGTTGAGCGTGAATGTAGCATCTAAAACGTATCCGTTTTTCGTTAATATTGTTTTTAGGTTTAACTTAAGGCCAATTTCTTCACAAGCACTATCGCAATCCGCTAACATTCACTGCTTGTTCCACTTGCTCGATGTTTGGTGCTATAGATTCGCTCTCATTGGCGAAATCAAGATGGTAGAGTTACCGACCGTCAATTTTCACTCTCATATCGTTCTGGCTGTGAATAGCCTTCACGAAATAGCATCGCCTGCTAGAATTCCAGTTTTCACGTTGGCAATTGTATATTTATAGAACGGAGTGATTTTGGTAGCAGAAAATCGGAGAATGTATAGACCCATGAAGAATTTTGTTGTTTAGAGTGGGAAGCGCTTACTTGATTGTCTAAATATGTCCATCGTGCTAAACGCATTTTGGAACCCTGCTTAATCACGCAGTTGTTCGTCTGTTCTGCTAACCGTGTTTCGTGTGGATGGCTCTTTTCTCTATAAATTGTTCTTTTATAACTTTTGTGCAGAGATTCGTAAGTCCAGACGTTAGTTATTCATTTGCTGCTGCTTTAGCTGTTAAGCGTTGGTTTATGAGCTCAAAAGCTTTTAGAGATAAGCGTCTACTAGGATTTATCTATTTAACAACGACGATAATAAGAAGCTTCCGCTTCAATCAGTCCCTGTTGCGAGATTCCTACGCATTCGTGTCCAACATTCATCAGCTGTCGACTTCTCTGTACTGATATGTTCGTATTCATTCCGAAATGACACAGTTTTACCTCTCTGCACTACATATATGATACTTTTAAGCACATAACTTCATATTTTGTTCAGTATACTGTATTTTCCAGTATGCTCTCTATACGAGCTAAACATGGATCAGTAGCTTTTACTTTGAGTTTCGCTAATAATGCTTCTTTATTTTCTCAGTTATAAAAGGTATAATAATTGTAGGAGATACCAAAAAAGGATAAAGCAGTATGTTCCGTAATAGAACAATATAGCTGAAATCATTGCACAATTAATATCAGCGATAATCCTTTATGTGTGGTTGGAAATAAGATATTCATGCATAGATTTTGTTGTTCATCAAAACATTCCCATGCACAGGCGAAATCTTATTAAAATCGATTTATTGGTGGGCTTGAGATATACTGTGAAACCTTCATCACTGTATCTCTAGTAAAGAATAAGGTTAGGAGAATATTTTTGTAAAAGTACGAAGCAGGTGACTAGATCAGTTCATTTCCTTGAGAATCTTTAACGTGATTGACACGGTTATCATGTGGTGTTCCAATGACCACGGTTTAAAGAATATAGACAAAGCTGTTTGCCTGAATATAAAATATGAATATGAAGTATAGCATGTACGTAAGATTCTTCTTTAGGACTCAGGTAACAACATGCTTAACTGCTCTAAGCACTCATTTTGCATAAAAAGCTTCATAGGGTGCTTACCCTCCAGAAAAATATTCTGTATTCAAAACACTATCCAATTATTCAGCATAGCGTTTACGTTTTTAAGTGTTATGACGCCATGAGCAGAAAAAATTTTCAATAAGAAAATTTATACCATTTTTCTTCTACACTTATCGCATTATCTTCATAGAAATCTCTTTGAAACTGGAAACGTAAAATATAACCAATGATGCTTTGTTGAAGAGACAAACATTTTGGTTTTGACATCTTGAAATAACATAAATTGACTAATTCTCATATCGTGACATCTAGCATTATAAATAATGGCACAAAATCAGAAAGTTTTCTCTGAGCAATTAAATAAGGTAATTGGATACTATAACAATTCCAAAAGTTAAGCAAATAAGCATTATGAAGTCTTCAACAAATTTCAGATAATGAAATATTCTCCTCTCCATTCAGGATAGTAATGGCTTCGAATCCTTTGTACATAATTTCCCACCCGTGGAAATTCATCCCCAAGATAATCGGTGATTATCTGACGATACGGAAGGAAAAACGTTGTGGCCAATTGTGCAAACACAGCGCAGTCTGCCTTCAAAAAAGTAGCATTTTTATATTATATTATACGTCATTTTTTTTTTGGATTCGCAATGTTCATTTTTATCGTATGTACGTCCTAGATCAACTCATAGCCTTGTTACTGATTTCATCAGCCTAACAGAATCAATCATCTAACGTGATATTGTGGAGTTAGTTCAATGCGACCTTGGTCTATATCGTGAGTATAATTGACCACCCTTCATCAAGTCAGCGCCAGTTATCTCACCAAGATTTCTCTAGTACCAACTTACCGCCCCCGAGAGATTTAGTAGGCCTAGGGAGCGGATGCAAACTGATTTGGTACTTCGTGTCACTGTGGCACCTCCACCACTGCGCCGTTTTCAACAACATAATTTATAAAAACTATGAAGTCAGATAAACGTTTTTTTCTCAAGATATACAAGGTAGATAAGTAACAAATAACTAACCACAGTTATTTGACCACCAAATAGGAACTTCTTATCTTGAAGCACATCATCGATAGCCTGAATATCACGGCGTAGCAATTCCTTTGACTCATCTCTTGAAATGTTTCCTAACACACCATCTACACGTTTCCGAATCTAAAACAAGATGTGTCCAAGAAAAAATTCAACAGCATAGTTCATAGCTCACTTCAGTGTATGTAAAAGTACTAGATTTGAAGTCAAATCATTTATAGCAGTGAATAAACACATTTCTTCACTGAGCCAAAATTTGTAGTAAATTTATTAGGTGCTATATGTAGACAATAATTAGCTGAGAAAATTTTTTTTGCGTATAGAAAAAGCATAAGATTTTATTATGTGTCTTCGCAAAGACACTACAACTTGTACATCAACGAACACTCTTTCAACGGTCGCATATCCTCAATTCAAAACTAATGAGAACTAACTAAATAATTCAATAACACTAAAAACATTTACGTACTATTTCTGAGAAACGTTTTGCCATAAAGTTTGTCACAAAAGTGGGAAACGGAAGATTTGTGACTGTTCGGCTCATAAATGCAGGTCCATTTAGTACACATTTATCGTATAATAAAGCACTGAAAATCATATGTCAACAAGCGACGGATAATACGGGATATCTTATCACCAAGATATTGTACAAAATACACAATCCAATAATACACATCCTAAACGGTTTACCACGTCATTGTGGTAGGGAGATATTCCTAGAACATTGTACCATCTTGATGGAATTTCGCCTTAAAGATGCAAGAGGCAAGTTACACCAGCACATAAACTGCTTCAGTACTCAGGAAACTTTCACGGATGGTGTTCAACCTTTAAACAAATTGCGAGTGGGATATGAGGTTACCTTCACGGACAAAAAGAGCACAACCACGACACACAATACATACTGTTTCATACTCCGTGTATATTCTGTGCATATACCCGAACAAAATCCTCGAACGCCGTTCTCTATGTTCCTGTCAAAATTTGAATAAACAGCACAATGAATTGGTCCACGTGATTGTTTCACAGCAGACTAAGGGCAAAAAACGGACATGAGACAACTGAATGAATGGAAACTTATTATCGATAGAAAAAATGTCCCTAGGCAAAATTTTGGTTTTTGTTATACACTCATCCATAACTCATCTCGTAGACTTCAACGGAATCAAATCTTAGTGTTTCCGTTTCCAACAACGGCGTTGTCAGAAAAAAAGTAGTATTTTTGATTGCCACAAACTAAACGAAGTGCAGATTCGCATAAACTGGAAGCAATCTATGATCAACTGGAACAAATTATCGAAAACAAATATTATTTTCAAAAAATTGCTGTCAGAGGTTTCAATGCCAGAATGAGATCCATAAACGAAAAAGCTGAGAAATTAGAAAGTCTGGATTAGAAGATTGAAGTGAAATTAGTGGAAGCCTAGCAAAACTTTTTCCAACAAATGAAAACTCAGTATGGAGAAGGAAAGTCGTCAATGGACGTAGGAGTTCATGATATGTCTTTGGCAAAATACTTTCTAAACAGATAAACAAATAACGTATGATTCAGACATAGATACAAAATACCTCTGGATACATAACGCAGAAAAGCAGATAAAAGATGATTCGAGATTAGAAAAAAGTATAAAATTAACCGCAAAAGTTTTGCTCCAGCATTCCGTCTCACTATTTTATTTCTAAATTTTCTCATCAGGAAACAATATCCTCGAATCATTTTGTACTAAAAACGGCAAGCGAGAGAACATTCAATATACTGTTTGAAGGATGCTTTTATTCCTCCCGATTTGCTTGTTGACTGCACTTTGTAAGCTTTTACGCAGATCACTCTGACGCGCACAACAGGAATATTAGATGAAGTTCAACATTATGGAACAAAGGAGGTTACGCAAGCGATTTCACTCCATGGGAGGAATAAAAACATAGGAAGTACCGAGAGTCATATAGAACAATATCCTATATGACATAGAGGATTCTTTTATTCTCAATACACTAACCAACCAATATTAATGATTAACGAGTCGATACATCAGAGAAGTTGATGCTTCTCTCACAGGAGCAGTTAAATGTCTAGTCGATAATAAGTCGAGCATGGTAAAACGTCTTCTTATTGCTCCCACAACCAGTTAAAACCCTAAAGTTACCGTTTCTTATTATTGGCTTAATAAGATTTATTATCTAGATTGCCTCAACATCATAACACTACCTGATTTGACCATTCTTTACATATTCATAATTCATGGATGCTAATATGCCTATTTCTTCCTTATGACTGAAAATTTTGCAATATTATTTGTTCTCATCTCGACAGTGTTATCTGTGACGTAACAATTGTATTTGATATATTCATTCATGACATATGTAAAAAATCTATAACGAAGGACACCAAACAGACTGGGCGATAAATGCTTATGTTGTAACCGTCTCCCTTTCTGTACAGCAACACGGTCCTGCTGGTTTTCCATTGATGGGAAACATTACATTCAGAAAGGTTTCATCGGAGCAATCGAACAAGCGTTTTCATAAGAACTCCCGGTCAATTCTTCAAACGTGCTGGTCTAATCCTATTCATCACAGAACTGTACGATTCCGCATCGACAAAATTGCATGTCGGATTTCGGAAGGGGAAACTTTCGAAACAACATGAAGTCTTTTCAGCTGTATTTGATATTGTTACTTGAATGAATTATTTCGTATGAACTGTATCCTCATCCTAACGGATCCTTACCTCGAAAAGGCATATATGGAAATACGACAAACATTTCCTTACTATTTAATCAGTCTCTGATTCAATTTCATCCTTATATTCGACCAGTGGTTGTTACCTCAGAGTATGATCTCTACTTGTTTATTTTCTTTTCTTAACATTAATATTGTTGATGGTGGATATATTATTTTTCATCAATAAAGTGGCAATAGGCGATGATTCGTAATATTAGGTAATATAGTCGTAACGTTAGGTAGTGTAACTTGTACTGATGTAAAGATGGGTATAGTTGTAGAAATACACGGCGACAGTAGTGCTGCAACGTGAAACTCGTGAATCGATGTTCAGAGCGTGAATTGAAGTTCACTTGCACTGGAGAGGAGAATGGGTTTATTGTAATCAATGAAAAACCAATAAGACGTCAATTTTTAAACGTTGATCAAATCAAATTTAAAATCTGAAGTATACCTGCATCAACTTGCTCGGAAAATTTCGAAACTTCTCACTTCTTATTACTGTTTTCTTATTCTTATATGAATAATATATTTGGCCCCTCAAGCTGCCTTCATATTATAAGTAATTTTGAACTGATTTAATAATACCGACTAAAATGTGCTCATGTCGACCATGCGTTCTAAAGCGCGAGCTGTACCTCGTTCCACACCAACAAGATCGTCCTGAAACTCCAAATAATTGCTAAGATATTTAGATTCATTCTTATATGTAAAATATGCAAAACCGAAATTCTAATATGATGGCCGGAAAAACTCGAAAAGCAGCAAATGTTACGGGCTATTTTAGCGTATAAATTAAAATGGAATACTGGTATACAGAGACGGAAATTGAAGTAAACGTAACGTAATAAAAGAGCGAATAGGATGAAAACAAGTAAACACACCTTCAATTTGAAGTGCTTTTGTAATTCCCAAATTATCACTTGCGAATCTGCAATTTGCTTACCATTCAACTCAATGAATGGGAGTAATCCATACAATGATCGTTGTCGAAAGGATCCAATAACCTCAGAAAATAAATATAAAGTGAAATGAAGTCAAACCACTTCAATCCTCATAACCGATAAAATCCTTAGATGTTGGACACACGTAGTGTCCACGTTCCGATGAAAAAAGGATACATTACCATCGAAATATATATAATTAAAAATCACTTTATTTTTTTTTAAGAAAAGTAACATGTTCGGATGCAAATTAACATAACTCTTTAACGATTTAATATCTAATAAAGTTATTAACTTTCGTTAAAGTCAACTTTGTAAAGCTTCATAGCTTGGATTACGCCTACCTCGTATTTTATGTTGTTTGCACGAAGGAACGTCTCGACTTTAAGGCAGAACGGCGACAAATTCGGCATTACAGGAGAACGAGGAAACTGATACAAGTAAACTACATCTGATTTCCACTTGTTCTTCTTCAAAACGACTGTAGAATATAGTCTAAAAGTGGTGCAGCATAAATAACTTCCACATGTGGTATAACTCAACATTCGCCTATTCACTTTTTAAATATTCTTTTGAATTACCATAAAGAACAATTTGTGAAAACTGGTAGCAGTTCAAATGGCAGTAAAATATGCTATGCTAGCCTATGTCGAAAACGACCTGATACTTTGTAAAAGTACATTACTGTATCCCTTGAACAATTGTTCTTTTCCCACAGAAAAAACTTCTAGAATTTCGCGCTTCTTGTAATACCCTTTTTCAGTAAGGACGAATTAAATGTCTTTGAAAACATGCATTTTCTGCGTGCGCTATGCTCTCGTACAGGTTTCTCATTCATCGAGCACCACGGTTTCTTTCACCATCGCCATACTAAAAAAATTCTGGAGGAAATTTACAGAAAGAAAGATCGTCTAGTCCAAATACAAACTGGGCTTCTATAGAATACTCTTTAAAGCAATCTTTACTTCATATTTATGATTATACATAACAGAGAGACATATCACACTTCATACCTAATAACTAACTATTTCTGGATAATAATCATATCCAATTAATTGTATAGTCAACGTTGGTCTTAACTACTGGAATATGATTTGAATTTGAAAAACATGGATAAATCGAATCGGCGGAAGAGTAAATGCTGGGCGGGAAGCAACACTGCTGCAAAAAAGCTGAGCCGCACTGGCTGAAAAGGAAGTTTTATTTCAACCGAATCCTTTGTGTCGCTTTATCCACTAATTTCGCATAGGATACAAAAAATATTCACAAACTTAAATTAATGCACACAGACAAAAAAAACTGTTCCCTAATAACCATTTAAATGACTACTGCTCGTCTCCACTGTCCATTCTAATATTCGCCTAATCCTGAAGCATTTTAAATACCATAGCGTGTCATCAACTAGCAGCGTTCAACATTTCCATTAGCACTTATGATCTCATCAAGTTCATGTACTAAGCTGTTTTGTACTGCATTATGATTATTCATTCACTATGCATTTGATACCTAAACTGTGGTCGTATATCCTATTGTACGGTCGCTATTCCATTATTGTTATCTTATTATCACATTTATATAAATGTTTGATTACCCACGTTTGCGGTACAATCACCCAAGTTTGGTAAAAACCATGCAGCTACAGAACACCAGCCTGATAGTCGAGATTGTCACACATAGTAATTTTTCCTCTTTATTCTATCATCTTTCTTATATCCTGGTAGTTATATTTGGTTAATAATTTCCAATCTTTTTGAAAAATTTCACTGTAGTAATTTATGCATCTATTTTCATGCTTGAAATATTGTTTTATTGTAATGTTTGAAATGAAGGTTTCATTACAAAAGTTTGACGTCGTACTCCGTAACTGTCTTGAGAGTCCCGCGTGACAAAGACAAAGAAAGCATCTAGTTCTAGCGGCAATTTTAACACTCCATTCTATTAATTTATTTTCGCATCAGCGCCACTGATATCACTCAAATTATACAATTATTCTAAGTACAAAGCAGGAAAAAACTCCATTTATGTCGAATTACAATTTTATTCAACAGTGTGATAAGAAGGTTCATACTTGATATCTCACACAATCGGAATTTCGCACAAAGATTGACCAAATCATGTTCCCATCCTTTCTTAATATAATTAGACAATGAAGCCACATGACATCCTACCGAATTTTGCGTTATACAATCTCAAAAAGTCTTAGCACACTGGATTAATGGTACTCCACTGACCCCACAAACATAAACTTCATATCGACTCAGGAAACAAATGCAACATTCATTATGGGAAACCTATGCTGTTGGTGGAGTTTCAACTTGAATTATGGTCTAAACCTTGAAACTGTAAGCACAGAAACACCTTACCTCTGTTTTAAATTATGGGGATCCAGAAGAGCCTAACAAAAATTTACAGAACTTACGAAGATATGTAAAAGTACTGACTAGATAACAAAATCTTCTCGGTGTACCTTGTTCAAAATAAGAATAACTACGACAGGCAGTCAAATTGGGACACATCAGATATCTAATGTCAAATACAGAAGGGAAAATGGTCGAAAGAATAAAGAGGTGTAATAAGAGTGCGATAATTCTCACAGAAACTAAATAGTGAGATAAGAAAATGAGACATTTTTTGTAGAGTAAGAATAGTGGAAATGTGTGACACTTTATGGGCATAAATCACTTCATTAAACACTTTTAGTTTCGCCAGTTCAGGAAAGCGTACAACTGGTCGTCAAGAATTAAAAGGGTAGTTATCGTAATGGTGAAAGTACTCAATAGAATTACGATGATGTTTCTACTACCAGACATACAAGTTCTCCTTTCTTTTACAGAGCATTATTTAATCACAAAGAAACTAGAATTTATGGTAGATTCTCCGACTATGCAACTTCCATCAAAGTTCTCCTTATTTCTGTAAAGTGAAACAGTACATTTCAATACAACGTTCAAGAGAGGCTATAAAGACAAGACCTTTCATTTCGAGCAATAAGTATTTTAGGAACCGGATCCAAACCTCTGCTTGTGAAGAAATGGGACACACTAATGCTAAATTGTACATTTATAATAGGAGTGGATGTAAATATGAGGACAGTAACATTTTGTATCACAAACTTCACATGAACTGTTGTCTCGAAATAGAAAAATTCGTAGGAAACGTCCAGCGTCATTCATAACGGATTTTAGCTAAATTTAATAACTGACCTCAACGTTTTTACAATGGATTTCGGAATAATTGGCAGCACAGTCTTCCCAGCATGATTTATTCGTAATAATTGCATTTCATTCACTTCTCAGGACGAGCAACCCTTGAACAGTCCACGCAACGCTGAAATTCAATTCTCAACAGCTGTGAACTATTTTCCTAGTTTGGCATGGTCCATTCAGACGTATTCCTGCAATGCCGATATAGTAGGAAAATATCCACAGTGTTTCCACTGCATTAGCTTAACCAAGACTTTTTTGTATTGTGACCCGTTCCTGATTTCAATCACCATCTAACGCTCTCTTACAGTTTGCTTAGTATCGTTTTCTAAATGTCTCATAATGTACTAAATCTCTCCACCACTGCTGCTTGAATTCTTTTTTAACTACCTATAAATACCTCTACGTCATAAATGTTATTAATATAAGGGACATACCTATTAGAACTAGTGGTACAGCAGCGAAAATTAGTGCAGCAACTGCAAAGCTCGAGAATGTGACTTCACAACGCAAAGTAAACACAATAAGTGGAGCTTGAACCTAGTTAAAAAAACCTCTGGATGGAATGTAATTGAATATTCTCGCATACTTTTATACGTTATTTAACTGACAAAACATATCTTCCACAGCAAAATTCTTAATAGATTGCAACAAAAAAAAACAGATGTGGTAGAATTCCGAATAAAGCATAATCACGTAAATACGATTTATTAGGTAGAATGTAGCTTCTTATACTCTTCATATTTTCGTCGTTGCTCCTCATATTCAACCATATTCTGTTGCTGCTGCTGTGACCTTATTCGATATTTCACTCCTTCTTGACGGCGTTCTCGTTGACGGCGTTCATCCCATAAAACGAAACCTAAAAGCGAATATCTATACATCAGTGGGAATTTCAGTAGCAATGAAAAAATGTTGAACAAAAGATTGTTAAACAACCAATCAACAATATAGGTTGATCACGTCATGTTAGTGTACAGTTTCCTAGTTTTATATAGTCACATAAAGTGTCCCATGTTAAATAACCACGAATAAGGAGGCTTTGAGCAGAAATATGCCTAGAAATATGAATGACCTACAAGCACAAAATCTTGTAAAGTCATTAAATATAATTGAAAAGCATCTTTAACAACTCTGTCGATTGAATAGTTTATTATGTAAGTTGCACGTTATCTTACCTATAGTAATAGTTGTGAAGATACAAGAACACACGAATACACGAAATCCATATCGCTTTTCCGGAACTAAATTATCGTGCATGCACACATATATCGAAGAACTCTACGGACCTGAACAGATAATCTGAACTGAAAATCACACATAGTTTTGAAACAAAACACATATGTTCATGCACGTTCATCAGGATACTGGTAGTCCTGGGTTTCGGAAAAAGAAAAAAAGCTCTAGTGTCAAAAATCTGGCAGGTTACCTAACGCATTTTGATCCCAATAACTTGTGCATTCGATTAGTACATAGACCGAATAACAATATATAAAGTAACGCTTTTCTATTTCTTTTCTATTTACCAAAATACTATTTTTAGCGCAAGAAGCATATAATCTGATAAAGTTAGTAGAACATAGAGTTGTTCCCAGGAAAAGTTATTTTGAGAATGAATCCCCATCATTTAATGAGGACATAAACAAACAAATCAAAACGACACCATCACATGAACTGCTTCCTACAATAGATAGGACTTTCGAATCATACATAGCTTTCAGCGATAAAATAACGCAGATTGGGAACCTCATTATGGATATGTATATATAGGACATCGTACTTGTACTGAACTTACAATTTAATCATATATTAAGCTTGGAAAACTTGGTTGATGTCTACCAGTTTTAATCAACTCGATCAATACATTTCAGGAAGTAGACTTCACCAACAGGCGTTACATTCATCGTCTTAAGTTACTACGTAGATCGATGAAAAATGCTCGACTCATGAAATGCGTACATTTTATATGTTGACTTGAGATAACCAGCCTTTACGGAATCAAACAAACACCATTCTGGTACCAATCTACCAGCCTCTACAGAATGGAAGGATTTTTGTTTGCAAGTGTAAATCAGGACTTACAGACAGCTGTGCTCTTTATTACTGCGCCAACTCCTGTTGAATTCAATACTTAACGGAGTAGCTGTCTCCATCTTTTCGTTAAAAAGAAAATTAAGAATGTATTCATAGCGTTACTGCGATTTAGATCCCCTTGATCAATCATGTCCATTTAATAGAAACTAAAGCAGCGTAATAGAAATTTAAGCAGAAATATAATCCTACGTGACCCATCCCGCTACATTTTTAAGAATCAACCTTCATTATAGCACCTTTGAAGTCTGCTAAGTCGTATAAATAATGGATCTACCACTTTTTATACACATGTAAACAATCATAAGAACACTTCACCAGCAATACATGAATACTACAATACTAAGAAGTTCCAAACTTCCAGGATTCTGCAGAAACATTTAGTATTTAGAACTATGATATTTATCATAGCATTAATCACGAAACAAAGAATGTATGAAGCAAATTAAAAAACAAAATCTGTGCTCAAATACACAAATCCTGTAGAGCTAGTAAAAATAATGGCACAATATTTATATCTTGATGGTATTAGTCCTATCATTCTTCACAATACTCAATATAAATTGATCAACTTAGACTTTTATTCATTACAGAGCAGTACTCTACGTAGAACAATTCTCAACTAGAGAGTATCAAGAGAAATTACTTCGATTTCTAATATTTTCGAAAACATATGTTACTATTTACAATAGTGAAGCACGTCGAAATACTAGATAAAGCACTTTCCATGTACCAATAACACTTATGTAAGCAACACGACCTGTTCCAAACATTAAAAAACCGTAAATTATTGACAACTTCATTGACAAAGCAAGAATAATCTGAATATTACAATTTATAAATCAAATGAGCAAATTAAAGAAGCAACAATTAACTTTACTCTTGTGTGCATTGAATCAATTCGTACAATTGATTACAGTGATGAGGTAGTTTGACAAGAACGGCATGCCCGCACATATACTTTAGTAATATGAATTAATAAGCATTTCAATAGAACACTTGCTTTCATTTAACAGGAATTACCTACAATACAAATCAGTACTACGCTTATGTATGCGGCTCCCACACATATTTTTGAGAACTTTACTGACTTCTTCAATCACTAACACAGTCTTGATCGTTCAGCGTCCGCTTGCTATGATCGTATTCACGTTTTGCTTGCATCATTTTGTCGGCTAGACGTCTGGCAACTTCGTACCGCCCACACCATATATGTGATGGAAGGCGTCGATCGTCCATGTCGATAACAACTTCTGAAAGAAAACTGCGCCTACAACCTTACTTTTTATTATTCCAGCAGTTCTTTACTGAAATATTGCTTCTAGGTGAATATCTACTTCAATTTTTGGCCGTATAAGTGTTAAGAACTTTAGACAAATTGACTACGAGTGGCACGTCAGTTTAGGTAGTTAAAATGACATTCAAAAACGAATATTTTATTGTTCCTTTTGTATAATAAACTGTGCAAAATAGATAAAGCTTCGGTCATCAGCACAAAGAGATAAAATAATTTGAAAGCAGGACCAAGTACTTGGGACAGAAATCTGAAATCAGAAATAAATGTATAGGAATAAATGGAAAGAAAACACGATTATAATATTCCACTTTGACAGCTGTGATATAATGAAGTAAGTGATATTGAAGAAATAAGAAAAATGGTATAAATATGTATAAACGATCACCTAAGCTAGCCAATGAATTTTCCAATTCAGGACGTGGCTGAACCACCTTCAGATATTTGTACGGGATGCGGAAAATTACACTTGACGGATCAGAATTAACATGAAAACAGCAGTTTTTCGTATAAAAAGAACCAAACGTGGAAAGACGTTGATGATTAACTCTAGTAAATGACCATTTTTGAAGAAAAACCTACTTGCCGGCACACATAGCACTGCATCGTCGAAATTAGAACATATTGTCGTATAAGGTTATCACCATGGATTTGTTCCAAACAGACTTCAACATCAAGTAATCTGAGAAAAAGCAAAAAAGCAAATAATATCAGCAAAATTCATGCAGATTTACAAAAATAATTTTACTGTTATAAAACATAGACGACGATTAAATTCAATGTATTAAAAACCAGGCTGCTAGGAATCAATCACTTTCTAACACATATAAAAAAATTTCTTTTTATACTTATACGTTTTTCAGATAACTTATAAACACCACGACATTCGCTACTTGCATACGCTCTATACATATAGTTATCATAGTATTTGAAAAGATTGTGTAACCCACATTACTTAGTTATTTATACATGCATGCTTTTGCATGAATACCATTCAGTACTTATGGCGGGTTTCTAAACTAGATCTACGGTAGTCATTATAACCTCATAGCCTTTTTAGACCAAACTGCTACCTGATGTAACGCTTATCATAAAGTAGCTATACACTTTCAGACATAAGGAATATCTCATTTTAAAAACATGGAGATTATAAAAATCTAGCATAGCAATTTGAAATGTAGCATTTTTACAAGAGATCGCTCCCAATTCGTTCTCGTGTGTAAGTAATCAAATCTAATTTACTTATCTTTGATAAATTGGTTTCAAACTATTTGATAGGTAAACAACATTGACTTGATTTAGTTTCTTCACCGTAAAATTTCAAAGACCCAGGTATTGTTGACCGAAGTGAATCCTCATAAATTCAAATGCAGAAACCGAAAAAATTGATTGTTGCTTAAAGTATGTCTTTAATTTTATCAATAAGTAAACTCACTTATGAATATGAATATTAATGCTATAAATTCTTTTTGCAAGTATTGCTTTCCAGTTTGACATGGATTAAGAATATCTACATTGTAAACCTTCATATATGTATCAGCAAGATTATCTGGTATACTTTCTGTTTTACTAAAAAGATTTATTGCTCAATTTTTCACGAAGCAAATAAAGTACGGATTATCGTTCACTACTCTGAGAAATTACGTGGTAAGAAATTGTGTAAAATATTTGCGCAAGTGTCGAAAACATTTGAACAAAAAATTCTAGGCGTTTTGGATTAATGCCAGAGCACCAAAATGAAACAGGAAAATGAATTTCATTCACGACATAGCCCTATATAATGTGACTTGTTTTGATCTTAACTACGAAGCCATAGTCTATACATGAAAGGAAGCATTTAACTCTATAAATTAGTCGAAAGAAATAAACTACTACTGATAGGTAGAACCTTGACTCAGTATCCATGTTAAAATATAAATCCTAGAAAGACATCGCGACAAATATTAGGCGGCAAACCATTTGAAAAGTTGTGAAAAATAGTACTTCTAAAGTAACTGACGAACCAGGAGTTTAAACATTTGGCAAGAAACATTCTCTCTAAACCCTATGGCAATCTTTTGTCTAATAAATGGCATTTCTATTTGAAACTTTAAGGTTCTCAAGAAAACATTTTGCTGGAAGATTAGCTATGTTTGTATTGCATTGTTTATCTTCTCCATAAAACACTACATTAACTTCACCTACAGCTCAAAATTATAACGTCAACATAAGAAAGAATGTTAACACTTGAGATAATACCCCTCTAAAAACGACAACAATTTCGCAGCCTAACTCAATCTGTTTGATTTAGACAAGATGGGTTTTGGCCATAATGTATTCATGTAGCATACGTTATGCATTCGCCTTCATTGTCATATCAAGAGAAGTGACTGTAGGCGAGTGTCAGCTATAAAATTACACTAATATTTACAATATCAGCACTGTTACAAATATACCAATCTCGGAACAATGAAAAACTACGTCTGTATAAAGATAGATTCGAGTCAGCGCATCACTGTAACACTTGTTCCTACTGCTCTACAGCATTTTAAAACATTAATACAAATATATAACTAGCACATAAGGACTCACAAAGCGCACTGCCTCAGTTGATATTAACACTATATGTTCGTAAAATTAATAATATTGAAGCTACAAAAAACCTCTCTTTAGTGGAATGCCCATTGATGCGCATCATCTCCATTTGAGCGCTTGCTAACTGATGACTGTATGGCGGTAAAAGAAGGTACAGATTTTGGCAAAGACGGGGCAAACGTATTCTTCTGAAGCGAGAATGAATCATAAAAGCAAACATAAAGTAAGTAATTTGAAAATAGGTTCCCTTAATCAGAAAGAGTGCACTTCTATAGATTATCAATTTGTACTAACTTACAGAACTAAAGGCTCATGATCATGATTACACGACACACAAAATTCACAAACATTATGCCATTTGCTAAAAATGATCAAATACATTTCAAAGAATAATCTCTCTAAAAAAATATTGAAGTCGATTTACTTTATTGCCATAAAAGCTAATCAAAATAATCGAAAACAAAAAGTAGAAAATAAACCACAGATAGGCCATATCTTAGCATACCCGCTCGCTGTAATCTTCCGTCCGCTGCCTGTCGCAGGCCCAGCAAACTCCTTCAGAGCTGAAGCTGTTCCTTCAACTAAGTCGAACAAACCCTGCACTGGTTTTGTTACTGTGTCGACTGCACCTGTGGTAATACCACGGATGGCCCCCTTAAATTATTTAATTTTTAAAATGTCGGCTTATAAATTCGAATAGAGATCAAAAATATATTTTAATTTCTATGGTGACTAAATTCGTTGCCCATTCAAATTGTAGTCGTGAGCGCATTTTTAGTAGCTTTATATAAAGATGTTACAATGTGATTTTTTCTGGATATGCACAATTTATTTCTAACAAACAGTAGCAAACTAGCATAGATTTATACCGCCACTATTCCACTCTTGCGGCTCTCAGCAATAGTATTTGTAAAAATGGCAGTCATTCCTCCGAGCACTCCAACACCCAAGCCTTTTACACCAGAATAGAGATGAGACAAGGGAGTCGATGTAGTGCTAATAAAATAACTTGACGATAAATATTGGAGTTAACGCTACAATTATTTAACCATAAAATTATACATAAATTGCGAAATTCATGTAATAAATATTTAGGCAGTATGAAACACTGTTCACTACGTATCACAAAAAAACATCAATGATCCAGAAAAACGACTTGTAATTGGCAAGATTCGTTTTTCAAAATGACATTTATGGCAATTTCTCCTCAATGGAACTTTTGTAAAAAAGGGACTTCGTTGAGTACTTCGAGCATAGAGTCATAAACAATTTGTGGTCAAGCAAACTCTCCAATACCTGTGAGATCGAACAATATTATGTCGACGCTTCGCTTCATGTTCCTGATCGAACGTCAAAGCACCAACACCAGAAGCCGCAGAAGATGCTAGCTGAATTGTGAACATGAGGACAACAAAATTCCAAAGTTCTACTTTGGACTAATATAAAAACGGAAGTAAGGTGATTCACTTTACATACTACTCACTTTTGATATGCTGTTGGAAACACCATATCCAAGACCAGCAACAAATCGATGAAGATCACCTTCGATGAATAAGCCCTAATAAATTTGTAGTTCAATACATTGCAGGAGAAGAAACATCACATATTTATGCACCTCCATGAGGCTTAATTGAATCAAAGTCTCACTATGATATTAGTTTGATGAGTTCATGCATTTTGCAGTCAGATTATTATAGAACCATTGAAATATTAGCCTAGCTGCAAACTATTTCCAAGAGAATCTAAATAAAAAGATACTTCAAGGCTAATTTATACCTGGAAAGAATCTTTCAGATCCGTCACCAATCCTTGTGGATTGCCAAACGCGTCCAAAGTTACAATGATATTTAAGGTTTGTTTTTGGAGCTCAGCTGGAATTTTCCAACTTAACATGAATCACAACGATGCTCTAAATTTGGCAATAGACTTAGTTTTAACAAGACAATCTTTTGCAGATTGGACTAACTATTTGGTATGACCTTTTTATACTACAAAAGGCCAGTTCATTCTAACTTCAAGCGATTCCTCCGACCTATCACATATAAAATATATTGGGCAATGAATTAAACCAAAAATGTCAAGAAGCGCAACGGTCATATTGAATAGCACTGACCATTAAATGTTGCTCTATTATACAAGTTGTCGATATTTATAAGAATGCACATTAACCAGCAGAAAATTCAATGAGTTTTGTTGCCATTCTTCACTGTTTTCAATTCAGATGCGATGACGTACTTCTTAAGATAGGATAAGCATTGTTGTTTATAAATCCGTGTTGCGAGATACGCCTACGCACTCGTATTCAACGTGATATCGTGGAAGCGGTTGAATTTGAGTCTGGTCTGTACAGTGACTTGAGCTGCCCACTTTACAGAAGGTTAATGTCCGAATATGAGACAAATGAGTAGTTTTTAGAGTATAGGGAATCAAATTGTAATGTCAGATAATTTTTAGTGAACGAAACATCTGCGAGAATTTTAAAACATACCGAAATAAAACTTTTGCAGACTTTCCAATAAAAACGAACTAGTTTCGAAATAGTGAAATTGTCGGAACGGTGGTAAACATACAGCAGCTTTTTCAAACGATATGAGCTTTACGTTGAATTGCTGCTTTAACTGACGACACTTCAACGGCAATGCAGATTTCGACACAGTGACCACTATAATTTAGAAGATATAAAATAAATTTCGTAGCATGAACACTTGTAATAACAGAAAACACACGTCTGTTTATGCAATAAAACCGATCATTAGAAGTATTTCAGAGATAGTTGAACAAAGAAAGGTGATCGGTAAGCGTAATTCAATAAAATTAATATGAATTTTAAAAGCAATATTTGAGGGTGCAATTTACCACTCAGAGCAATATGTCCCATTTCAAGATCAAGAGTTCCAAAATACCAACGTCTTGAGCGGAACGGGTCTGGGCGTTCCAAACTAAACAAGATCTTTAAGAAAATAATTTAATACAGATTTATGTAATATTTTCCAATTTTTCCCCGGTGTCTTTACAATTTGATAATTAATATCGCTGAAAGAAAATGAATCCTAAATTTAAATTTTTTGGCTATTAATCCGAAAGTGAAATTCCCTGAAAATTGGTGGAGCTTGATCTCTGAACAGAAGTTTACAATCTGTCTTTTTTAACTCACTCAATATTAGGTGGCATGCTAAGCGTCTTCTCTTGAACACTTGATGCTGCGTCGGACGCCTGAACAAATTGGACCAGCTTCCAAAGAAGTAGTTCGTCAAGGTGCACATCCAGATCACATAATTTCAAGCGAAAACACTATAATAATCATGAATTCACTCAATCTTATCGCTCATCAGCACACTATTAGTCACGTACTGTACATGATAACAAGGCAGATCACATTTCAAAATTTATCTCAAACCAGCTTAGGGTGAACATGATCAAATTCGCTACACAGTGTGAATTATGAAACATCTAATAATCAAGTTTATTACCTCGAAGAAAACAAAACTTTATGATGAAATTCGAAAATTCATAGACAATTTATATGTAATGTAAAGAAACGTATCAAGAGAAAAGAAAGGCTATGACAGTGTCGAGTGTCGAACTCTCAATGAGATCTCAAGTTCCGCGTGCCTAGTGCAAAAATTCTATTACTATTATTATACTGGACCACTCTGCACCGGCTTAAGAAGGATACAACCCAGCCGATAACTATATTATATGCGACCATAGTCAAGTCTATACACATTTTTTATTTTACCATATGTGAAAAAAAGTCACCTGTGAATGATATAGAGAACTTAATGTTATCAACAACATTGTCGGAACAAATGAAAATGGCCATAAGATTTCGCGATCTCTCATTTCAATAATGGTGAATAGTGATTGCTTAGAAAAACAATGAGATAAGAACTCACATCGAATGCATCATAATGTTTCTTCGGTGTGCAATTCATTTCCAGTTTAAGCGCTGGTCTTGCTTTACCATGCGTCTAAAATTAAGAAAACTCGATTACGAAATAACTGAAGCAAACTCATGAAGTTTATAAAAAATTTACCTGGATGTAAATGCTGCTTATATATTAAATATGACATAATACCCAAATAATCAGGAAATCTTTGAAGCATTCGAAAATATTATTTTTGATAAAAATTTGTGTACGAAACACATGCGAGTAAGTTCAAAAAATTAAGAGCTGAATGGCTTACTACAGGTGGCAGACTACCGTTGCTCCACGAAGCATTTCCCTCATCGTCGGATCCAAAAAGTTCTGGTTGACAACTCAATACTTGCCAAGTGTCAGAATTCAGCAACTGATTATCAATCTAAATAATAATATTATTCAGTCTCTTATAATTCAGAATTTTTTATGGCATTAACAGAAATAAAGGAGCAGCGGTAGAAGTGCCACGGTGACACGCTGGTCCGAATCACTTCGCGGCTTCCTCTCAGGGCCACCCAAACCCGTCATCCTACTGGATACGGTAAATTGGTACCAGAGAAATCTGAGTAGGATAAATAGCACTGACTTGGTGAAGAGCAGTCAAATCAAGTCACTGTAGACACCATGCTTGAATTCAACCGCCTCCACGATATAACGTTGAACACAAATGCGTAAACGTATCCCGTCACAAGGGATTGATGAATGCCAAAGCTTTTCTTAACAGTAATTACCAATATAATGGTCCACTGCCTCTGTAGGTTATTTAAGTTGAAGTCTCAGTGATTAAATATGTGCAGTCCTCAGCTCAAGGAAAATAACAACAAAGAACCTGAATAACGTCCACACTAGCGGTCAACTGGTATGTGTCTTCCAAGTGCTGAGCAGCGATCATAATTCCTCCAAATCGAGCATATATGAGCTCTTCGTGTGAACCGTTAATCAACGATATACCAATTCCAGATTTCATAGTCACGTTAATGTCCAGTGCGACTGATATAAAAATTTGAATATTGGTTATTAACAACCATAAAAAAACACAGAAGTGCCTACTAGCAATTATACCACGTGCATCTAAACTTTAAACGACAGTTTTCATAGAAATTAAAGAGCATAGACGAGTAACGAATAGATCACACCAGATGTAACAGCTTCCGAAATGGTAGATGACAAGGATTGTGTACTATTTTCTCGATCAGTTATGCGAACAACCTAAAAAGGAACTTGGTTAATTAAGAGAAAAAAATAATAAAGTCTACTAGTTTGTGCTAAATCAAGTTTACGACGAAAAAAAAACAAAACAAAACAACATACCAGTGTTGGTCCACTGTGGAGGCATTCTACATCCAATGTTCCACTTCCAGGTCGTTGACGCTGTATTCTCCAGATCTATAAAATATCTTCATTTATTTTAGACTAGCCTAGTGGACAACAACAGAACAAAAGCGATGAATAACACAATACTTTTATATCCATAATCTGAAAAAATTGCTAGATATCTATGAGTTCAAAATATGGAACACACATGGTTTAATATATTTTCTACATTAACGTTTAATATAAGCTTTAGCGTTAGTCAATTCCTGCTACAAGATTCGTTCTCCACCACTTATTCAGTTTGTGGTACATATTTTACCAAGATCTTCCTATTACCAATTTGTCGACCTCGGAGCGGCAGTACGTCCCGTAAGATCAATTCTTGGTCAGTTTTATGATTCCTTTTTTTTCAAAGAAAAATACTTTTTGTTGCAATAAAATTCCACCTGACTGGAAATGTCTTCATCATTGCTATCTTTCCTTTTGGATAGGATAATATTTGGTGTGTGATACGTGACTGCCATGTCGGAAAACCCTTGACACAGTAAATGACCGTCCTAAAACATATCAAGAATAAAAAGTGTCGAGCATTTCTTCATTTGGGAATTAATTTAACCAACTTTCTAATTTAAGACGTATTAATCAGATACCACGTCAATTCAGTGTTTATCGTAGCATACGGTGTCCTTGTGACACGCATACGAAATTGAAAACACATGATATAATCCAAAAATTACCAAAAAGTAGCACTTGATCGATAGATACCTTATCGCAGAAAAGAATTCATATAAAATATGTTAAACTACTATTTAGAAAAATAATCAAACTAGCCGGAGAAAACATCCATTTCTGAAAGCGATCACGTGACGACGATCGTTGCATCATCATCAATTTGAATCCCATACGTTCAAGAACGTCAAGCACCTACGAATGAATAAATAATATCATAAAATATACTATTATATAACAACGCATAACACTGTATATTGATCGACATACAACTCGAACGCGTGATCGATATGACATCCCAACATTTTCTATGCATCCATCTTTACATATAATCCACAATTGATTGGCATTGCTGCAATGAATGTGAGAGAATTCCACATTACCACTACAAAACAGTCATGTTTTTATATTTGCTGAGTCATGATTACGATAGTAGAGTTCAATGAATCACCAAAGCGAAGATAGGAAAGCAAATAGAAACAGAATTACTTCGCATCAATCTTGTTCTGCTTGTTAAGCATCACCTTTCCCTTTTGCATAGTTTCCAGAACCAATTCACATTCATCCGTATGTCTGATGGTTGTTGAACTACAAGTATAATTACAAGAGAATGTTTAACTAATCATATAAGTGAACACTTATTCAGCGTTGAAAACGCTAAAGCTAATTTTCAATTTAATTTGACATAATCTGTACTCTTAATACAGTAGAAAGTTTCTTTTTTGTCACGAAAGATCAGTTGTCGAATAAGACATAAAAAGCTTCAAATTGAAAGCAATTGACAAGTCATAATATACGAAAACGTCAACCATTATAAGTGAAGAATCCGCGAGAAAAGAGTCAGGAGAGGACAGATTGTGCTGCTCCTTTCACGCAAATTATGAGTTTTTTGGATCTAGCACATAAATGACTAAATTTAAATCAATTGTGATTAAAATAGCGACTCCACCTACTTATTGAAAGATGCAGCTAGCTGTAGATACACGTGATTTTCATAAACGAGTTGTGGACCTATTCCTGGTATAGTTGGATCATAAACATGACTTTTGTTCTCGTACACCTAGATATGAGAAGTGCACAAGAGAAATTTAAGAGAAAATACACGAAACAAGGGAGTGGATGTAACATCAAAACAGATTTCGTTTGATAAAAAGTGATGTGAAAACTACCTAATCAAGTCGACCTCAAAATATGAGAAAAAAAGCTATTCAAAACCTGTAACACAATTTTCCTGTTTCCATACAAGTCATCCCAAGCATAATCCACATGACTATTTGCTTTGCATATTGTTCGCAAATGTTGTCCGATAGGATTCTCCGATTGTTGTTGATACAGAACGGGGACCTTAATAAGGAAATCCAAACTGCGCGTAAATGATGGAAAAATTTGAAAGCATCAAAACTCTTACATCCGAATGATTTTCTATGCGGATTGGTGAAGGATAGTACTCGGCATCAGTAAAGGTTACACAAAACACTGCACTATTCAAAATAATCTCAACGCGAATAAACCTTGGAGTCTCATCAGCATCTCTAAACATTTTCAGTATTTTTATAATACTTCTTTTAATTTCGATACAACACAGAAAAAACTACCCCACTCGTACTTTTCCTACAAAAATACACAAACATAAACTTCTATTGTTTGTACATTTCATAAAATGTGCAAATTTACAGTAGCGGAAGTGAAGATAGACTTAATTAATCACTTGTATCGCGGCAATCACCTAGAGTTGAGTAGGTGCAACTAATTTTTATAGATGTCTTTATTACGCGCAAAAGAACTCCATTTCGTCCAAGACTTTCTGAAACGTCAGGTGATCATTAACCATGAAATCTCTAGGGTGTATTTAGAACAGGAAGAAATGTGGTGTCGGAGATGGTGACTGTAAATTTTGCGTTTTTTATCTGGTCAATCAACACATTTTCCATATGCACAGTATTTCTCGTTTCTTTTTGCTAAAGTTTAGAGTTAATTCTTCCATCGGATTTGCTTCACCAGACATATATAGCATGATTAGGAAATTCTTTCCATTGAGAGCAAATGAGTTTTATGAAACGCACTCATTTATCACCAATACCGCTTTCAAAGAAGATGAATTATGAATCAAATAGAGTAGCAACAAGAACAATTCAATACTCCTCACCTCATTGTAACATGAAAGGATCCAATGCGATCAATACGAAATGGACAACTCCAATGCTTCACATCGCTTCGTCGCAAACATATTTGGCGACAATCTTCATAATTTTCGTTCCATACCAAGCTGCATTGCGATGCGAGGAGCACATGCTCAGAAGTACGCTAAGCATAGATGAATAAATATAAAATTATGAGGTTGCAGCATGTTTATTTAGGTAACTGCCTTTTATTTCACTCGCTGACGTGGCTATTATTACACGTGACTACGTAATTTCATAGTAAAAATTTAACGCAACACTTTTTCGACAGATTGATGTACCCTAAAATGTATAAGCAGTCAAGCATAAACAAATACAGCCGCAGGATCCGCAAAACAAGAGAACGAAATTAAATTTATTGTTGGCTGTGCATGACATTAAGTTGCCGTAGAAAGATTATGAATACATACATGGAATCAAGTCTCAAATTAATTTCTGTTTGCCATTCTTTTCGTAAATAATAAAGCTCTTACAGGATTCCATTCGATTTGGTTGCCATTACCCGCTTACACTCCCAAATGGTTTATCGCTTCAACGTGGATGCTTGGTATCTCTAGGTTTTCCAATTTGATATGGAAGCTTAGCCAAGAGCAAACCTATCAAGAATCGTCACTGTCTTAATGGAATAGAGTCACAAGGAAGCGTCTTGTAGTCACAAAGTTGATGTCATCGTAAAATTTGCTAAATGGTAACGTTTTTTATCCTGCTGTTTGGTTTATATATGTCAGTCTTGTGGACGACAATCATATGGGATATAATTTGATCTGTGATCTTCAGGAATATTGTAGGAGTGGGACAGTGAGAGCGATATAGGCTTGTAATTTCGCTTGTTTAGGGTTTGTGTATGATATATATATATATATATATATATATATATATATATATATCA
>KN716253.1:298440-314400 GCA_000816705.1 Dictyocaulus viviparus | reverse complement strand
GTATGTATGTGTGTGTATGTATAAGAATGAATTATTATAGCTGCTTCAAATTACTGAGTGATTAAATATTGCTGTCATTTTTCGCTTCAATAACCTCACATACTTTGCCTCGTTTCCTTGCATATTTTTTAATTCCAATCCGTTGTTCTTCTTCTTTTTCATATTTTTGCATTGCTGGTGTAAAATGTTTTGCATCTGCTTCACCTTCACAAACTACAGACAGTATTATTTCGCGTTTTGATGGATGTTTAGACTCACTTTCAACCTTAATATATCCCTTATTATTGATTTTCAAATCGACATGTGATAAGAAAAAAATACCTCAAGAATAAGAAGAGATATAAATAAAATTATGTTGTGATATGAATGTATTCAAATTCTCATACCTCACTTAATCTTAAAAGAAATTCTCCGACGTAATGTAGAAGAAATACAACATCCTCACGAGGTAAATATCCGTGATAAAAGTTAAGCTTTTTTAGAGCCTAAAACACTTTTTGATTTTGTCGTCAAAAATCACAATGCTCATTTTTCGTCGCTAATTTCATTTCATTGTGAGAGAAAATTTTCCTCCTCATAAATATTACATTATAATTAATTTGAAGAAACGAGAACGAATCAACTCACTTAGTTCATTTTCAACATTGTGAGGACAAACCGATAACTCAGATCTACAGATCAATACTGCTATTGAAATTACCGTACCCCATACTACTGTATGAACAAATAAATGAATGATCTTTGTAAACAGTATTGACATCATAATACTATCGACTTGATGAGGAATATCATTTGAGGTAGAATTTCAAGATTTAACGAAAACATTTGAAGAGAGAAAAAAAACCTATCTTTTCATCGTCTTGAGCGCTATCCTTATCACTGATTGCAGTTGAACTCAATGGCTTTTCTTTCTTAAAAACTATGCTATGTAGTTTTTAAAAAAAGAAAAAAAAACGACCACATGTGCAATTATATATTAAAATACGAAACTTGCTGAAACCAATTTGATATTCCATTCCTTATTATCTCTCCTCTGATAGAATCATTTCAAAATCAATCAATAATCATATAATTCATTACAGCTAATTGTTAGCATACGTTCTTCAGTTTCATGACATAAATTTATATTATGAGTTTCTTTTTTTTTCTGTTAAAAGCTTTTTGCGAAAAGCATACATCACATAACAGCGAAAATTTTCACGACTGACCATATTCAGTACTAGTTCAAGTGCTGATAGAACAAGTTCGTACTGCTGTTCCTTATTTACTAGATTATCACTTTTGGTAAACAAATAAATAAATAAACAAGTGATAACAAGTTCGAATGTGATAAACAAATGAATGATTAGGCTTTCTGTTTACGTTTAATGAATTAATAAATATTAGATTTTATTATAAGTGTATTAAATTTATTAACTTCTTCTGATGAATAACAATCTTCGTTACGTTTACAAACATGACGTCATTTTAAAATTGTTTTGTGTTTCTATTGAAACGCTGCAATTCTCAGATTTAAATTATTCAACCTCAAACACATAAAGAAAAAAAAAGACATAAGAACGCAAAATTTTCGCCTCATTTGGAGTTCTCCAAGTGTTTATTAACTTGTCATACGGTAATTTTCAATGGTAATAAAAACGTATTCGAAGAATAATGCCACTAATTTTTGAATATATTTAATAAAATGCTCGAGTGAAGCATGAAAATAACGTGAAAGCGCATAGCTGAAGCGTGAATATGATAATACTAATCACTACAATTTGAGTTATAAGCTTTGATGAACCGATCAATACGTAGTATTATCACAGAGGGAATATCACTGTAACTATAATTTTCTTCTAATTAAGCTTAGAAGAAAAAGCCTAACTCACCGATAAATTACGTGATTTAGTTGGTGGAGTAGGTGGTTGATTCTTTCGAGTTTTCATTGACACCTTTCAACTTAAATGAATCGTACTTTTCATTTTTGATTTGTTATTTATTGTTTATCATCATATCATTCTTATCATCACGTTATCATATTTCAACTAGAACATTGTTTAAGGTTTCAAAAAAAAATACCTCATCTTCTATATAAACTCAATATACCTCATTTATTTTCACTTCTTTTGATAACGAGGAAGCTGCAGGCTTCCGACTTCGATTCTTTTCCGTTACTAGAGAAAAAAAATATATCACCATCGATTGTCTTGACGTAGTTGTCGTTTGTCCAAAGGTGTGTCGTTTCATGATGTACATCAACCGCAATGTTGAACGACAAGATCATCATCTACTTAACGGTTTTCAAGTCGATTTTTAAGAGTTGTAGTGTAGAATCTCTTTTTTTTCCCCGAAAATATAACTTTCTACCGTATCCTTTTTTTATTTGATGAGTTACTTATTCGATATATTTGTAGTAGGTAGGTAAATGTTTTTTTTTGTCCGCTTAAAGAACAAAATATTATGAAAATGCCCCAAGGGTGTTGAATTTGTGTCAGCTATAAAATCTCTATTTGTTATTAGTAATACTGTAATTTTCACCACTTTTAAAGTATTTTCCATTCTACCAAATTTAATAACAGTATTTTGTAATTTCCTTTAAGCGTATATTGCAAATATTAATAAAATATTGTTAGAAATTTAATTACTTTTAATTAGTTCCGTTATATATTGTTATAAAAAAAAGTCTTCTATAATATTTGTACTTCAGTATTCGTTCAATTATCAATTATCGTTAACGAGGAAAAAAAGATAACACTTGCTTCTTTTTCGATAAAATTCCATGAATTAGACCAATTGAGTGAATGAGGTAGCAGCTTTTTATATTATTACTATCAATTACTATATCACCTCTTTGCGAAATAGCCTCTTAAGAGTGCAAACCTCAATTGACTTTTTTGTTAGCGTAGGTCATTTTTTTTGCTTAAATGAAGTGATTGTATAAGTCAATTACGAGGACAATCGGTGTAGATCATTTGCAGCGAGTTAACATCACTCGGTCGCTTTCCTAATGATACGGTAGAGTTGATTGAATACGAGTTCGATATGGATTCAAGCTGACAATTCACTATCTGATCAGTGATGCTATGCGTACTCATATTATCCTCTCTTAGGATAGTCTCACAAATCAGCTCACTGAGCAACTTAAAAATGAAAGCATTGATTTTCATAGAGGCAGAATGGGACCGTTTATGTAGCCCTGTAAAAACTTCTAGCGAATTATTGATTTTGGAGCAGAAGTTAAAATTCTGATGAAATCGACGCCCACAAAGCCTAAAAGGTTCTTATAAAAATGCGGTTCATTCAAGCAAACATCACTATAATTCCTAACCTCCAATTAAGCCTCTCCCTATAATGCCTGATCACCTTGTTGAGCTGGTTTTTCGAGGCGTTATGGATTAATGCCATAAATTAAACAAAAAACTCATGTGCTTAGTAACTATGCGACATAGATTAATATGGAGAGTTAATAATAAATTGAGCATAAACACAATTAAGCCTCACCCTATATGACCACGTGAATGATTGCCTCCATACAATAATATGAGGAAAATCACATTTAAACAGCGGAAACACCTTTTTTTTGAAAAGCTATTGCCCATTCTGACGAGTTTTCGTTCGAGAACTCCTTCTGTTAAGATAATGATTGTATCTGATCGGACAAATTCTTGTACATATAAGTTTTTTAGGTCTTGTAGCCCAAGTGTATCAATTCATGCTACTTCCAATCCATTCACCAATAATATACCACCCCTTAATATAATGATAATCATACATATCATTCAAAACATTCTGATAGGATAAAGGTATAAAAAGGCTTTGTCATTCACTCATATCTTCTCTTCATCCCGACTACTCTTGGTCGAACTACTCTTCTCCTACTTATTGTTGGGGTTATTGTGCAACACTATATTGTTGGACCTCATCACGCTTCTGCTTTTCCACCAACTATACCTCTCTTCACTTTCTCTCAAGAAAGGACTCTACCTCTCACACACGTTTTATATTCGTATCGCTATGGATACGATATCTTCTATTTTTTATCTATTTCATAATAAAGGTTTTTTATACAAGTTTGATGTAAATCACCCAACATTGGGATAAACCATACGGCTATCGAACCCGAGCCAACATACCAAGGGTGATTATGCCGAGGTGTTAGTCTGAGGTCAAAAGTTACATCTTGCTTACCTCGTATATCAGAATATCATTGATTTCAGTCTGCAATAGACCTCGATATCTTTGAATTGTGAAAAAAATCGATATTAGTTTGAGTACTTTACCAGTCAGTACGTAATAATATAACGTTTGTTGAACTTTATTGCTGGGCGTTTTTTTGTTAGCTGGTTGTATCCATATTGCTTTCATAGCGGTTCGTCGTAAAGTGTGTGAGAATTTCTAAGAACAATGTTATCGTTTTATATTTTGAGTGAGAAATAATTAGCCTCAAATACTTCCTATTTAACTCGTTACAAATCCATTTATAGGTAAAAGAAATGAAAATCAGTTTAATAATTGGAATGTATAAATATTTAATTTCAATAAAGCAACCAATGCCGTAAAATCGCTATTATTCCATGGGAATTTATTTTGGGTACGGTATCTACAGTATCCATCTACGGTAATACAGTATCTAAGCAACACAGAAGTCTTCTGATTACAACGATAAGATTACTGCTCATATTGAGAATTTCTTGACATGTTCATTATATATATATATTACTTGAACTATAAAATGATTATTATATTATATATTATATTTGCGCTATATTACTTTAGTACTATGTAGAATATGTAATTGAGTTAAACTTGAGTAAAGAGTTAAGTGCTTCATAGCGAAAAATGTGAAAACTCGCTACCATAATGAATAAATGAGTTCCTTTATTAGCAAAATTTTCAGCCGTTCAGAAATTTCTGAGTAGATACGTTATTCGGGAGAAAAAAAGACCACCTGATCATTTTGAATCTTGACAATATCGATTACTTTCTGTTCTATGTCGTTGTGAATTTCAAGTGACCAATTTATAACGAGAGAACCGAAGTAGCTAAGTGGTGTAGGTGCCCCGGTGACACGCCGGCCCGAATATGTTCGCGGTCATCCACCAGGCCTACCAAGCCCGCCATCCCTCCGGGTTCGGTAAATTGGTATCAGAGAAATCTAAATTTGGGTAAGATAACTAACCCTGACTTGGTGGAAAGTGGTCAACTCAAGTCACTGTATAGATCAGGCACGCATTCAACCACCCATTCCACGATATTACGTCGAATACGAATGCGTAGGCGCATCCTGCGACAAGAGATTGATCAAGGCCGACAATTACCTTATCTAATTATCTTATTATTTAAATTAATGCAAAGATCTATGTGATACTTTGTAGTAGCTATAATGACTATGTTATAAAAGCGTAGTAATTCATTTATGACGAGATACCTCGTCCATAAATTGCACCAAATTTCACTTACGAAAGGTACATATCTTGTTGATGGCATTAGATAGTAATAAGATAATCTTTGGCGTTGATCAATCCCTTATGGCGAATTCGTTATCAACGTGATGACGTCAATGATCAATTCGTGGAGGTAGTTGAATGCGAACCTGTTGTATACTGTGACTTGAGTTGACTACTCTTCATAAAGGGATTGCTAGTTATCTTACCCAGATTCCTCTAATACGAATCTACTGAACTCGAACGGATTTCGGGCTTAGTAGGCGTGGAAGGTGGTCGCAAACTAATTCGGGCTTACGTTTCGCCGTGACATCTCCACCTCTGCGCCACTTCCTATCAAATTATTTTACATTAATTATTCGTTAATTTGTATAACGTTTAAGCACGGTAGAACAGATATCTGTAAGTTCGGGTTCGAATCCTGCTTGAGGTTCCAAGTTTTGCCGTCAACTCAGTATCATTAGCTCTATTAAAACACTATTGTAAAATACAAATACTATGACGATTACGCCTTGATTTGTTTCTTTTTTATGAACTCTTCTTTCAAAAAAACCCTCAACGTCATGACAAAAGACTGTTGACAAACGTTGAAGGTAAGCACTAATCGATAAAGCTTCATATGGTTGAGGTTGAGCACTAATTGATTAAGCTTCCTATGTAATGGTTAACATTTCAGAACGGTGAAAATATCATTATAATAGAACAGAAACTTCAGAACAGAACAAATCTTTAGAACAATAGTAATTCTTCTCAGTCATGCAACAGCAAATAGTTTCAAATAGTTTTCTTTCCCTCATCCTCAACGATATGAGTTAATTTCAATGTGTGGTGTTCCAATGCTAAAAACTTCTAAATTTCTCAGTATTTAAATAAATATTAATAAAATATGTTTTATTAATGTAAGAAATTAAAGCGAAAAAAAAACATCTGCTTATAAAATATAAACTAAAACAGAATAATTTATTCCATTACAATAAAATTCATATAGTTTTTTATTTTTACTTTTTTTTGTCGCTTTTTCTCGCCAGCTCATTTATTTGACGAATAGTATAGCGAGGTATTTAATAAGGTCATATAAATAGCATAATTCCTCATCTTATTACCTCATACGATGAGTATTTTGACCTCCTCTGTTTTGGTATCCTCAAAAGCTTGAATCTTAACGGATTTTCGCTAATGTATCTTCTATATGAATAAATAGTATCATATTTATAAAACTATAATTTTCATATAGTCGTCGAAAAAAAATACTTTAATATTTCGATGAATTTATTGCTCTTTTTTGCTATCGTAGAAAAGAAAATGGTAAATTATTCTTCAAGACTACAATGAGTGAGTCTAAATTGAGTCTACAATGAGTCTATAGAACAGGCAAACCATAAAGGTTTTTATTTGATTTTGTATTTTAGCTTTTCTTTTATTCTTTTAATAAACGTCATTAGAATAGACGTTGGTTTTTTTTCACGGTATGTCATATTCGTTATGAAAGATATATGTTAATTAAATTTCTCTAATATTGTTAGTAAAAATCAGTAACTATGTAGTTATCAATGTAATTTTAGTATTTATCATAATTATATTGACTCTTTTTGTAACTCAATTTTAAGGTAAAAGTGACATTTTCACTCGCAAAACCACATAAGATTTATAAGATAAACCACTACTGCTTATCATTTTTCGGTTCTTTATTGAGGACCCTAATTCGATGAACATAGAGTAATGGGTTTCATAGCGTCTAGGGATGAACCTGAACCGTCGTCCACGTAACCGTGCATCATCTCTTACCACTGCACTATGCGCTATTTACAAGAAACTGTCTATAAGCAAAAAAAAATACTATAATGATTTAAAAACTAATACGTATTAGATGACTTGAATAGAGAATTGAAAATGAGAATGATCACCGTAATGATCGCGATGATTTTCTTATGAACGTTAGGAAAGAAGAAGCTGTAAAAAAATCAATACATTTGATATTCTTTTCCGAAGTGAATTATTTTAATAAAACAATTGTAAGTGATGATAACTTGACGCTGCAGGCATTATTTATTAAACACATAAATGATAATCTGATATCGCTATTGATGCTGAGTTACCTCATCAAGACTTGTAACCTCTGACGAGACTCGAACCCACAACTACAGATATACTCGGTCTGTCGTGCTTATCAGATATAAAAAAGTATGAATAACTGGATAATCACCGCAGACCAGATATCTGTAGATGCGGGTTCGAGTTCCGTCTGAGGTTTCAACTGTAGCGGCTAACTTCTGTATCAATAACGATATTATAGAAAAAGTATAAAATAAAAATAAAGCACTATGACGATAACGTGATACCTTATTTGTATTTTTTTCCCTCATTTTCAATTTTAACACATTTTTTTGGAGTCGTTAATTTTATCAGCACTAGAAAATTTATCGGTTAATAACTTTACTTTTGTATTTATTCTATCTGTTCGATTCAAATACCTTATGTGTATTTAAAAAGACAGATTTGTTCCTCACTGAGTTGTTACCCAGCTTCACCTCTGTGATCTTTGGTAAGATAATCGTTAAGGACAGGTTACTTTAATAGTGTGAAATAAATGCATCAAAATAAATTAATTTATAAAATGATTATCGTCTTAGCTATAAACATGCTAATACTAAAATAGTAAATTTAATTACCGTAGTCCTTAAAATTGTCCTGTTTACGGTGTACGAAAATTATTCGACGTCAAATTGAACACAGTGGAATATGAAAAGTCGATCTGATGTGAACGAGTTGCTTTTATCCTTCGGCTATACAGTTTGAACTGAGGAAAAGTTGAGTTATCAACCTCAAACACACAAGGAGACAACACAACCGAATAACTTTAGCCACAAATATCTAATTGTAAACAACTATGTAAATCGATTTGAAACTTATAGACTCATCTAAGCCAAGCATAATTTCTTTTTTTCATATTTTCTTCTACATAGAAATTCGATAGACAATGATAGATCATGGAATCGTTTACTGAAAAATCTTCCTCAATATTATCGATTGAATGAGGTCTCACTGAAAAACGAAACACTGACTTTGCAAAACAGCTATTAATCATCTCCACGATCCTCAATATTATCGATTGAATGTGACGTAGATTAAAAACTATTTGAGGGTTCGTAACGATTCATCGACTGTGTTCTCAAATTTGAACTCACTCATATTCATGAGTAAATGAAATGATTTTTGCTATTCTATCACAGGCCGAGTCCCTATTTACAAAATTTGCCTAAAATACTAAATTTAACTGCTGTGAGTTCTTAATGTACTACAAACCTCATGAATAAAAATATTTTCTGAAAATCAATAACATGTTCACCTGGATCACCTGGATTTCGTTTCTGGTTTCGTTTTCCTTTTTACATTTATCATGTATACAAACAAGTCGTCGTTTCTGGTAGTGACGTTCTTTAAAAAAAAATTCATAGGAATTTTTGAAAATTTCATAAAATAAATAGATCAAAATTACAGGGATAATTTTTGATAGGAATGAAATCAGTTTCTTATAGAAGTAAGAAACGATCAATAAGTTTTTGAGTACGATCAATAAAATATTTAATGCTTATCGTTAGTTTTATATTCAGATCGATATCTAAATGAGGGATTTCTTTTCCCTCAACATCATTTCAGTCATTTCAAGCGATATATGTATTTAACTGATGATTACAATACTATTATATTCATAAATATTTAAATTTATTAATAAATAGTTTTAAAAATATTTTCAGAAATTCAACTACTAGAAGAAGTTGATGGAGTTATGGCGAACGATTGGTGTCGTCATGTTGACGCTGGTATGATTCTATTGATTTCTCGTAAGCAGTTGATCGTTTTTTATTGATTAGATGATTAGCTAATTATCTGATATGATAATCAAATGACTATTATGATTCATTGATTGATTGATTAACAGCTGTTATCGGTTGGAATTGGATTTTGTTCGTTTGCTGTGTACGGAATGCTAAAGATATCAAGTTATGGATATTCGTTCGGATATCTAACAGCTTATAAATGTGCAGCATCATCAACCGTATTACTACTTATTTTGCTCTGGGCAATTCCATGTTGTATATGGTGAATTTTTTTTTTCAACCAGGGCTTTTCTTTTCTGCTAACTCGTTACTTTTTATTACTTTTATTTACAATAATAATCGCAAAAAATCGTTAAGATAGTCGTTAACTTTCGTATGAAATGACGGCTTATCCGATTACTTATAAGCTGTGCAACTTTTCCAGAGGTAGTAAATGAAGCTATCATGTATTCATTTAAACCGTAGTACAAGTACTGTAGCAGCACAAGTTTTATTTTAAACATCAATTCAGCTGAAATGTTACAATCATAGAAATAACATTAAGTAACAGGTTACTTAATTGTTGATCTACAAATTTAACCTCTGTTAATACTCAGTGATATTGATGAGGTTATCACAAATACTGGCTTCGTAATCACCAAAACTTCACTAGTTTCATAGAAGTGATATGTTGTAGTGCTTGCTAGTTAGCTATTTAAGCTGATATCAGCAATGCACTCAGTCGCATAAGCTTAAAAGTCGATTGAGGATTTGTGAAAATGAGATTGACAACTTTATCATGACGGTGGGAGATTCAGAATGATTTTGCAGTAACTCTAAACCAAAATCAATCAAAATAAAGCAATTTGCTAAGGTTAGCGAGAAGACCTTAGTCACCTTGAAGTATTACTTCATCGATTGATCGAGTTCTAATTCTAAGAGAGAAGCAACCATGAAAGCATCAAGTAGATAACGGATGCTTTTCATTAGTGCATACTTGACTAATTAGAGGTAATAAGGTAAAAAAATAGAGGCAAAATTTCATATTGTATTTACCTCATAAAAAGCACTCATCTCATTCTTTCAAACATTTCGCTACATTAGTATAGTTGAAGTAATATTATATTAGTGTCATGGCGACCAGCAGCTATATTATACTCGTTTTGTTCATAGCGCTTTTTTTCTAGTGCGCCTCGCAAGACCTCACCAATTAGTTCAACTCCATATTTCGATTAAGAAACGCTCTTAAATATATTTATATTTTACATGGAAGACTAGGTGAATGGATACCTAGCAAGAAATGCTAACGTCGTGTTGAAATAAGGTTTCAATACGGCTGTTTACCCCTTTATACCCTTTATCCTTTTCACTTCTCTTTTACTTCCCTTATCCCTTGTTTATAAAACTCGGTGACTACCTATAGTAAATACAACAAGAAAGCTTTAATAGGGAACCAGCAAATGTCTTGTATAATTGCAAGCATGTTGGATTCCGACGTCTACGTCATCAAGCTTAAGAAAATCCAATCACAGGTCAGGTCAGTAAAACCCTGTCAATTAAACACTTCCGTGACACTACATTGAGGATGTTTCTTACTCTCAACAAACAACGCCACCTCAATTTCCATGAAAACTAAACCCCATCTTTTATCCAAGTTGCAGAACGAATCAAATTTTGTGTAGTGCTCCTAAATTAGAGCAATAGCTACAACGGCTGATATCAAACAAATCACGGAGAAGTACTTATTATTTCTAGGGGAAATTTCTCATCACAAATTGTCGATAGCGTAGATTTTGTTATGCAGATTTCCTATACTCATCTCATCGTCTTACACGAAAACCTATCTTTTGTAAGAAAAATTTTGAAAGTTTGTGAAGGAGATCGATATAAGAAATAAGGAACAATGAGTCTCACACTGGTCAGCATCATGCTTTCTTAAGGCAGGAAAGTCATCAAGTGGCGATAAAGTCGTGTATGGTAAAAACTTACATGGAGACCGTAACCTTTTGCTATAGGAGATGGTGTCCATTTAAACACGTCAGTAGTACCTTTTTCTTCTACTGGATCGATCCATATCCTTACTCGTGCAATGATTCGTTTTAATAGAAAGCCTGGAAAGTAAATTTATGTCTGCACATAAAGAAAAATGGTCGCTTAAAATGAATACGTTTTCAACCATGTCCATTTCATAGATAATTGTCAGGCAAAAGGACACTTCATCGACAATTATGAGTTTCGAGGAAAATGAAACGTTCTCAAAGCAGAAGAAATACCTATGGTAGACCTAAAGGAACCTTGAATTACAGTTGTACAAAATAAGCATCTGGTATTGATCAGTTTCGTATGAGATGCTCCTACGCACTTTCGTTTAGTTTGATATCGTAGAGCTGATTGAATAGGACCTCTTTACAACGTCAGTATTGCCAATACTTTTCATATTTCTTTGGTAACAGCTTGCCGACCCCGATACAATAGGGCGCTTTGTTGGCTTGGTAGCGGCCACGAGCACGCATGGGTTAGAGTGTCACTCTTACATCTCCTTCTTGGCACCTACACGTCTGGTCATAGCTATAAATTATAAATATCAACTATTAATGCAGTGGAAAAGAAAAACCACAAAGGAATGAAATCAAAAACGATACATTCAGAGGAAAGCTGCTTGAACTATATTCCTTCTTCTTCTCAGAAGAAGACTATTAAATGGAACTAAAATTGTAGAACAAATTTGATCGCGCGAGGGATTTGATCGCAACAAAAACATCTAGATGGTATCAAAGCAAAGATTTTCGAGGATACTATTTACCTCCTGTCCGGCTTTAGCTGACTATGAAAAAGTATTCCATAAAGTTGAAGCCGAAATTCTGTTGTCTGCTAAACAATAAAGCAGTGTAACTCTTCTATATGAATATTACACTAGCTGACCGCTATCAATACTTTACGACTGAGATATAGTTATTGACCGAGTCTTTAGTATTCCTGCTCAAGAATGAGTTAGACAAAGACGAGTCCGACGAGGTCGCACATTTCACTCAAGCTCTTCACTCTGTTCATACAGTGAATAGTTGATCAGAATTATTATAAATCTCTCACTGTTAGTTGTAAAAAAAATAGCTGAATGGTTTATATTTATCGTTTGACTATTGATGATTCATAAAAAAAGATGGAAAAGGCATATGGATTCAAATTACATATTAGTTTACAATGTTAAATATTTTCGATAGAATAAAACGATCAACGATCATTAAATCATTTAATTGAGACGTTTAGTGATTTCATTTTCAATTCTTTCGTAGAATTTCCTGATTCTCATAAAAAATGAATGAAAAAATTTCGAAAGCGAATAATTTTAAAAAAATGATCATGACCACTTTTCATATGAGGGCGCAGTGGCGCAAAGGTGAAGGTGCTACATTGACACGCTGGTCCGAATCAGTTCGCGGCCACTCCCCAAGCTTTCCAAGTCTGCATATCTCCCTAGGGTCTAGTGAATTGTCAGCAGAAAAATCTGGGTAAGATAACTACCACTGACTACTGACTTGGTGAAGAGTGGTGAAACTCCTCAAGTCACTCATAGACCAGGCTTACATTCAACCATCTCCACGATATTACGTCGAATACGAATGCGTAGACGCATCCCGTCACAAGGGATTGATCAAGCTTATCTTATCTCATCATTCATTCAACAATAACATTTTAGTTATAAGCTTTATCGGATTATAATTGTATTTTAGGAATCTCGATGTTTACTATGAACTAATTAATGCTCGAATTGGTTTACTAATAATTTTATTCAATACGGCTGTATATTTGGGTAACGTAATGATTTCAATAAGTCGAATGATAACGATCGTTTTTCCCTCAAAAACGCATTGGTACTCGTCAAGAAATGTGCAATTAATTTTATTTTTCATATCGATTATAAGCGTATCGAATTCGATCACATACTATCCTGGTGGGTGATCATTGAACTTTTTCATTATATCGATTATCGATTATTTTCGAATCGGAAGTAGAAGTAGATGATGATTTATTGTTGTTTTTTTTGTTGCTAGAGAAAAAAAACTCATAAACTTATTACTTATAATAATGAAATTTTTCTTAGATTCATCTAATAATCAACAAATCTCGTACTCGTAATTTTCTTCTCATTCATTCGTTCAAGCGTTTATTGATTAACGTTTTTTGTACGGATGTATTCAAATGATATTTAATAGATGACGTTATTCTGTAAAAAAAGAAGAAAAGAAGAGGAGCTGATATTTATGATGTTGAAAAATCTTCACTCTCATAATTTTTGTAGTTTCTTTGTCTTCTTCATATTCATTTTCTCGTTCATCATCATCATCATCATCATCATCATCATCATCATCATCATCATCATCATCATCATCATCATCATCATCATCATCATCATCATCATCATCATCATCATCATCATCATCATCATCATCATCATCATCATCATCATCATCATCATCATCATCATCATCATCATCATCATCATCATCATCATCATCATCATCATCATCATCATCATCATCATCATCATCATCATCATCATCATCATCATCATCATCATCATCATCATCATCATCATCATCATCTGTTATTATTACTGTTATTATTATTATTACTACTGTTATAATAATAATTATTATTATTATATTTCTAATCGAAAAAATTGATTATTACTTTAGTTATTTTTTATCATTACAGAAGGTTGTTGGATTTTTTTCAACAGTACAACGCTTCTTTTTGAAATGTCACATACTCGATGTGCTGAAAATTTATCATTTTATGGTGATTTTTTATTAGGAATAACGATATTTACTATTTCATTTATAATGGATATGATATCGATTATGTTCTTACGAAAAATGAGGAGGGTGAGGAAGTTCTTTTCCTTTCTTTTTTTATTTCGGGATGAGGAAAACATTAGTCATAATCAATATTGTGGTTTTAGTTTGAAGTGTATCGATTAATTTCAATAAACATATTCCTAATTAAATGAAAATTAAATTTTGATGTTTATAAGTATGTCTTTATAATATAATATTGATTTTTATTAATATACTATACTTAAGTGTTTAGTACTTTTCGCTCAATGAAATTGTTTTAGCACTAGTGAACTCATAAATGATCTACGATCTTAATAACTGATACTGTAAGTACAGTAATCCCGTCTTATGGCTATACAACTTTAGGCGTCAAATTTTTATCATTATCATTGTCTAGTGTTTTCATTAGAAAATAGTCATTTTGAAAACTCGAGAAATACTGATTAGCACCATAAAAAGTATCTCGGTAGCGTGATCGGTAACACAAGAGACCACAAATCTCAGAGACACGGGTTCACGTGCCGCTGAGAATCCAAGTTTTGTAGCTAAATAAAAGACATGTGTTTATTGAACTCATTTTAAAATGTTATTCTTATAATTGATTGAACGTAATTGACTGTGACCATAGGACTTCTGGAAGATTTTTCTCTCAAATTTGCAATATCATTTCAAATCGGGTTCGCATTGGTGCAGTGGTAAAGGTGCTACAATGGCACGCAGACCCGAATCAGTTCACAGCCGCCTTCCAGGTCTACCAAGCTTGCCATCTCTCCACAGTCGGTATATTTGCATCAGAGAAATCTGGGTAAGATAAACAGCACTGACTTGGTGAGGAGTGGACAACTCGAGTCACTGTATAGATCAGGCTCGCATTCAACCCGCTTTACGATAACACGTTGAACATGAATGCGTAGACGCATACCGTAACAGGGATTGATCAACGCCTAAACTTGTGTCATCTAGCTTATATCATTTCAAATATAGAATTACATCACAATATTTCTAACATAATAACATCCCTTGATTTTTGATTCTATATCGGTTTTTTGATCTTGAATGTTTGATTTTCATGTGTAATTAGTAAAATGCCCTCATGAAATTTCTATGACTCATTAATTATCTTCTGAATACTAACCGTCTAGTTTTGAATGTTTCTTGCTTTAATCGTGCTTAGACTTTTCAAAATAATTACTAGACTCATCTAGTTTTGATAAATTAATCCGACTTGCTCTACTATCATGTTAGTTCATAATTGACTCGTTTTTAGAGGATCGCAAACACGATCAGCATTATGAAAAACAGGCAAAGATTTCAACGAGAAGTGATAATGACAGCTCAGGTTAGTGTCGAAACGAAAAAGTCGGCTATACACTTGGAAAGCTATTATAATTTTAATGTTTCACAGCTTCAAGTCAAACGTTTCTTGAAAGCTTTGAAGCTGCCAGACATACTCAAAATGATATCACATTGAAATGCTGAGTCAAATTAAGTTCAGCTCACAGAGTCCAGTTTAGTGATATCTTAGTCACGATATCCTCATTCATAAGCGTTATGTCCCTCATCATTAGTCGAATATACTAATGATATCCACGAAAATCATTACTATAAGGATTAACGCCTTAATAAATCAAAGATCATAAAATATTTAAGCAATTTGAAGAAAATATACTATACCAGCTTGAGTAGGTTCGTTCCTGCTACGAATTTTCTAAAAATCATATAAGATTTGCTACTGATTAAATGCTTATAAGAAGAAAAACAAGAAAACGATGGATACATTGCGATATGACGTAAATTTCCTCAAAATCACTCAAGGATAAACTACATATGAAACTTTTCAATTCTCTCTCTCTCTCTCTCTCTCTCTCTCTCTCTCTC
>KN716253.1:257967-298157 GCA_000816705.1 Dictyocaulus viviparus | reverse complement strand
TTCTCTCTCTCTCTCTCTCTTTCTCTCTGGATTTAAAAATCATGACGTTCCTCGTCACTATTGATTACATCAATGATAATCTTATGATAAGATTTCTTTTAGGCATTTATAAATACAATATTGTGCTACGTGATGCTCTGTAGTTATCATATTTTTTCATCGTGGCTAAAGGTTAATCCATTAATGACGTTTCTTCTAACAAATTTTCTTTGGTGTTTCGTCTTGGCAAGTGGCGGGTGAGTACTGTAGTATTTTATATATATATAATATTTTATACTGTATTATGTATGTATTGTTATACTGTGTAGTATTTTTTACAACGCTTTTTATAATAGGTGATTATTATTTGAAAAATCTCTCTGCTAACACTATAGTGAAAGACTTTCATTCAGTTCTAAGTGTGAGGATGAAACCTCATAACACATAACTAAATAAAGGTAGATGATAGTGATAGTAAGTAATAATTGGTGACGTGAAAATATTCCTAGATTTGTTCTATAGATTATATGATCATGATGCTGAGTTCAAAACTTGGAACCACCTAAGGCGATGTGCGATCCGACATCAAGCAGATATCCGATCTGCCGTTCTATCGATTCCATTCTTGCGATCCATGTTTTGCTGTCACTCATTGCTTCACTTGCTTTCAGTGGATATGTTATGAGTACTCAATGTCGGTTCAAGTCCACAAACGTTCCAAGTTTTGTGATTGACTCAGTATCGTGAGTACATAAGTTATAGAAACATAATATCATTATTTTCTTTTGTAGTGGCTAGAAAAGTAAACTCATCATGAATAAAGTCTTTGCCGTCATACTGTGGTTTGTCACTCGATAAGAGTCATCATGTTTAAGATTTGATTTCAGATTGACAGCTTCTATTTTGAATAATGAATTACGTCGCATGTTAACTTGTCCGTTAAGGAATTTTTCAACGAACACCTCAGTTGATAAACAAAGATCGGTAAGGTTCGACACAGCCTTTCCAAGATTTGTTCGTGAAGGATTTGCATTATATTGAAATTATTGGGTCTTTCATCGTTTAAAAAGCATGCGAGAAAAATCAACGATTCTCAATGCTTTTCTTTTCTTCATAATCATTACCGTGTACTTTCAAGCAGTATTTCATTGTAAGGAATTTATATTTTATTTTTGAAATGATCGCCTTTCTTCGCTGCGACATTTCTAGGAGAGAAACCATCTCCTTCTTGTTGTACAACTGTCAAACATCACTTTTAAACTTTGTCGCCATAGGTTGTGGGCTATGTTTACAAGCGGAGCGGAAGTTCGCCGCCTTCTAAGATTTCTCATTGCTAAACAACAGCTCTTTGGGTTGCGTAGTGCAGTTGTAGAAGAGGTCACAGTCACATGCAGAATTGATACCCACGTATACACAGATTTAAGTCCGTGGCCAGGTCAATCAAGCCTTCCATCTCTGAGTGGTCGCTCCCCATTAACAACAATACAAAGGATGGATGGCGCAACCGACAAGATGATAGATTACGCCAATGATTATCTTTATTAATAAGACTTATAAGTTCTTTAGTTAGAGCTTTTCTTTTCTTACTAAACAAGCCTCAATTACCGTATTAATACTTAAGAAGCTTTCTTTTTTACTGGTGAAGTCTCACATTTCATAATTTTAAGAAGTATAAAATAGAATGTACTTCCACATTTGCATACTCATATGGCCTGTCTCCATAATGTAATGGATAGGTCCCTGCATCACTTCAATTCTTCCTCATTCAAGCGATTGTCGTCCATACTATTTTAGTCTATTTTGAGAATAACATAAGCTTTGGCGTTGATCAATCCCTCGAGGCGGAATGCGCCTACGTATTCGTTTTCAACGCGGTAACCTGGAGGAGATTGAAGGCAATCTTTGTCTATACAGTGCTAGGAGGTCTTACCTACTTTGCACTAAGTCAATGCTATTTTCCTTACACTTACTTTTTGTGGTACCAGTTTATTATCGTCGGAGAGATAGCGGTCTTCGCAAGCCTATGAGGTCACCGCGAACCTGGAACGACTATGCGTATCACTTTGGCAACCTCCACCGTTGTGCCTGTCAGGACCACGTTTGAGAAAAAAAGGCTTGTGATAAGGTTTCTTTACAGCAGTGAAGTATTAAAATACTTCGATACCTCATCATTATTTCCAATCGCAGGCCAATAATTAAGGAAATTAATACCTCCATTATGGTATGCCGCAATGAAATCTTTCTAGAAGACTCAGGAAAAAACACTTTTTCAAAGATAATAAGTTCTTTAAATGACTGACTCTTTAGAAATATGAGGAATTCTTGTTAGGACTTTGTGAGTTACAAATGGCTACATATAATGTTTGAAATCTGCGAATTTCGTTCCTCGCGTTCTCTTAGAATAACCTCTTGCAAATTTCTACTTCATTTCTTTCATGTAGTAATAGACAGTGCCCTGTACCATCCATTAATAGAAGAGGAAGTTCTTACATTATGACCCGGGTCATTCTTACATCATGACCTGGGTCAAAGGTCAATGATCAACAAGAGGGTTACCGATAACTCACTGATGCAAGAAATTAGTTCTGATGAAGATTCGAACACGCTTCGAACGAGAACAATCGAACATGGAAAAAATGATTGAAATATACTGTAACAGCTATACGTCGTCATACAGTAATCAGAAAACCATGGAGACGAATGAATCAATAATTTTTACAGGGCGATCATTTCAATATTGACATACGCATATGCAATATACTGTAGCTGTTCTAAATAGTTTTACAGTAATCACTAAATCTGAACATAAATTTGAATGGATAAATTTTTATATGCCCTTTTTTTTTTGTCACAAGCTTTAAAATGATTGAAGCTTTTCACTCTACACTACAACAATGTAAAATAAATGATATAATTTATGAATGATCTTTCTCATTATTGCATATGTGGCAATGAGGATGAGTGCCTTATTGTATAAATTGATTTACATTTTGATAAACAATGCTTAATTGGTGTGACGTCATCGTTTCATTAATAAAACTTTTACAATCAATGTAAAAATTGTTGAATACACATTTATAGAGAAATGATATAACAAAAAATCTCTAAGAGTTTCTTTTATTAGTAAAGTTACGTATTTTTTATCACTTATTCCATAGCTGATTTTAGTTACTTGTTATTTCTATAAAGATTTACCTCAAGAATAGCATTCAAAATGTTAACTCCATTTGTCATTTTGAGTTACACAGCTGAGTTACAATCACTATTGAGTTTATACGAGCGTAAATTATTATAATTTCATGTAAGATTTTTTCGTGACACATATGGAACATAGTAGTCAATGGAATATTAACATAGAGAATCTTTTCTACGAGTTCCTTGCTTTTCATTGAGTAATCCCTCTTGGATGAGTTCACTAACTCACGCTGTTTCGTCACATCCCTCATTTAATGTACAGCTTATGTGATCTACCACACTATACAATAATCACATGGCAGTTTTGAGGTTTTTCATTTTCTGTTAAGGTTGTTTCTATTTCCATGCTGAATTAGTATGCGTTGAATGCACTCTGAAGAATGAGAGGCTTAGTTGAAGCATGAAACGAAATTGAATTAGCAATTACATAGTGTTTACATAGCAACAATACCTCTTTGCATAATGCCTACAAATAAATTCACTCAAATAAACATTTTAACTCGAATTTCACTCAAAAATAGTTCATGAAACTGAAACGAAATCTATTGATTATACGTGACCCTAATAATATTTCGTATATGAATGGGATATTTTCAAAGGAGAGTTCTAATAGAGTAGACGTGTATCGACGAACCTACATAACACAAATGCCAAGCAATTTTAATGTATACGAAAAATTGTAATCAATTTGAATAAAGCTTGCATGTTTTTTCACCTCATAGACTCATCATTATTCTACAGTATTTCTTATTGTCAATCAATTAAACCGATCGCCATACTTCGTGCCGATGAGTCAAATTATGATGTTCAACATGAAGAACATTCAAACGAATGAATATCAGCCTGATAATCAGCCATAAAGAGAACAATATTATTGAATAAGAGTTATTGATTTTATTGATTTTGTAGATAAATATTTATATAGAAGATTCCTGTAAAGGATAAGCAACTTTTAAAAATTTAACATCTTATATATATTATCCTAGAAGACATACGTGATGAGGAATTTCTAGTTGTTCATTGGAAGGAGGGAGGTGTCTATGTCTAGATTGCGCACTCGTCATTAACGACGATAAGTGACCATATGGATGAGAATTGAAAACAGGCACTACCTCATCCATATTGTATAATTTTTTATATCAATACAGTATACCCTCAACGATGATTAATTGTTTCGCCTTCTTACCGGGTCAGTACTTACAGTGCACTTCATTTTTTTTGTTCCCCGACCAATCTCCTTTTCTACAGTATCCGCATTTTATATTTCTCTTCTCGACCTCTTTTCATGAATCGGTATCTTTTTCCTTATGTTGAATACCATATTGATTTTTCATTATGTTGAATTCGATATTGATTTTAGCCTCATTTCTACCTCACTACCTAAAATGTCATACATTCCATAATGATAATGTATTTTATACTAATTTAATCATAATTCATTATGTTATCAATGTCCAACAATCATCCGATCAGTCAATTATGCTGTCGATGAAAATTTTCAACATGATTAAATTGATTTAAAACAAAAGATGAGGAAAATTTCGTAATTTAAACGGTAATGAGGAAATTTTGTACTGACTCACTCAGTTAAAATATTTAATAACTGTTTAATAAGCATAGAAATATTAAAAAATTTCTAATTTGTCGATCATGTATATTTTTTCTTTTCTTCTTTTTTGTTGTGAGTCATTGTTTTTCATTTGGATAGATGGTCGACCTATGCTCGTGAGAAAATCTTTGTATGGACGACCTTGGTAGGATATCCATTTATTTGCATTGTTGTCGGGTTCATGAGATTCTTTGCCTGAGGTCGTTTGAGACGGAGGGCATCAAATCTTCAATATGTCATCATTAGAAGCAATCAAAGGATTCAATGAGGAATTGGCCAATTCACGATTACACATCTGTTGTGATAGTGATTATGATAATGGGTTAAAAAATCTGGAAGATTTCTGATCCTCATTACATTAGAAACCCTGATTAAATTATTAATCAATTCATGTGGACTGCTGATTTGATATGTATGAGGGCGATCAGGCTCTCTTCCACGATGTATGAGGTAAACCAGTGAAAGCTTAGCTTTTCACTTATAATTTTAATTGAATCTTACAAATCTCTCGAAGTTGCTCCTCATTTCCCTTCACAACGATTATCATAAGTTAATATTCAATTTCTTTTTGATGAAGAATTTCGAGGTAAACAATTTGTTTTTGTTTTCTAGTACAATTTATTTGTGAAGTGAATTTATAGACGTTACGGCAAAATAATTGATAGCTATCAGCTTTTGCTAGAAATATTTATAAACTACGACTCCAAACAAGCTTAAAGCTATAGATGTCAAAAAGTCGATCAATTAATTGATATGAGGTGAGAAGAAATTAAGCTAATGAGGATCAAAAGCACCAGCTGTTGCCATTAACATCACCACTTTCTGACTATGTTATAGGTATTGAGACAAAATTTAGCTTTTAGCTTTTTCTTTCTGATCAATCAATAAACAATATAACTATAGGAGTATATGAATACATGCAATCATCAACGTCACAGTTTTGAAAAAGAACTCTGAACTTTGAATGTTGAAAAAAAACTAGCCAATTATCTACGATTTAAGCATATGCTCTATATTCTAGTCCGTAGTCAATAAGGAATCTAGAGGATCATTTGAGGAGAACCACTCGTTCTTATCCCTCTTTCTTTTACTTGACCCACTAAGTCTCTCCTCCCCTCCATCATAATTAAATTCTTTGCGGCGGTGCTTCTTTAGACCGTCGTTACTAATGAGGACGAACGATTAGTGACGGCGATTGTCATGGCAACAAAACAATACGATAAAACTGAATGATTCAATATTTATCTTTTCGTTTTTAGCAATATATAAAAAAAACCTTAGAAGAATTTTTTTGCCATATTAAAATATTATAGATATAAAAATTAATTTTCATAATAAAATAACAAAATACCATAGTGACCTCTGTTTTTCACTCATCACTTTCATTATCACTCTTTCTAATCACATTTTACTATCAAACTAATGTACTTTGTATTTTATTATTATAATTCATCTAGGTATATTTTCCGGTTTTGATAGCGAACACACAAGCCATATCCTCACATCGCCTCAACGGGTTAATTTTCTGAAAGGTTATAAAAAGTTGCAAGGTAAAGCCAATGCTACATCAGAGCACGGATGGAAGCATGTCATTGCCGTAGGAGAAATAGACATAATTTACAAAAAAACGGTAAAGCATTGTTTGGTTTTCAATCAGTGAGTTTCTAAAAAGAAATTTGTCACTAAAAATTTAACTCAAAGAACTCTCATAACTATTTTTAGTTATTTTCTTTCAACTATGATAAGCTATAATGCTTTTGTTCTAATATCACCGCTAATTATGCTGAATCAATGGCAAAACTTGGCGCCTTAGGCGGAAGTACTGAGGTAGTCTGAGTTCCCCCTTAGCTTCAAAGGTTTGCGATTGACTCAGCATCATTAGGAAATTTTACTTGATAAGAGCTTGAAGAACACTTCAGCATTCTATTTCATAAAGTTGCTCAAGTATTCTCACTTTAATAATCCATCTTTTTTCTATTATTAAAAAAAATATATTTTTCAATGTTTTTGAATTTTAATATACAATAAAAGATCACCTCTCCGACTCCTCAAGCGACAACGAAAGCGCCTCAATTTCGAGACTCATAACATAGTCACTTGAGTTAATCAATGGCCACCTTCATTCAGAAATAAAACTAGCAATAAATGATCACAATATTTTTGACCGATGCATCGATTTATGGGAGACGACTAAATGAGGTAAAACAACAAAAACGCTTTATCCATAAATTGACAGTTTAGTCTCTAACACCCTACGGTAGAATCCCTCATCCCTCAATACATTTTATGGAAATTGAATGTTTATTCATTGAATATAACATAATAGCATTATATTTACATATAAAAGTAAAAAGTGGAACAATGCGGTTGGTTCCTCTGAAAGTCTATTGCATTCCAATTTTTTTCACCAGTTTTAACAATACTAAAATGACTTCATTTGAATATTATTGGAAACTCACAGTAAACTGAATGGCGCAAATAAAAAACCATTCGTTTCCAAACTCAAGAAGAAAACAACTTGATACAAAACTTAGGAAAGTATCAAAGAGGTCAATGAGGTAGTTAACTCAATGAACGTCTCGTCGTCTCGTACAATGTCAACTTGTTGTACACAACACTCTAGATGAATCAATGGAATGATCCCAACTAAATACGATTAGTAAACATTTTTATGCTTATACAAAAACTTAAGCACATTATCCTCTTCCTCATAAAGATTCTGAGAAATACTTACATTAACATTTCGTCATTTTAATGAGTGAAATGGTCTTGATGATTGCAGCTAGAAAAATGAAAATGAAAAACTCTTAGTACTGAGTGTTCACGAGATCAAAAATGAATATAACTCGAATTTTTCTGTTTTTAGCTAGCGGTGTACATCTGCTCCCTGTAGATAAATTTTCTATTGGTATTCTGATGAACGCAATAGAACTCAGAGTTCATTTGTATCAATTGTCCTCATACCGTATCTCTCATAAATTTATCATTTTTATAGTCTTTAAATTCATAAATAACTTAGAGAACGAGAAACAATTTCGCCACTCTGCCAAAGCTTTATCCTCATTTGCTTATTATTGCCCTCTAAATTCCAATGTTAGAATCTTTATAGAAAGTAATGAAGGAAAAAAATTGTTATTACTATTTAGTATTTATCAGTTTAATTAACTAAATATCAATTTTCTTATGACGAAGCTTCGTACTGATGGCTTACACAAACCCGGTTACGTTTCTGTTTGTCATTTTTGATCTTTACTCGGTATGCAAAAGTGAGGAATGTTTTTCACTCACGTTTTACTACAAATCACAATACACGATTACAGTTAACTCTCATATCGCTCAAATAGTGAGGTTATTGAGTTATCAAGTTGGTTGCTATGTGATAAATCCGTGAACAATGCGAACACCATCATCATCATTCACATAGATAATCCTCATAGATGAGTGCACTATCTAATGGTCCTTAAGACATATTAAGACACGCCCTATTTTTGTGTTGTCTGTTCGACGATGTCAATCGTATGGGTCGGATTCATGCTGTTATTCACCCACATTCTGACATCTTTACGAATCTCTTTCACTTAATATCACTTAAAACAGACATCACTCCTAATTACATATGTCGTAGATCCGAATGAACGATTATATTAAGGAAAAATTATGGCATAGAAGTACATTACTTTATAATATACATAAGTTCTACTGGAGTCCTATCAGCTCTACTGATCATGAATGATAAAGCTTCAATCATTCAATACTGCTATTGTAAGCTTAAGCTTAGCACTAAAAGATTCGGCAACTTCACACGGTTCAAGTCTGAATTAAGATAAAACGGACCCTTTATATCTCCGATACTTCTGAATAAGACCCACCTTGACCTTAGACGATGAGCTTCAATGAGTTGTTGGAGATTGGTTACCTCAAACCAACAGCTAGTAGACGACACTCACCATTCAATCACCTTCAGGATATTAACACAATTATTTTGATGTTTTAGAATGAGGCCAAAAAATTATCTTTAGCAGTTGTTTATTCTAGCATATCAGTTAGTTTTCTTCAAAAGATGAAGGTGTTTTTCTCTTTGAAAAAGCTGAAAAAGTAGCTTGTCAATTTCAATATTCGTTGGTCTTGATGGATTAGAAATTTTCGCATTCATAGAAAAAGCATAAAGTCATTTATATGACTTCTAATTAATTTTTCCATTTTTTTTATTGATTTGGAATATTTAATTAAAATATTGAAGTCATTCAAATTCCAACTACTTAACAATATTGGAAATCAATAAACTTCTTTCCTATCACTTTATGGTCGGCTCATTAATCGAAATCAAAAATGTTGCAACTCGATACTCATTGAGTTTTCGACTATCTGAGTTTGTTTCCTTTGTGGTTTCACCTTCCTCACTTAACTTAATTGATTAAAATTATGGAACTAATAAGTAAACATAAGTCCAACAAGAAACAAAAACCTAAATATTTGATTACATTTGAGGAAGCTAATACGTAAATGTGTTAGATTATTTATGTATTATTAAAATCGATAGAACTATGTTACCATAACTTACTCAAGTATATTTTTTACTACTCACTTCCTCTCTGCTATGTGAGCCTCGTGAGCCATTCTCCATATGCCTATCAGACCGAAGTTGAGGCTTTTATCCTTAAAACGTTTTACTATGGATAAATCATTAAAATTAACAATTAATTTTCACGGTTTAATGATGAAATTTAATGAGGTTCAGAGTATCTTTCTAAAGCTATTCAATATAGCAAAGGACTCTTTTCATTTAGCTCGCTGAATATTGCTTGTAGCTATTTTCTTTTCATTACCGATGAGGTAACACACTATCTTCGTTGACATCAACACATCATCGCCATAAAAAAAACGGTAAACCGTATCATAAGCAGGTTGGGCGGAGATTGGCAATCAGCCAAATGGTGAGGAGGTGTGACCGAGCGTTCTAGAGGCGGCGATAGACCAATTACGCTGACCATGGGCGGTCGGGTCAACAGTGACCTCATACACGAGCTCTATAGCTCATTTGCATTTCTTGTCAATGGCATTCGTCACATTAAGTCAAATTTTATGCATAATTCATGCAACTGGACAATTCAAGCGCTTTCACTCCTCACATTCCTAACATATTTTCCATTCTTATTGTGTATTTTTCCTATTGTTTTTACTATCGCATTAATACCGTAACTCACTAGAATGATTGATCTTTCCTATAATGATGAATAGCTCGTTTGTGATTTTCCATTTGATTTCGCCCTCTTGTCACAATAATTCTTTCTGGACTACACATTTGATCGCTATAATTCTACATAATATAACCTCCAGCTGAAAGTTTTTTGTTATAGGAGAGGTATGTCTGCTGAATACGAAAAATCTGTTGAACTCGAACAAGTACCACTTAAATCCGATACTGATGTACCTGCAGGAGCAACAGAAGAAGCTACACCGACACATAAATCCGTGAAGAAATCGTGGTTCTTTAAAAAGGTGTGGTTACGGGTACTGTATAAATCAATACTATGCGTCAAGTAATATTTGTAATAATTCATTGATATTGATAGTAATAATGTTAGTAAAGAAATGAATTCGTTATATTTTGATTAGCCAAAGAAGACGATGATTGAAGAACCACCAAAAACAGAAGATGAAAAAGCCGTTGAGGAAAAATCGAAGAAAAAATGCTGGTGGAATAGACACAGAAGTGAGGAACAACAAAAATGTGATCATATTTCAATTGGGATAGATCTGATTAATCGAGACGAGAAAGTGAGTAACAGTTCAATTAAGTTTTTCCTCTACCCAATTTGTGAACAATTCCAATTATACAAAATATCAAATACAATAATTTAGGGAATCAATGAACATGTACGCTTTGGTTTTGAGGACATTTTTGGTGAAGCTGATACACAGCACTCATTTGATTGTGTATGGCGATTAGTCTATAAGGTTTTCACGTGAGTTCTCGTTTCATCGTTCTTCTTTTGGAACATAGTCAATTTTGAGATGATACGATATTGTTTCGTAGATGATAGATATTATGATTGAGTTTCACAGTGATGAGTTCATGTCGTCATGTTTTACATCCTCATAATATTCAGATGGACTCGTCTATTCGTCTATCGCCTATGTTCGCTAATTATCGGTTTACCTGCCGCTATTGTGTTCGGAATTTTGTTCGCCATTGTATCCGTGATTAATGTATTCGCTTGCGTTCCTGTTGCTAAATTACTCACTATTCCTGCAAATTGGATCGCTAAGGTAAGAGGAAAAAGAAAAACTCGTAAAATAAAAAAAAATATCGTATGATTCGATTACGAGCACTATCTAGTTCGTCAACATTCAACACATTTCGAACAGCTTAATTGTAGCCAGTTGTTGTTCGAATTCTGTATTGATCTATTGATTACCAAAAATTACTCATCGATTTCATGTGAATGTGTATTAAGGAATTTATATGTCATGTACTAATAGTACTGATAGAATAATGTGTGTGTGTGTGTGTTTACAGAATGTAATAGGTCAAATAATTTCCATTACATATAAGCAAATAGTGAATGAACGAACAACGTTGAGGGAAATGCGATATGTCGCAACCGAATGTACTGTGTGTACACACCTTTCGTTCGATGTTCTGTAATAGTTCATTCATCGAAACGAACATATACCATACATCATTACTTGCTGTTATTGTACTACCGCCTAATGTACTTTCAGACATGGTGTTGGTTGGTGCATGCCATACTCGATCCTGTTGCCTCATCGATTTCTCTTCTATTCTCCTCGTTCACCATCAAGAAATATGGCATTAGTTCACAAACTACTGATGTTTTTTAAACGAACATCATCATTACATCATGTCATAATCGCTCAAAAAAATATTTGAAAAATACGTCCACCATTTGAATTTGTATGCAATCGTTGACTAATAAAGGATTCCTTTCTATATGAATATAGTAAGATGTAGTGTATGATAGCTATATTCCTCACATATTCTAACCTCATTCTCAAAGTTACTTAATACTAATTTCAGAATCATGGACATATTAATACCGGAAATTGACAGACTCATTTCACTCCATGAAAAAAAAATTCTCGAACACTTGCACTACTGATACTGAAAGCCATGACTTATTACACCTAGTACCTATTATTCTGTTAAATAAGAAACAATGACTAGAATTTAATAGCTCAGAACTGACGGTCATAGCGTGCTCAAAATTTATTCGAGTGATGACGGTTCGTCAGTGTAGAGACAGATTGTCATGAGGTCGGTAATTATGGGTACAAATTACGAACGCGACTACCCACCCAACAAGCAAGAGCTCGATTCGAATTATACCAACGTCAGGGTCAACAGTTGGCTCGTTCTCGATATAGAAGGACATCAGGGCGACGTTGAAATAATGTACGATGAGAAAACAAATAAAAAATTGAGTTCGGTAGTTCTCAAGAACTCAGAATCATAAGAGAGGCGAATTCTAGACATAGAAATTCTTGGCTGTGTAGTTTTGTGCTCCATAATTTCTATAATTTTCTATACTATTTTAACACAATAATAAACAACACAATTTATGTGCCAGTAGCCATACTCTTTCAAATTTTCAATTCAAAATTTCTTTATCAGTTTGTAAATCTAACAATAAATTGAACTGAAAGATCAGTACACACATAGAAGCAAACAATTACTGACATTCAATTAACCACGTTCTCATGACTTTTCGAGAGTATTTTTAAAAGAAGATTAAAATTAAAAGATAAGAAAATTTTTAAGATCAAAGACTAAGACAGTGAATGTCTTTTGAAATAATTGTAATCTTCGAAGGTACATTGTGATTGATTAAAAAACAAAATTTATTTTGATCTATATGCCCAAATGTTTCAAATTCAAATCGGTTGTGCTCAGTTTCACTACATTGACAATGATCATGAAATAAAACGAATCACTAAGTCAACAATGATACGATAGGATAGAATTTTTTTAAAACCCGCTTAGAAAATTTACAAGACAATGAATACCTTCATGAAAAAAATAACAACATAGAATAACATCTCGAAGATCACGATATATTGGTAAGGTAATGATATACGAGGAGGGATGGGCTGACCTTAATGAAGCCATCGGCATTTGTGAGAGCGTTCAAGTTAGATCTTCATACAGGAATAATACGAAATAATCATGTCATTGAGAGAAAAAATGGAGAAACATCTGTAATTTATTTCCTATGAAAAAAAAATGCATTAAATACTGAGTTGCGCTACAGTCACAAACATACACTGCTGATACCTTTTCGATTCGTTGATAACGAATGCGTGCAAGTGAAAGAAAAAACGCTTAGTTAATTTCATCAAAGAAAAATCAATGGGTAATTATTTTTCTCTGCAATGTTCCAAATTGTATGAACGATAACTCAGATAACAATAGACTCCAGCAGATTTCACAGAAGGTAAACTTCACCAGATACGATGTTTCAATTATCATCGACTGAAGCTCGATAGGAAGGTAATCATTTGCTGTTGGTCTGTTTGAGAAATTCCCGTTCTTCCAGAAGACTTCATCTAAACACCGAAAATTGGAAAATCTGAATATCTTCAAAGCTACAAAAATAGCTATATTAAATACACTTTCTTAAAAATATTAGAAATCGGAAGTATTATGGATAAAAATATTATTATTATATTAGAAATAAATAGCTGTCATATGTGTTCAGATGCGAAATACGAATATTTAAAAAGTGCACTACTACAGCTTTTCACGTTATGCTGCCATGTCACGAATAACAAGTGAATCAGCTTCATCATAATAAGGCAAGAATATCTTGGATCAGAAGCACTATTCTATTCTGTATATATTTTAGTAAACATATGTTCCATTATTGATCATTGATCAAATTTTCCTCCTTTTGATGTGCGTTATTAAACTGCACATTACTCGAGTGTAACTCTTTGCAAGTACAAATTCATCGATAAAACGACCTAGTCGGCCACATCATAAGAAAGCAGCCAAGTTAGGTAGAAAAGGGAATAATTGTTCAAATTGTAATTCACAATATAGAACTCCTGCCATATTAAAGATTTCTAATGATAATCATATCTCTTTTCCTTGTAGCAATATGCTAACACATTATTAATCTATCGGAAAAAAATCCATAAATGGCTACAGGCAACTAATCACATAGGATGATTGCAAAAAAAAAAACAAGCGAAATTATTAGTAATACCTGATGCAACACAGAGGCAAAAGCTGTTTTGTGTTCAGCAGAAAGAGAATTGATAATCACATGCCGATAATTGAACATTCGTTGGAATAAAGGAGGTACTTGAGGACCCTTGAAAAGAGATTTGCAGAAGAGAATTAAATTACTACCAAGCTGATTTTGACAGCTGGAAACCATTTCAATACTGGTAATGTTTAACCATCACGACCTGGTTAAAAAAAAATGAGAATACCTTCATTCTTTCTGTTTTGCGCCTATTTCTTCGTCGCTTTCTAGCATCTCCATCATCATCCGTCTCAGAGCTAGACGATGTGGTGGTAGAATTCGAAGAGCTCGAAACTTTTCGCCGTAACCGCTTTTTTTCTTTCGCTTCCTTTCTTTCTTCTTCAGAATCAATTTCACCTTCGTCCAACTAAATAGCTACACTAATATGAAATATTCCTAATTATAGGGAAAAGCAATAGATGATATTCAAAAATTAGTCCAGATTTCGAAAAGTCGTGGTAAGAATTGAACAAATACTTGCAGATTATACAAAAGACAAAAAACAACTTAAAAGAAGAAGTGGTTTGATAAGTTTTGTAATAAAAATTTGTTCACTATAACGAAATTCTGTGTCAAGCACGGCTATCCAAATTTTCATTAGAACACTTTTTCTAATTCTAAAGTCAACTGAGAAAATGTTGCATTGCGTACACATACCATGAAAGTATGATGTTATTTATGCACTGCGACACTTCGTCAATCACACGGTTATTTAGCCAGTTTGCTTGATGGCAACATGTGTCTTCACATAATAAGAAGGTTGGAAAAGGGAATAAAATAACTAGCAATAACAATAAAGCTATAGAGGATGTTCAACTTTTCATTGACAATTTTCTTTAGCACAATACTGGGCACCGGAAATGACCAAATGAACAGCCTCAAACTACAAGCAGAAGAGTCTTTTCTGTGTCGCAATGAGAAGTTTCTTTTAGTTTCATTCAAGCAATAACTTCAATAGCGTTGCTAAATTCGTTTCAATCTTCTCGACAAGTTTTCCCTTTTTGAATAATGAAAATCGCCAACTTTATATTTCGTAGCAATAAAATGACACAACTTTTCAGCTAATGTTACCTAGCAGATTTCTTGCACAAAACGATAAACACGTTTAATGTTAGGCGATGCTATTACAACGTACTCGTTTTCAAGATGATCAATTTATGTAGTACCGTGTTAATAACTAATGAAATAACTAACTTCCTTTGCAGGCTTCGAAATCTTTTCTATAACAGTATTTTCCTTCTTTTCCTTTCCATTTTCCGCTTCTTTGGTGGCGTTATCCTTCTCCAAACATTTGTCCAATGCATTGAGTTCTTCACGAGCCTAATCAAAGTCGAGATTTAGTACGCATATGAACTATGAGCTAATGCGGCGAAAACTAAACATGAAAAAGAATTCCACCTGTTGCGTAATGCGCATCTTCCTTATGTTTATTTTCTTCTCTTTCCACTCTTTTTGACTTTGTCTGTGACAAAATATTTTAGGAAAAACAGAGACAATCAGAGAGTGTGCAATAAATAAAGAATAGCGGTGCGTAAATGGAAAATGATATTATAAATCATACTTAAACTTCTTGAAGTCATGCATTTCACGAGACTTCTTCATTGGAGGCTCGTCATTAGTCACTTTCGCACAAACAATATCTGGCTCGCTAGATTTGGTTAATCTGGAGCACAATCATATAAGGTGACCTAATTCTTTATCAAAAAGTACATATCATGAATATATCAGATTGACTATCTTACTTTGCCCATGTTTCAAAACTTAGAGCTTCTCCACCAAGAGTGATATTACCATCGTCATCCTCTTCAATTTCGAGCTCACCTTCTTCTGTTACCATTCTGCAATGAGACAGGTTCACAGTACTTATCGCAGCATTAAACCCAGTGCACGAAAGTGTAAAAAAGTGAAAAAACATGCTTGCTACGTTGAGCCTCCAATAATGCTCCAACACCCATTAACACTCGAGCGGCTCGTGAGTCGGCTGAGTTTTTCCTAAAGAACTGAATGAATAGATGGATTATATTTATAGACAGGATGGATAAAGAAAACAGGGAAATCCTTAATTAACCCTCGATATCGCTTCCTGCTTGGTGCTACGGGGACATATTCTGCGGCTTTCATTTGAACTAAAGTTGGCCGATCAACAAATGCCTCGCGTCGTACTTCTCGCTTCCACTCTCTAGAAATAAATGAATCAATAACTAGAATTATATTTGTGAACACGTCGTACATTTCACCGAGGTACTCAATTTAACGTACTCAATCAAAAATTCTAGATGTTCTCTCATCCAAGCAGTTTGAGCTTCAGTGAGGTGCCTTTGTAGGGTGTGCAACATCGCCGGTCGCAGTACACTATCCGGCAAACCTCCTATTTGAGCGGACACGGCGTCGCAAATGGTATAGAGTTCCATGACTTCGGTTATCTCTGCCCAATTCACACGATGCTCCGTAACATACTGAAATAAACACTGATAATAAACACTAAAATACTGATACAACTTCATCTACCCCAATACTAAAGAACAGTAACAAGCAGTTTGTTATTCTACATAATGATGTTGCTAACATTTTATTTATATATGTGTAATTAGCATCAAAACCAATAGAAGGAAAGAAATATTTATAAACACAACTGAAATGATGATTCACCATTCTGTACGTTATTCAACGATGGTGTTGTTTGCCCTTGCTTTTTTTCAACAACTAGAAGACAAACTGGATAATGAGGATCATTTTAGAAAATATGTAATTATTAAAAGATTTTCGACTAGCCTTTATAAACATATCAGTTACATCGTCTTCGTCTAGTACTGGGGCTAATTCGATTTGAGCAGGTGGCGAAACAACCGTCTTGGATCCAGAAGGGAGGTTCGACTTATGAGGTTTTGTGGGTGAAAGCACTTGTGGGATAAAAGGAATTGGCTTCTGCTCTTCTTCCACAAACGCGGCATAATCACTGGGGGTCAAAATCCTAAAATTTTGTACTATTTCCATAAAAGAAAACAGAATTAAAACTTACTTAGAAACACTTTAAAATGCTTGGATGTTATGCTCTATCAATTTTAAAACTAAATGATTCCATTGGAAATGAAATTTAAATACCTCAGGACGCTTTTCTGCTGACCGTCATCAAGTTCAAATCGATCTTCTGACCTTGCGGCTTCGACTTGCTCTACTGTATGCATTATTACCTAGATAAAACAGAGGACATGGAAACATTCTCATTTTTTTCTCAAGATCATACTTCATACCTCAGCCTGCTTGTACTGACTTCTTAATGGTAAAAATGTAATTTTCTCAATGTGGTCGGCTTCTGAAGGAATAAAACTTGAAAAAACGAAAGGAAAAACCGAGAAAGTAGGAAAGTAGCGGGTAAAAGCACAGCAAAAGGTAATTTGAGCGTAAAAGTGAAACTAGAAAAAACTTTGCAAAACAATATATAGAAAGTACCGAATATGCTGTTGAGAAGAATTTGTTCAGCGGAGCTCGGAAAATCTAGAGCATAAATAGTACGCTTACGAACTGACTCGTCACATGGAATTGTGAAAAAGGTCCGAGAGCGACAGGTAGCCGGTGCAACTTAAACACGATTAATAGTCCAAAGACGTAATACGTAAGCTTATGACTCACAAAACGACGGATTAGCATCCACTTTGACCGCCTGGCCATCAATACGTATTTTCTGAGCCTGTGTGAAACCTTCTCTTGCGGAGCTGATTGAATCGAAAGTGAACTTTATGCTTCCTGATTTTGGACCCTATAATTGGACAAACAGCAGTTAAGTCTACTCTATCCTGAAAAATGCATTAAAAATGAAGAATTTGTACGAAAATGAACACCTTTTGCTTGGCCATTCTCTCAAATTTGATATTGAAGGATTCACATCGAGCAAGCATATTTATGATCTGAAATTCCGCTATATATCGCTGACTTTAAAATTAGCTCCGATACGTACAAACCTCTGGGTGCGTCCTCCAACCTCCGGGATGCCTTAAATTCCCCACTGTAAATGATCGATTATCGTCATCGGGTTCATCACTTGTTCCAGGCAATTCGTTTGCATTGTTGATAATTTCTACTCCCATATACTCTGTCTCTTTGGATGAACACTCGGCTGAATCACCACGAGAATCAGTGACAGACCCATTCACAGAAACAATCACATTTGGTTCCTGTAATGAAAACAAACAATTGTGTAGGGCTTCAATCTAACAGCTCTTATTAATCTTGAAATTAAGCAGCCATCAGACCACAAACAATTTTTATCAGTCATCTCATTCAGCTTTTATGCCTTTTCGAAAATGACAATGCTATCAAAAATGGAAATAGAATTAATATTTCCCAAAAATTTTTACCATTCATGTACAAAGTGAATTCAAAGCTATAATTCCAAGCTTTCACAAATGTTAAATTATTTCCGAAAATCGAAATTAATTTTATACCGCTTTATTTTTGAATTTTTTTTTGACTTAAAGCACATTGAACAACTTTGAATACGAAAAAAAATACGAATACAAAAAAGGAAAAACGATCAAAAAAGAATATAATACTCCAAATATATCAAAACCGGTTCATAAGCAAAAAAAGAAAAACTTTAAATTGTAATTAACCTGTACGATAAATATAGACTTATTTCAGGCAAGATTGCATTAGAAATTGAATATATGAAAGCAAATAGATCACAATAAAAAGAATGATAATACAAAATAAATCACAATGAAATAGAGTGAAATAAATCAATGAAAAGAGAAAAAAAAATTTTTTATATATAGATTTCTGATCTTTTTTTCGAAAGAAACCGACAAAAGTCCGCTAGTTATTTATTCAGCCTTGCATTTTGTAAAAAAATATAAAAAAATACAGTGCTCGCAGTAGAATTGACGATAGTGTTAGACACAAATGTCAAGTAGCAGACAAAATTGAGTTAAACTCAACATTGTGCTGTTATTAATCGTAATAAGCTCACAACAGGCATAGAAACGGTCCGCTAAAACGTAACACATAAAAATTTCTTTTATACATCAAGTGCTTGTTTAGTTAGCACAGATCGTGGCAAACTTGATCAACTCACTGGTAGTAAACTACAGGAATAACAGCATACGATCGTCTAATGAATTATATAAACTTTTACGAAAGCTCGAAAATATCGCGTTGTCTAAAAATTCTTTCGAATTTCAACACTAGGTTAGTTAAATTGGTGTCTAAATGGAATTAAACAGTTAACAGTATAGTCACTACCATGAACAATTGTATAGAAGGTCACAGGAATACATGGTTGAGTTTACAAATAAGACCGCGTGTTATTACATAGCGAATATTCAATAGATGATTTTAGTGCATGAGGAAAGCAACCTTACAGCCTGTCATTTGCTATCTTCCAACATAAGTAGCTCATTGACTTCGTTTTGTAATTAACAACATTTTCCTATTCTTTATATGCATCTATGTCTTACAAGCGTACCATAATATTAATAAATATGCTATCACTGCTATTTAGGAGCTCCTCAACTAGAGTATTGTCTTCACTAATACTGCCTTTTGTTTCAAATAAGAGGAGTCACACAAATAATATGGAAGCAATACTTGAACATTTTTTCACAATAATGAATCCTGAATTAATTGATGAAGAAATAAATGCTACAATGAAAACAAGCTATAAGTTTACCAGTCAAAGCTAATGCATAGTAACGGATGTACTAAATATCAAAAAATGTACGATATAAACGAAAAGCTGTATTTTAATGTACATAAAAAACAATTAAGTCTGGTAGAAAATCTGAAAATACGAAGATTAGAAAATATTCTGTTGAGGGCAATCTATACAGAAAACAATAAATAAGAAATCTATAAAAGCAGATATAAATACGAAAACATATAAAGTTGTGGAATGCTTACCTCCAAAACACTGTGAGATCCATTCTGCAAAGCACTTTCCTCACCTTCTTGATCATCCATCTGTTCCAAATAAGGATTAAAGATTATGATGAAAACTTCAATCACTTCATAAGTGCTGATAAAACCTATAGATTAAGAGTAGTAGAACCCTTCTTAAAAAACAATATAATAGAGGTAATAAGAAATTTATTCATTCAAGAGATCTTGGAAAACTATATAAATTATCATAATAGAAAATCAGAATCCTCGAATATACAAACTATCTGGGCACTTTCGCAGCAGAATTTATTGGAAAATAATTTTTAATAGCATTAAGATTACTTTAATTTTAACATAATTGGTACACCACGACATTCAGACATTGGAAGGTAGGGCATACATGTAAGAAAGAGGGGTGGATGTGACTAAATATAACGAATAACTTAGACCCATAAAGCTGCTCCTCGTACTGATAAGATATAGGACCTACAACTATATTGACAGACTAAGCAATTATACACAAGGTCGCCAGTGGAGCAATCGAGCGTTCATCATTAATCTTGGAGGCCTTGCGACTAATTTGCGCAGCTTGTCCAAAGTTTTGAGGTGTATTAGAACCCATGGTTCTGTATCTTTCGGGGTCTCTGAGACTGTGGATGGTTCATAAAGTTGAAGCCATTCCAGTGTTGTGATAACATCGTCTATTTGCATACCTGGAAAGTGCAAGCTTGTATGTTTTCAACTAAGAAAGCTTTACTCAAATAATATAAATGTCAAAACATGTCCTTTCATCGCGCATACCAAGCTCGTTAGCTAATTCCGTAACTCGGATCCATGACATGTCCATAAGACTTGAAAGGTGATCCACTATCATGTAGGCCCAGAAATGACGATAACTCAGCAGACCAAGATCGGATAACGGTTTCTCAGGCGAGCCTAATACGCCTTGTCGGCGAGAAAGCTCATAACCTAAACTGAATAAAGTTCGACCAACAATTTTGAAATTCTTTCAAACATCAAGATTCTAGAGAAGCAAACTAAACATTGAAAATAGGAATGTGCAAATCCTCTAAACATTTCTAGTTTGAAGCATCATTGTTTTTTTTCTTGCGAGTTTGTAAACGACAATAATGTTTCTCATGTTCATTTCCACATGATTTTCATATTGATATAATAACTCTAATATCGATCTACTGTGTGATGCTTAAGAAGAACTATAATTTCAATACTTCATCAAAAAATGACACATCACGACCCATTACCCGCTTCACGAGCCTACCACAAAATTAAACGTTCAAAAATCGTAAAAAAAATGAAATTCTCTTACTTAATTGGATAAGAAAGCTTCCATAACCATGACGTTGGAAAGGTGGAAATACTAGAATGCAATTTAAATTATGTCCATCAGATGATACACGTTCTTTTGAAAAATAGCCCACAGCCCGTAGGTAACCTAAAATTTCTCATTGGATAAAAGGAATCGTACCGGTTTTCATAGACTAGTTAAGCGAAAAAAAACCGGACGTACGTAACAATGTTTTTAGTGTTTTCATTTAAGACCGAAAACAATGTAATTTTAGCCCTATCCATGCAGAAAAATGACCATTCATAGTGAATAAAAAGTGCTAACACAACTTGTATTTCACTCAATAATGAGTTAATTTCAAAATTTCAATTAGTAATGAGGAGAAACGGATAAATTCGATAGACATATCAAAGCATTTGGAAAATTCTAAAAATTATTCAAGATAATAAAAAATAGCATAATAAATGAAAAATTATACTATTCCTTCTGAAGATTACACACCCTTACATAATTTTCTTTTCAGTTTCAAGATCGGACAAACAAACGTTAAAAAGTACTGTTTCATACAAAAAGTTCGAATGATATGTAGTAAAACCTGATTCGTTCCATTCACAGATCACGTAGAAAAGAAAGCCAGAAACATCAAAATAGATAGCTTTATGATCCATAAATAACTTAGCAAATAAACATAAACATTGGCTGTACAACTGAAATTGTATCGAATGACTAAATAAGAGAAATCAACCAAATCGCACTAATGACTTCTAGGCATGAATTATTGAAAATACTTTTTTGAAAGACAATATGAAGACGAATTATACCTTTTCTCTCTCACCATCGACTTCATACACGATGATGTTTTCAACATTGTCCTGATAAATTTCTTTACCTGGTGGATGTTTTGTATTACAGGTGCTCTGAAACTTAACAATTCAATGAAAAAGCCCGAAAAATGAAAATGCATCCTTGGGATCCTGAACAGAAATGACTTGAAATAAAAGATCAAAATGTTGAGGAAATTGCAAGAGAGAAATACCCTATAGCAGATATTATGAAACGTACTAAGTGTATCTTATACGTTCGTTCTTGACGCATGTATAAGAAACAACGGTCACAAATAAATAGGTATTTGTCTTTCTCATATTCATCGGGATAAGGTGACACATACCTAAACAAAAAAGTAAGGAAAAAAACGAAAAACGCTTATTTGGTTGATTACTCACCAAGTATCTATTTCAAATTCACCATAACGGACAACTTCTATATATTTTACTTCCGTAATCTGAAACATACAATAGTACAACTATCTCTCACTAACCAAGGGCTTCCATAATATGAAAGTGTAAAGGCAAAAATACCTTCTTGTGTTCATCCTCTAGATCTTCTGAATAATCTACTTTAAGTACTTGAAACGAAATTTTCTTTCCCTTTTCGAACACGCCTTTCTCTAATTTCGTTTCCAAAAAGTTGGTTTGTCAAATGATGTGGTCGTTTGCGTAACTTAAATAGATCAATTGCTTGAGATTACATATAAATCAACATCATTATTCCTGAACAACTTAAAATTAGTATAACAAAATGCTTGACGTCAAAAATGTAAAATCACGTGAATTGTGATTGTATCGTTGTCGTTTCAAAATTGTCAGTCCTTCAATATAATTTGAAAAACAATCGAATTGGTACTTTCGACCTACGGTGTTCATTTACACTTCACTACACTACAAATACTTCGGACCAAAGCAATGACTTCATTAATATTTTATAACAGTTAAAAATACATATCACATCCCCACCTTCAACCTACTCGAAGCGACCCAATGATCCAGCCTCCTGTCATCACCATCAAAATGCATGTAAAATTCAACACCACCGTTTTTAATTACGCGTTTATCCAGCACTGTTGCACTACGCCAACAGCCTCGCCTTCCTCTTACTAGATAAATCTCACCGATCAGCACAGACTCTGTATCCAATACCGCCATCCAAATAACTAATATAACGTCTATAAGAGCTAGAAGTATGGCTCATCACGTGAAACTTATGGAAACGAACAAGTGTTATATAATTGCTACAAAGTAATCGTTAAAAATCCTATCGGCATCTTACAAATAACGCTTACTACAAAGCTTAGAGCATATACTTCATTACATCTTAATTATAAATAACACAGGAACTACATTGGAAACCAAGTGCTGCCTCAATAAATTTTTAAAAATGTGAGATATGGAATTAGAAATTTAAAGCAGCTATAAGCTGTACTACTTAGCCAAAAATCTTTTTATATAAACAAACATTTGAAAAACATGTATAAAAACGTAGTAAATAACGTGGTCTCAAACTAGCAAGAAACTTTAAAACACAAATTCACATGCCCTCATAAGCTTCTAAACAGGTGGAGCTTGCCTGTTATTAAGAACTGTATTGGATCCATAACTGATAACAAATCAAAAAAATTCCAATCGCATTAGTAAACACTGAAATATCCAAAAAAAAATACTAGAATGTCCGACTGTATGGTCAAAGAACGATCCAACTACAGTTTAAAATAGTGACCGTGAAATGAATAACAACGGTTCGTTATCGCTGCAGACAATATATTGTATGCAACGTGTGAAATAACGCGATTACCAACCAACAGATATTAATGGACGACGTGGCATAGTTGGAGCGCTTCCGATTTAAGGGTTGGTTCGTTATATTGTATATGATTGAGTTAATTGTAATGCAATATAATCTGCTGTTTTTTCGTAGAATTCTAGCTGAGTAATTTGTTAGCACGATATAGTTGTCTTGGTACTTTCTTCCTGCTTTCGGTTGTAATGACTAGTAAATATTCTTGTCACCAGCTATTGTTTATTGATACTATATCTTAATACTATCTGAATAGACTTTTCTCGTCTAGCAATAGGTATTTGGGTCGTTCTCGTCTTGAATGTATATTTTATTCATAGAAGTTTAAGCGCATAACTTTAGGTTAGTTTTTGAATGGTTTGAGCAGACAGTTTAATATTTTGTGGACTTATTTGATTTAGAACCATGATACGCCGCGGAAAGCTTGAAGGAAAGAAGGCTGAACAGGAAAGGCTACAGAACATATTGTTGGAAATGCTTAAAGAAGATGAGAATAAATACTGTGCAGATTGTCAGGCTAAAACTCCTAGGTGCTTTGAGAATGCGCTTAAATATTGCGTAGAATCTTCATATTGAAAAAGTGATTCAGATGGGCGGCTTGGAATCTAGGTGTGTTTATCTGCATTCGATGTGCTGGTATTCATCGAAATCTCGGCGTGCACATCTCAAAAGTTCGTTCTGTAAACTTGGATTCATGGACAGCTGAACAAGTACAGTCAATGCGTGTCATGGGTAATGAGAAAGCAAGAAAGGTAGGATTTCATGTTAGCTGAAGTTTTGGCCTTGCCTTATTTTGGACATAATAATAGGTTTATGAGCATTCGTTGCCGGATCATTTTCGCCGTTCAATGACAGATCATCAGATGGAGCAGTTTATTCGAGCAAAATATGAGCAGAGAAGGTGATTTTTAGTACAGGATGGATTTTTCTGTTTATAGTTTTGTTATGAATCTTGCTACACCTAGATATATGTTAAACGGGTTTGTGTATCCTCGAGTAGACGTTAATGATTTGCCAAAATCCGTTCAAATAGGCAGTAAGCATAAAAGCAGTGCTGTAGCTGCGCTTACATCGGTATGCTTTGTTACGAATCTTTTTTTATACAACATTTCTTGCATTACAAGCCGTTCAATAGACCAAAAAGAATAGGAAATTAAATTCCGAATTAACAGCATTTCCACTTTTTTCCAGCGTGTTTTTCTAGCCAAACACTGTTCGCTTAACTTCTACTGCTGCTTTAACTACAACGAAACCTGAGTCTGGTATTGTTGATGATCTCTTAGATTTTTCATCTCCATGTTCGTCTAGTCATGTTAACGGAAACAATTCACTTGCTGGAGATCTCGGAACATTATCGCTTGGTGGTGATCAGGTCAGGAGGGAGCATTACTGTTTCTTTTCATCATTGTTATAAACTTCAATTGATTCAAGTAATATGAAGTTATGTGCTTTGCTCATGTAATGAGCTCATAACTTTTGATGTTTATAATTAGATCATCTTGATTATCATTTATATCTTAACCTTTTACATCGCTTAGGATGGACAAGTGAATAAAACATCAGAACTCGATGATATGTTTGGATCATTTGCTTCTGCTCCAATAATTGATAGTGCTATGACGGCAGAAAATTCCAACAAGCCATCATCGAGTGATGTAGGGAAAAGTACACTTAATCCACAAATTTCGGACAACTTATTATACCTATCGAATTCTGAAATTTTGACGGATGAAAAGAAATCAAATGCGGATATACTTTCTCTTTTTGCTGATCAGAATATGGTACGAATATTATCTCATGTTGTATTCTTGCCAGTATATTTATAATGCCAGTACATATGTAGCCGTTCATGACGTTTCCTTTTTTTCAGGGTGCGGCCAAATCTGTTATACCTGTTGGTGGCTTTACTGCTTTCGGTTTGAAGGTTGCCTCTCCTCAGGTGCAGCAGATGGTAGCGGATTCGAGTTGTGTAACATCAGTAACGAGCGAGAATGTTGCTTCTAATATGGATCCAGTAATGAATATAGGATTTGGTGGCACACCTATTCAACCGCAATTATTTCTCAAGTGCAACGCTCCTAATGCTTTCGAACAACAGCGAAGGGGTGGAATGATGCAAGAGAAGTTTATCGGTGCTAACTTCTCTGGATCAGCGAAGCCGGTGATGCTGCAAAAGTCACTTGTTTCATCACCTAATTGTCCAGCACGGGCAGACAATGCATTTGCCGATCTTTCAATAGGAAAAGTTAGTAGTTAGTTGTCAATTTCCATATTCCACATACGTGAAGCTCGAGATGTGTTTTTCCGCATATTTTTAGGGATGGGGTTTTCTATTTAGCGACATATGTAATACTAAAGCTCAGCGGTTGAAACTCCACTAAGCAGTCTATAGTATTTCTAGTTGCTTCATTATTTGCTGAAAGAAGTGTTTACAGGTGTTGAATATGAGTCTCATGAGTGACAAAGTACCAAAATCAACTCCTGTGGTAAAGCAGCAGAACACTACTACTTCGAGCACGCATAATTTGGACGATCTGCTTGGGTTATAGACTCATCGGCAATATTATGATTAATATGGGTTAAGCATTATATACGATTGTTTATGCGACCTATCGGTTGTTCGGTTTCTTATTAACATCACATGTATGCTATTTATGGCTTGTTTTTCAGTCAAAAATGGTTTTATGGTTGTTATGGTAATAATAGAGGCTAATACCACTGAAGTGATATTTAATATCCTAATGTGGTTTTTATATGGTTTGGAACATAAAAATCAGATTGTTCATAGCTTAATGTTATGGGGTGAGATAGACACACGTTTTCTAACCTTTCTTACTGCTGCCCTTTTTTAGTGAACTACCCTTACTCTAACTATTTTATTTATAAGTCATGCTTGTGGCTAAATTCTCAAGATGTTATTGCACTTTCATTTCTTTGGGTTGTGATTTTGTACCGTGATGCGTTGTACGATAAATTGTATTTACTACTATAACGGTCATAGTACTGAAATTAAGGCAGTATTTTCGTTACAAGTGTAAAAAAAGTAGATGTCGTGACGAAATTTAGCACTACTATTACGTCAAACAATACCGAGGTTGACGTGAGTAGATATTGGTATGAGAAGATTGAATGTTTCGCTTCATTCTAGCCATAGCATTGGACTACGGTCAGATGTATCAAGAACGGCAGTGATCTATAGTATGACAAGACGACAATTGGGCAAAACATATATTCAAAACCTCACGGTAGGTTGTATGCAAACACTTTCATGACTTACATCAAATGCGATGAAATTTGGTGGTGGACGACCAACTAGATTTATATTCAATCTTAGCGATTTGGCAAGTACCACAACATACAGCGATTTCTGCCCATATTCATGATAATAATCACAGTAACTTTCATGTGAAGCATCTGCCTGAAGAAAACAGGTGTTAACATGAGACGTTGGAAAAACAGAGCTTATGAATCTTCAAAGGGAATCAGTATCATAAACCATTACATAGTCTCTGTATGTAATGAAACAATAAGAAAACGTAGAATTTATGTAAATGTCGTACTAATTTGCAAATTTTCGCTAAACTACTGTAGATTTCGATGCTATTATAAACCATCGTGATTAGTCTTCTGCCATAAACAACATTAATACAAATAAAATAGCAAATAATGTAACGAATGATAAGAAATGATTGTATATTTATGAATATATGATAAATAATAATCCACAGATGTGAACAGGTACAGCTTTGGTGCAGTATCAAATTTTGTAGGATTTTTTTTTGTCAGGTTTTCATTTAACGAATGGTGTCGTATTCTTGAACATTAAAAAAGAAGCAGTAACTAAACGTAATAAATGAAATACAATGCGAAGAAAAAAACGGTGGAGTTGCAAATAGGTAGGAAGAAGGTGCTATCTAGAAGAAAATAATGGTGAAAGCAAAAGTAAGACGAAATCAATAATTGAATAGATCAGGGACTAGATGTAGTTAGAGCATGTTATGAACATGTCGAATGGCAGTGAGTGAAAAATTATACATAAAAACATAATAATGCTAGGAATAAATCACGCTTAGGGATTCTCAATAATTCACTAGTAAACTCACAGATAACTCAAAAAATACGGTAACTCTAGCACCAATTTCCACTATTTCACTGTCCCTTTGTAAATGTTCTTGCCTAAATTTACGTTTGAAACGTCACATCAAACAGACCAAAGTTGGATAGTTGTCGTTGATAATGCTTGTTAAAAAATTGCCCTAAGATTATACTTGTTTAAGAAGCGATGTTTATGAAGAAAGATCTTTGAACTTCAATATCCTACGAAGAGGATCCTTTTTAACTTAGTTTTCTGAAAGCGTTTTATATACCTAATTATACATACGCTTATATGCTATAAACATTTCTTCGGTCAACCATCTATGGAATATTCAACTTAGCGTTGATAGCTATGATCTAAAATTCTCTTCATTTTACTGTATCGCCAATGCGAAAATACCTCACTGTGATGGCTCGAGTTGTGAGTATATGTGGGTTCCAGTCTGGTCCCACGACAACCAAGCTTCCCCCTCCTCAGGATCCGGTGACCTTGTATCATTCGAACGCCTTCACTACAACATCCAGACGAATGGTTTGCGCTATATCTACTAGAAAATACATCACGCCAGTACTTAATCAGTCCTTATCACAGTTGTGATGATTTACGAATGGTGTGACATCGTTCTCTAACAGCTTCGTCTTCTTGTTTGTGAAACGTTATGGTAGCAAAGGAGGGATTACGTATCACAGTGCTATTGGTTTCCGTAATATTACGCGCATTCCAGACCATCCAGAGACGACCTAATGTTTCTATGCTTCCGAATCTGGCAAATTAGAATCAGAATAGTCTGAGAAGATTAGCAAGATCAACTATATAGAGATTAGTCAGCTTCACTGTAAGCCCATACTTGCTTCAATAACCTCAATAATTTATATGTAGAATTCGTGACGCATCTCACAAGGAATAATAGGGGTCGAAGTTTATTATACATTTCTTTGAAAAACAAACGTTCACATTTTTCATTGTCTTTTGCACTAAAGGAATGAAAAGCTTTATTTTTATTTAGGGTGCTGAAACTTTCACTGAAACTCGTCCGGTATACGACACAATACATATTTAAATATTTTCTCATTGCTGTGCGTCGGTCGGTGATGTGCAGCCAGTCTCGAGAGGTCCAACTGTCATGTGAGCAGCTTTTTAACTCTGAGACCATCATTCCGGGAGTAGCGTTGACTTGTGTTTTCACTTGTGGATACTCTGTTGTGCGTTGATGTGGTGCTCAGTCTGATGGGCAACTCAGGAGTCTGTTGGCGTAATACTATTGGGTATGGAAGGGAGCTGGTTCTCAACATTAGTGAAATTTGTTGACAAACAAGAATATTGGGATCATAGTATAACATTGAAGTCGTAAGTGCAGTACTGGATGGTTAGAAAAAAAGGAGGTAAATAAATAAATTGGATAGAAGGAGCCGTTATTTCAGTAAACCATATTATTTGTTCATTCCTTTCTGATTTAATCAAAATCATTCACATCTCCGTGTTGTTCACCATTGTAGGAACTTTAGTTTGCTTTCCCATATTTGCCTCACCTCACATTTTGCCAATAAATTTCACACTCAGTTCTATATAACTCATATTTACGCCTATATTTTTGTATTGTTTTAAATTTACGCTAGATTTCATGACTATTGATCATCATGACGCTAGAATTATTGATTGTATACCTTTATAGGAATACATGGAAATCTCTAGGCATCCGACTGTAGTTAATGACATTGATGTATCTCTATCGTAATGACGCAGAAGGTTATTGTCGTGAGTGATTCATAGTGTCAGCTGGGTTGTGTAAGGAACTTGTACTGACATTGTGGTGGTTCGATATGGTAGTTACATTAGTGCGGTACTTGGCGATTGAATTTGTACTGTAACGCGGAATTTGTGAGAGTATAGTTATATAGCGTTTTGTGAATCTGTGCAAGAAATCTTAAAGAATAAATAATCAATAATTGTCGATGAACGTGATTGTTTATCAGATTGGGATAACGAAGAAGGAATGCCTAAGTAGATAAATAGTTAACTGAGACTGGAATGAGGAAGTTGAGGCTGATAATTAGTTTTGAAAGCAATTCTATAACATCGATTATACTGTAGATGGTATTCATGTTGTAGTTTGATGGTCTACTGATATGAGCTGTTTATCAGTTCCCGCTGAACTTATACTTTAGCCTTATTTAGAAATCAGGAAAAGAAAAAATAGTATATGACGATATTAGAAATTAGGTGTTCTGTGTGATAACCCTTCATGGCTACTTTTCTCTATGAAGAAAAGCAAGCCATAGTGGACTGGCGAGATTCAAACTCGTATTTTACGTATCTGCGAGGTTCCAAGTTTTGTGATGAATCCAGAAATTTGGGAAACTACTGAGACAACATTGTCATAAAGTGACCGCATTCGCTGATGGAGAATTATTCCTATGAAGTAGTGCAATTGTGAGGAAAAAAGCAGCATTTTCACGTGAGGTCATATGTAAACTGGCTTTCTCCTCTTGCAGTAAACTCTTTTCTGAGTTTAAGATTGAAGTTAATGTGATTTCTAGATCATCTATCAATATATACTATTCCAAATCTATATAAAAAATCTACATTTGTAAGTATTATTCTTATAACTCTTATCACTCATTTCTGTCGACTATCTTCCATACACATTCCTATCTGTATGGAAATTTTGAGGAAGGTCGAAATGAAATGTTTCAAATATATCAATTCTAAGCAAACAGTAAACTTTCGGATGTAATTTTCATACTAAACAGATTTTCAGCATAAATTAAAGCCATAGAAAAGTGTAAACAGTAAACATTACATTACAAGGTACACACCTACTCGGATAAAATCATACACGAACTTGCCTACAAAAATAACATAAAAATTCATTCTAGTAAACTTCTACAATTCTAGAATAATAGAATTTTCAAACATTACAAAATTTTAAATCAATCGTTTGACTAAAGAAAAACAATATCGCCTCAAAATACTTGTGAAACCTTATTTTCGAGTGACGTTAGTGACTAATCAAGTCGCCTGCGCGTAAGGCGTTAGAAAACCGAACAAATTGAAGCCCACATTTTGAGGCATAACCTCCTCATCTAAACTAAAGCATCTACTTATTTCAATTAAACAATAGCATCGAGCTAAAATCGAAGTGTTGTCGTTCACTGTGGTGCAGAAGTGGTGGTGGTAGTTGTATCGGTGACGGTCTTCTTCTTATAATACTTGGTTGTAACGTGTCTGAAGAAGAACGTGAAACTGTTCTCAGTACTCATCATAATTAATGAATGTTGCTGAAACTTTATTCATACTTTGTAAAACGACAGTAATTTAATTTGGTAAGTGTGGCAATGATTAATCATATCTGGTAAACTTTCAAATATTATGAAATCGGAAGAATAAACTGCTTACTAACCTTGAAATTACACCAGGTTCGAGATCGGTCTCTACTACTCGCTGCTCCTCCTCTTTGAGTAACGCGTACTCCTTACCTGGATCAACTGCCGTCTGCATTTCACGCTTATAGGATACGTCATGTCCGTGCTGATCACGATAACCACCCTAAAATGAGTGAAATTCAGTATATAAGGACTGCACTCCATGAACTCTTTGAGATATGTTGGTCGTAACAGAGCTAATTCGTTAGACATATACATTTATGGAAATATAGACATTCTCAGCAAGAAAGCAGCTAAATTTCTGCATTTTTATTATTTTATGGAGCTATTAAACATCATAATCACCAGTGATCCCTGGGATCATATTGAGCAAAAGAGCTAGAGCAGCTATTTGTTTCGGAGCGCGTTTTCATAAAATATTCTCCTCACATCTACCTTACCAAATTTAGAGTCCAATGAGACCATTTTTTGAGAAAATGTGCACGTTGATAAAAATCGATAATCATGCATGTATTGCCGTAGAAATTTATATTGATTTGAATCGAAAAGCTAGAAATATCCAAAAAAAAAATACCTGTGCATTAGCATGGGTATTACTGATGCTACCAGGTGGTAATGTTTCGTTCATCTCCTCTCTTTTGTTGAAAACATCAGCGGTTGAGAAGTTTTTATTTGAGTCCGATGTATAAAATTTCGTGGTGGTTGGAACCGTTCTGCAATAGTAGATCATAAGCTCCACTATCACTACCGTTGTAAGATTTCTATTCTTAGATTCTTTCTTTTGTTCTTCTATTTAACCTATTATTAATACTATCTTTAGTCTTACTGCTGAAGAGTTTTAACTTTAGAAGGTAAAAGAGGTCAGATGACCTTTCTTCCTAACATCATTATTGTATCGCTTTAATGATTAAAGCTAGATCTAGATCTTATCAATCTCGTACATTATGCAAAATCTAGGAAAAAGATTACACTATATAAAAATTACATCATATTTGTAATCCATGTGCTCTTTTTTCACTTACTAGAGGGAAATTCCTTACAATATTCTTCAGAATTCTTGTGGAAAAAACTGTATTCACTGCCATTACCTGGTTTCTGTTTTTTCCTCAACGTTTCGCTTATAACTTTTCTGCTCACTGAATGAACTGAGTTGAGAAGTTGGACGAGTAGTCTCCTCACGTTGACTCTGATAGCAGAAATTTTCACTGCGTTTAATAAATCATTCATTTTTTTAGTGAAGAAAAAAACACGAGGAAATACAACATTTAGATCGATCGCAATTTGATGGTGATGCTTCAAATCTAATCAATCGTTACAAAACTGCGACCTGATACTGTACATTCATATGAACTGCTCAAGGATACCTCTTCTTGGAAAAAAACAACGTGAAAAAAATCAATTGATGAATTTATAATATTGACACTACTTCGGAGCAACTAAACTTTTAGTGTTTTTTGTTTGTATTGGTCTTATTTATATTGTTATGTTTTGTTTTCTTGACAGTACTATAGTAATGAAAAGTGTGAAGCAGAGCTTAATCGTTCAATTCTTAGCTTTCATGCAAATTCAACTTTATTCCTCTATTTGATCTATCTAATTTTGCCTTGTTAAACGGCCGTTTTTTGATTTACCTCCTCTCTATGGCTGCTAAGATGTGCTTGATAGTTTGAACGATTTGTTGGAGTCGATGTGAATTCTGGTGCGGTGCTCGTCTGTAATGACACTAAATTTTATTCGTGATCTTTTTTGACGGTACGTGTTATTATCAAAATGACTTATATTAAAAGTAGGTTATCACTGTTATCATGATATTGACTATTATTAATGTAAATACAATTTATTATTTATTTGTCTTCAATCTCATTTCTTTTCTTCATTGTGCTAACTGTATTCATTAACATGGCAATGTGTAGCCTCAGGGCATCACCAAAAAGTTTTCTTCACCTGTTATCAAATTGAATGCTTTCATCTTTACTCAGAAAAAAAATATAACCAGTGATATTTTCTATAGAAATGAAGTGCATCGAGCAAGTACCTTCTCAGTATGAGAGGTGAAGCTGGATTGACTCATCTGAACTGGAGCTGGCATCGTCGGCACCGATTGCTGTAAGCCATGAAAAATTCGATAAGAAAGTTTTAATTATATTTTTCCTTGATGATTGCTTAGTAGAATTAGAATTTGTAATGGATTTTTAATTATATTTGAAAGCTGAAACGAAAAAAAACTGGTACTATTAAAAAGATAAGGTAGTGAAATGATCAGAAATCAATGGCATAATTTATAGCTGTATTGATCTTTGTAACAATACAATTTGACCTATAGGAGAAATATAAATGAAAATTCTAGTAAAAAATTTAACTTAAAAGATAAAATTCATTTGTGGGAGAGTGAAAAAAAGAAACGTAAGGAACGAACTTGCTGATAGGTGTAAGATGTCGTTTTGGTGATCGGAAGAACGGTTGTATGGATTTGTTGCGGTTGTTGCGTCGTCGTCGTGGATGTTGTTTTTTCCTGAAGAGTAACAAGATCAAGACTTTCTTAAAGTACAAGAGACAGTCTATCTCGGTGACAATGTCATGCCTCTATTCCCTCAAAATTTCCCTCATCAACTGTCATTTAGTAATGTTATGAATGTATTCCTTACGCCGGTCTTTGTTCAACCAACGACAAGAAACTGAACTGAGTTTCATCGCCGAAATTAACATTGATGAATAGTACCGTTTAGAAGTTTTCATACTAAAACTTTGAATAATAATATAAGGAGGCAAAAAATAGCATCATTATAAAAGAATGAAGTGACGAGGATTGAGTTCAAAATGGTGTTTGCTAAGTAATTTCAAATGGTACAATCACGTATATTTGAGAACTCTCGTCTTTCTATACCTCAATAATATTTATGATTTCCAACGTTACCTGTTTTGAATAGTGAGAACTCTGATAACTCTTGTATGATCCACCAGGTGAGTGCTGCATAACAACAGGAGGATTCTAAACGAAAAGCTTAAATTACAGAAACTGCACAAATCTTCTAAAATCTTTATTACTTTTTTTGGTTACTTTTTTTCTACTGTATAAATTACTGTATGAGGTGCTATATAAATCACTGGTTCCCTAAATAAAAAAATCAATAGCCATTTCTATTTATTTTCTATCAACTATGATAATTATTTCGTTCTTATATCCATCATTGATGCTGAGCTAATCGTAAAACCTCAAACCTCATGCGAGACTTTTATGTATCGAGGGCATTCCTGATGTTCAAAGTTTTGGCATATAGTTTATTATTGTTGAGGATATATGAGTAAGAAATATTAGTGATATACTGATAATAGTGATATATTACCGTAGTAATTATAATTGTGAAATGTTCCATTATTGTTTTTTGAACTGTTTGCAATAAACCATGGGAATTTGTTTATTTCTCTACAAGCTACTGTAGTTATGAGTTATGGTTGTAGAAATCTTATGCTTCTATAATTTATAACTCCACAATACTAAGTCAATCAAAAAATTTGGAGGTTGACGCGTGCCTTGAAGCCGCATCTTTCAGGTGTCCGGCCTGGTGTGCTACCGAATGCATTGTGGAGGTCCTTTTATGCGATGACTCAATGCTTCACTCATTATTATAGTCTATCGTCTACGATACGATTACCCAACAGAGTTCTTTCATAAGCAACAGTAAGAAAGAAAGAAAGAAAGGAAGTAGTTCTAGTAAGAAAGAAAAATAACAAACGCCCTCAATTACTCACCTGAGTCGAATGACTCTCCGTATGATAACTGCTTGACGAATAATTCTGAATCGGTTGAACAGAAGGAGGTGGCACAACTTGTGTAGTTGATTGTGACGAATGTGTTTTACTGTGTAACTCCTATAATGAAATATTGCCTCATCAGTCAATATATATGAAAATAATTACAAATTGTAAAGTACGAGACATCTTATGATATTCATTTCATAATTGAATTGTAAATGTATTATGTAAAAATCTGAACTAACATGTAAATTAGAAACAGGCTGAATAGGGATGGTCCTTGTTGTCTCATGTTTTGTTGATTCATTTCTATGATAATTGCTTTCCTGGAAGAAAAAAGTTACTTAGTAACTTGAATTGAGTGAAGACTTGAGTTATAGAAATGATCCATTAGAAAAAATAACTACAGTAGTTGGTCAAGTTCTATAATGACGTCACTCCGTTTCTATTTTTGGTTATTTCTTCTAGTGATTATTTGGATGGTTACACGTACATCGATGAAAAGCAATAGAACACAATTTGAAATTAAGAATAGGTTTTTTTCTAAACATTTATAATGTGAGTAACGCTTCGTCCGGATGTTCGTTCTATTGCATTGAAACGAGTGCTGAATTACCGTAGTAGGACATTATGTACTGGAACGTACTGGTAACCATCCTCAACTGATACTAAATGGTTAAAAATATTAAGTACAACCGAATATTTCCTATTCTAGCAGCACTACTACTACATACTACAGATTCTAAAAATCACGGATTCTACCGTAGTGCTGGCGTCACCTGTTACGATTGGTTCAAGTGCACTGATTTCGTTTCACAAACATTTTGGCGTATTTAAATACTGTTTTATAAATAAGAAAAGATGAGATAATTTTTTAGCGTTGATCAATCTTTGTAAAACACCTAAACACTGAAAGCCTACACGTCTATAAAGGGATACTGGGAAAGTGATTGAATGCGATGATCTACATACGATCGATAAACTGAGGTAGGCCATGTACATCAGATCAATGCAGCCTCTCTTTAAAAATTTCTCTGATACTGATTTTTCAACTCCTGAGAAATTGAGCGCTTGCTAAGCTTAGACGTAGCCGTGAGTCATCTCGTATCAATGTGTCGTCTAGTATCACCAGGTTACGCACTTTCATACGTCCAGCTTATTAATTTAATTTTGATAAAAGAAAATTTCTCATTCGTTTTACCTATGTCCTCACAGTCTAATTACTTGCACTCTGAGTAACGAGTGATGATAAATAACACAAAAGTTTCAGAGTTTTCAGATTGTAAAACTACAAGGTATCCATTCTAAGAGAAACGAAATAAAGTGCACTTTAACTAGTTTTAGTGTAAAATAAGTTTTAAGGTAACCGATTTCTGCAATGTTACTAAGAAGCTTTATGGACGCGGTAAGGCTAGCACTAATATTAACGATCTTTGACCTACAAAAATTCACTACTAATGTGCATTCCACTACTTATGCACTTTATTAACCTGAAACTGGGATTGAGTAGATTGAATGGGTACGGAGTGAGTTTCCTCCTTTGAGGAGTAGGCCTTTTCAAAGCTTCTTGCCTAAAATTACGTGGTTGTTTTGCTTTATTTTTCTACACAACGACGACAGTTCCTTCATGTTAGATAAAGCATAAAAACGATGTTAATCTGATGGAAGCTTACTTCACCTAAGAAGAAAGAACTATTTAAATTAGATTCATGTAAGAGTCTAAAGTTATAAGTTTTTAGATAGAATAAATAAGGCATAGTTACTGCATAATTTTTCTGAGGTTAGCTTACGATATACTACCGTAATTCTGCTAAGAGAGCATCCCTGTGTACTATGGGAAAGTTTACCTCAAACGTTTTTTTTTCAATTAGTAACATACATTTGTCTTCGAACTAGTTCGGACTTCTAATAATATCTAACCAACTGGCTTTGATTGGGATTACATATGTCGAGTGCGGTAAGTATTACCTCATTTTAGAAATCTTATCGAAACTACTAACGTATTTTGGATGCAAGCTCAAAGAAATTTCAATAAAGCATCAATCCATGTTTTCTACAGCGCTTTATACTTTATATAGGCCAGTGACCACTCATGATGAAGAGACTTGCTCAACTCCTCAAAGGGTTTGTCGACGGGAAAATTCTTCCGCTTTCGCTATAGTTGCTCACCACCATTGGTTTAAAGCTTGATCTAATTATTGCAGAAGTGAGCGATTTCAAGACTATTGGCAACGTATTTTTAACGACAGAACGAACAATTCCTGTAGTTTTGCTCAGCTATCAGAATTACAGTAGTTTCACCACGTCTATTTGACGATGTCAATTGTGTATCGTAGAAGTGTTTTCAATGCTGAAAGTGTTTCTAATTCCTTTTTGGAAGAAGAAGCACGAAATGACCTCTGACATTACTGGTTGTATGGGAATCGTACGCGCCTTTTCTGACGTCAACATTTTGTAGAATCTTTCTTCCTTCTGGAACAATTATGTACTAATGCATTTTCTCTGACACTCAAAAATAAGACAAAAAAGCAAAAACGACAAAAATCACAGCATGGAATATGCATGACGTGAAATATTCTTAAAATTTAAATATTCCTCAAAATCATTTGTTCACTAAACTGCTCTATTTTGTACAGTGAGATTGGACGCTGACAACAATTTTTTTAAGCAGTGAAACGGACTCATAGATGTAAGCTGATATGATTTTATTGACAGTTCATTTAATGACGAGAAGTACTAGCGACTGGTACTCACCTGATAGTTGTTAACCTCATATGATATTTTTCGAAGACGAAAACTCATCACATAGAAGTTTTTAAAGTTTCTTGGTTTATTAAAATCAAAAATAACAAGATTTTAACCGGAAAAATATGGAATATTTCAACAAAATTATGTCGCATAGGCAACAATATAAAAAGTAGAGTGAGGTAGGTGGGAGTGATGTAAAAGGGGTCATATAAACTTAATATAATTAAATTCAGCTTTATATTATCAACAATCATTTTCCTCTACTAGGAGAATTCTCGATCCTCAATAGAGAACGTCCTCTTTGTTTCATATAATATCACCTAGCTTATTACTGTAGCAGTCCAGTGTTTTCCGAATCCGAATGAGTTGTAGCATACTCATTTTAGAATCGCTGACGAATAAAATTCACATGAAAGTCAGCTGAGTTACTGTGTTGTGTCATGTGAAAATAAAGTGAATCAAAACAAGGTATCCTAAATTGTTAATCGCAATGACGCTAAGTTATCGCAGAGCTCGTAACCTCAAGCAAGGCTAATTATTATGTTGTAAACTAGTTAGTCCCTCCTGAGGTTCGATGTTTTCCAACTAACTCAGCATTATTGCGAGTATTTAAACGTCATTATAACCTATCATAGCTGATAGAAATTAGAAATCCTATAACGATTATATCCGGAACTGTTTTATCAATGAAATAAAGCTGCCTCGCAACATTTTTTTTTGTTGTGATTGAAAATTCAGCTTCATGTGATCCGTCTTCCCCTATTTTCTAACTGTTACCGTTTACGAGCTTATAATGAATTAACTTACTTGAACATATTTTTATTATTGTAAATTTACCTCATAACTCTTTTCAGGCTGTACTGGAATGATTCTTGTTGTTTCAATGTTAGAATGACCGTAATTATTCGTATGTTGTTGTTGTTGATGTTGATAGTTGTTGATTGTTGCCGATGGTGCTTGAATGGACGTCTAAAGTTATAATTGCTACATATATTAAAATCTAACGATATTATTATTAATGTAAATATCATTATTAGAGACAAATAGAACAGTGGTAGGAGGTGCCGTTATGGTAGGTAAGCCTCTAAGTAGAATAAGAAATCCGTTGCTCATGGATGATAAATTTGTATTAGATTAATTAGCAAGACAACATACGGAATTACTTGATAATGACTAGTCACCTCAAATCAATGGATAGATCACACCACCTCCACGAATTCATGAGGACAAGGGCGACGAATACTTGAGCTTATTCCAAAGTGGGAAACATGACGATAACGCTTACCGTCCTTCATTTATAATTGTTATCATTGTTATTATTATTATTAATGAAATAAAAATAAAGTGTGCAGTTGTGTGATACACGTTCGAATTCAGTTGCAGATGATGCCGTGAAGTACCACAACAGACAACAGCTGACACAAGCAAACTCGCAGCTATTACGATCGTATGCTATGTTACTCAAAACTCAACTCAAAGCTACTCAAAAAATGGTCAAAATGCTCAATTGTACACAATGAGTGTACAAAGTACTATAATGAAATCGTAAGTTTTTAAAAAATGTGATCTATTCACTCGTCTCTCCGTACTGTAAGTGTAGGACTGGTCTTAATGAGAATTTCCACACAAATTTAAGCGTTTCCTAAAACAATTTCATGACATTTAGCTCATCTTCTGCCCTCAACCCTCAAAATACCTCAAAGCAGTTATTTTTAGTATTCTTTTTAATAAAATTTTAAATTTGAACCCCTTTTTACAACGTAATTTTCATTTCTACCAATGATTAGGCTTGAAGCTTATTTGGATGCTCATGTTAACTACTAAAGAGGTCAAATATTTATGAGAGATCGTATTGTGTCTCTCTCAACACTGTTATCATCACTTAAACTTCAATTTGCATAGAAAAAAAAAACAGGTTGATATCAGGATTGAGGAAGTTTATTCGAGGTTATCTGAGGCAATTCGCTAATACAACAGACTGAACTTTTGCAGTTGAGGGTTCGAGTACCGCCTAATGCTCTAAGTCTTGTGATTCATTCAGCATCATCAATGATATAAGCACACGGTTTTATAATATGCATATTATCATTTGTTTGTTACTGCGAAACTTATATTTTTCTTCTAGTTGTCCAGAAAAAATTCAATATAACTTAAAGAAATTACTAGGAAAAAAGTAAGTCATGAATGCACTAACGTGTTGTGTCAAATGTTGTTGTTGTTGTTGTGATGAAGAAGACGAGTACGTCTTACTGTAACTGGACTGATTCATTTGCTCGAAATGAGAGCTGCCATATCTTGGACCGGCTCGATATTTATCAAAATGATCTCGTATGTAATCAGCTTG
>KN716253.1:227191-245498 GCA_000816705.1 Dictyocaulus viviparus | reverse complement strand
AAAAAGCTGTATTTGCATACTCAATATCAATAATAATAATAATAATAATAATGTTATTAATCTTTTCAGTTGCAACAAATCACAGCCATAAGCAAACAATGCTATTTAGTAGATATTTCATTTATATTTATTCTAAAAATATCCTATTTATAAGATTTTTATATCTGTTAAATGAGCTGATTGCTCAAATAAAGTACGCATCCACTTTGTAAATACTTTAAGAAATTACATTTAGAAAGAAGACATAATTTGCATATTTGTTGGTAAAAGAAAAGCACCACAAGCACATGCACATACACATACGCGGATACATCATATATATATATATATCATGATATGTGATGAGGGAAATTCAAGAGGTATCCATCGAGTCAGATCATTTAATAAGTTATGTACTTTGTATATAAACTGTATTGATAGTATTAAAATCAATACAATCAATCATCAAAGATTCGTATATCTCATCAATCAGCATTATCTGAAAGCGACGACGTTCAAATGGCAATAAATCTCTGATCTTTCATTTCTTTTCACCTCCGTTTCACCTCAGCTGTACAATTGATTCTGCACGTTCAACAGACAATCGATTTATCATATTTTATTGTATAAGAATGATATAAGAATGTTCTTTGTACTGACATGTATTAATAAAAATCTTACAGTAATCTAACACAATGAATATAAGCTTAATGTGTTGTTCAAAGATGTACAGCTGAATACTTAGAGTTGGCCATTTTGATTTCTCAAATGCTTAAGTGAAACCGTTCCTCAAGTCGATTTGAGTGAATTAATATCAAAATCAATCGATGAATAAAGGGACACTAACTCAATTGTTTGTCATCTCATTATTAAGTGTAACCTTAAGCTTTCGCAGCTGATAGTCAAATCTAATTTAGCCTAGCACATTTAGCAGGTATGCAACAGCCGAATTCAGTCCTTCTAATATACCAACAATTGATTGATAGTTTCAAGTTCTTACTGTTCTTTGGTCTTATTAATCAATCAATACTGGGAAAGTAGTATTGAATAGTAAAGCACCATCATTGCTCAACGAACTCATTTACAATTGTAAGAGGTCCATCTTTAATTTTTAATATGCTGTTGATGAACATCCAATGCAGATGGTGGATTATTGTAAGCACTTTCAAAACAATCTAATTAGTAAGCTCATTACATTGTCAAGTACACTAGATTTCTGATACCGGATCACGTGGTAGATTACATTTTTGGAGGCGCAGTGGTTGTGTCACAGTGTTTCAAAAGTAAGAATAAGGTCTGCAGGCGCCTCTAGGTCCACCAAACTCGCAACCTCTCTTGGTGAAAAAGTAACGAGAAAATCTTGAATAGATAAACCGCAATCATTGCATAGGTCAGACTCGCATTCATTCACCTCCGCGATATCGAGCCGAACACGCCTTCATAAGTGTGTCCACAACAGATATTGATCAACACCGAAGCTTATCTTAGTTCATGTTTCATTACATTGATAGCTTACGGTATTTCAATAGTATTACTACTTATCATCGTTTTCAATGCGACTCATTTTCGCCTTGAGGTTTTGATCCGGATAACTATGAGTCGCTTAACTGCAAAAACTCCACTTCCGTGGCATAATTATTAAAGTGTTAAAATTGTCGTTTTTTAAGCGATGTGAAAGAAAGAACACTTAAGCAATAGAATCTTTTTTTGTCCTCAACATATCATTCAGCTGATGCTCACTTTTATCACGTTTGGTTAAATATTCCAAAGGTGAGAATCACTGTTGACTTGATCTATCTGTCTGAGGAGACGCGTCACTCGTTCTTTGTTTTGATACAATAATCATGTTTCAATGGGAGGGAGTAGTTCATATAAAGACTAGTGAGGAACATTCTATTGTCTAGTTAGTGCTCCTTAGTCTTGCAAATCATCCCTGTAGTATGAGAGGCTGGGTGGGTCAGCAACCGAACTCGATCTCGAATACACCATAGGCAGTTTTGCCAGCTAAATTTTTGACGAGAACATAGCAAAATTTTCGCTCAAGAATTTCATCAGATTAATAGAATTGTAGCTTGAAAATTTATTAGGAAATAATTTATGTAGCACATAATTCGCATGCAAATTTATTTGAGGATAGAAGGGAGTAGTTTTCTTTTTGAACGTCTATTAATCAAAAATATTTAATAAGCTAATATTTAATAAAATCAAAATTCTATCACATTTACATACAACTATAAAAGGAATTTTCAGACCATTAATGATTATTGAAAATTACAGTACTCCTTTGCTATTCGTATGGATGACATTTGAAACAATCAAAACATGAAAAAAAATCCAATAGCAAACAGTAAGGTAATTGTTTACGAGTTCACAAAAATCCACAAATCATCGTGTACATCGAATGCAGCTTAAACGAAACGCGGACAGTACTGCTACGACTACATAACCACCGGCTGCAATCCAACAATTGTAAGCGTTCTGATGATACAAACTGAAAAATCAATACGATCAATAATGACAGACTGGTTGATAAACCATGAAGAAAACTGTGAGTTAAATAGACCATATCGTAGAGTGATCTCGTTCAGTCTACCATTGAATTTCGTGGAAGGAGGTAATTTTCGAAATAGAACAAATATACGATTGGTTAGACGTTTGAGGTTTAACACTTACTAGAAACAGTAGTTCTTTAAATCAATATTTATTGTACTTATTTTTTTTATTTTCATTATATTTATTATACTAATGACCTCATAGAATACTCAGCTTTCATACTCTGTGTGTTCTCTTGAATGAGATATTCAGAAGAACGAAAGCGTTATGTAATCGACGTTTCCTGCTTCTCATATACAAGGCGGAATAGTAGACGAGCATCACGCTTGGACAAATTGTATCGAATTCATCTGTGCGCTCGATAAGCCTCTTGATTGTATGCTTTTATGCCTAATTTAGTTCTCAATATATGCAATAGGCTTATCGATTCTAGAAAAATATGCTTCTCAGTTGCTTAAGTCGATCAAATATGCCTCTTACTTCAATTTTTGATGCTTGCATAAATCAATAAATTACATGTTTATTAAATAAAGCCTTTAGCATGGTAAATATGAAGCAAGTATTATCTGATGACGCAACAATCGCTTTCTTCAGAGCTTAAAAGTTTCATAGAAGAATGTGAGTCATTTAATCAATCGCAGCGCTTCAATAATAACAAAAGAAGTTTCCTAGTATTAGCTTTGGTAAGCTTCATCAAGATACCCATGCTAAATGCACAGGGTTTCATTAGCAACGGGGCGTAGTCGTGCAGTAGCGCAGCGGTGGAGACGCTACAGAGAATCAGAGGCCCGATTCACTTCGTAGCCGCCATACAGGCCTACTAAATCCACCACGGACTTGATGAAGGGTGCTCAACTCAAGTCACTGTATAGACCGGGCTCGTATTCAACTACCTCTACGATATCATAAATTTATACGCATCCCGTAACAATCATCCCGAATTAATCAACGCCAAAGCTAATTTTTCTATGTTTCAAATTCTAGATAAATAATGGGTCTTTCAATATGTCACGTCTTATATCTGGCTATTAAAGCATATAAGCTAGTATCAGCTGACAATTTGAGTTCACTTGAGCAGTCCATATGAGCTCACTTGATAAAGGTCAAGCATATCATTAGCTGTGTAGGAAAACATAGGAGCAGAATGATTTGGAGCACAAGCGTTATTTAAATGCAACTGTTGAAAATGAAACTAGACCGTCTATTGAACCTCAACTTATTCCTTGGTGATTTGCTTAAAGTGCGTCGCCACAATACGCATATGCTGGATGATTCTATGCTAATTCCCTATAAAAAAGTGTTATGTTCAATCTTTTGATGGTCAGTAAAAAATAGACACTTAGCAGTTGGAGAGTGATTAGACCGTTGAGAAAAGTCGTAGCTTGTATGTTCAAAACTGAAGGCTACAGGTTACTTGAAAAGGAATGAATAAATAAAAAAACAATACAAATACAATGAGTAGTAATTTACTTTACGATTTCTCGCTTACGGCATTCCCAGTCCTTAATACTGCATTTGTTCATGTCCTCTTTAGGGAGGTCTTCGAACAAACCCACTGATTCATTGTAGTATAAGCCTCCAAGTATTGACTAAAATATTTCATAAAATGAAGAAAGGCTTGAATTAGTCAAAAAAAAGTGAGTAATAATGGAGGATATGAGAAAATGTCTAGAAGATAACGTACCAAAAATATAATACCCCAAATACTCATAAAGATTAAGAACGACATACATACTGGCCCGCATACCATCTCTTCTTTGTAAACTGAATATCAAATGTAACAAACAAAACTGTTTAAAAAATTCGTATATTAACGTTTCTGAACGCTCATGTTCAGTCCAGGTTAATGAATGATTGTCAAGAAACGAGAGAATATAAAATGTAGTCTGTAGACGTAAATTTTGAGCTGTGATGTGCAGCAGATGTTCTACATCTTGAGCTAGAGGTGTCATTCCGTTGATGATGTTCAGATCGATACATCTTCATACTTAAGAGAAAAGAATATGATAAATGTGTAAAGTAGAAGGTGTATGCAGACACCATACAACTATCCTTAATTATATTGTCTGTAGTTGTGCTGAGTTGACCGCAAAACTTGAACCTCAGGCTGGATTCGAACCCGCACTTACAGATATCCGGTCGGCCGGTGCTGATCCATTACACTAGGCTTTTCATCTATAAGCACTCAATGCTTCACTTATAGTAAGTTGGAACCAGCACTCGCCCGTTAACGGGAACGCCTGTCTGGTGAGATATCTGTAAGTTCGGGTTCGAGTCACGCCTGAGGTTCAGAGTTTTGCAGCCAACTCAGCACAACTCTGAACAGTATAATATCATTGTAAAATAAATAAAATTACGAATATATCCTTAATTATTTTATTAATAATTTAAGAAAATCGATAAAAATTCGATATGGTAAATATGAAACGATAGATGATGTTTATAAAATTCCTAATGATATGCTGAAAAAAAGATAGTAGTGCAGAAAAAAATTTCTACCATAGTTCAAAATCGTCAAGATTGCTTTTCCTGCTCATTGTTTTTTGCGATCTTTCACCTTCAATCGATGAACTATTTATAGGTCCTGAAACGAACAAGGAGAACAACGACTATCACACATCAGTGATAACCATTATCGTTATCAGTAAAAAAATCAATAGCATTCAACAACACAGTGATTAGTAATAATTCAAATAAACTTCAAATTAAAAATCATACAAATCCAAGTTATTTTTGAAATGCAGTTTTTTTTTTCTTTACAAATCTTTCAATTCTGAAAGTATGTGAGCTCGAATTGTTGAACGCTACCCTTCTACACTAATTTCAAATTATTGTTCAACCTTACGCGTTAAGCATGCGGTGGTGCTCCTACGTGACTAGCGTTCATTCAGTACAGTTAAATCTTCCACACATAGCAGTACAGATATGAGTACTGTACAAGATGCAATCAGATTGAATAGATAGACAAATACTGTGGTACAGATTCAGTACAGATTCAGCCTAAACCTAACTGTAGCTACAATATAATCGATTTTTTTCTTGAGTACAATATAAAATGTAAATGGACCACGTCAGTGTCGCCATGTACGGGGAAGACCACCACCACGGACGACAATCGCACCAGAACGAAACAAATGGAGAGTTGCTGGGGACTGCACTACGAGAGACAACTGGCCATCCAAGTAACCAAGTAACAACAGTTCAGCCAAGTAAGTATATTGTAAATAGTACACTCTTCGTGGTAATAGCCTTCTTCTACAGTTCTACAACTTTTTGTTCATCCATCGTCTTCTCCACTCATTATATGACCAGCTCATCTTTATTTCGTTTTTGACACGTATTACTCTTAGCCTTGCGAACGAGATAATTTTTGAAAGTTAGTACTGCGAAGTCCTGCTTGGCAATGAGTTTGCCAGTTGGTAATCAAAGTCTTCAATAACCATAAGTACAGTATGATTCTTTGCCAATAACTTCGATTCCCTCAATCGGGACTCAAACTGGTATACCATAGATATTCAGTCTGAAGTGCTATCGATTACACTTATGTGAATAAAATTCTTTTATAATATCGAAATTTCTAAATTATAGAAGTGTAAAATTATTACAATCTACCGTAGTCTATGAGAAACTAGCTAAGATCATCAAGTACGGTAATTCAAATATGCACAAAGCTTTTAGGTCAAAGTAATGGTATGTCAGAGTATTTTTTATTTAAGAAAAGCTGAATTCCAACGTATTTGACTGTTATCGATTGATTTCCTCATTTCTCATTTGTAAGCGCTTCCAATGAAATCACAAAAAAAGTTTCATATTTTTCCTAGCATATTCAGAATTTTTGTAACAGCTAAGAAATGGTCAGGACAATCATTTCATTGAATTGCCATAATAAAAAAATAGTGAAAATAAGCAATAAATTTGAATATTTTGTTTGTATTCTGATATAACACCATCGTTAATTATTTGCTACTCCCTCGCTGTATTATTCTGCCTCACTACCTCAACAAAAGTATTATTATTAGTATTATTATTATTCTAATTAGTTTTTCAACGTAATATTTTTATTCATTTGATAGTAAATTGTATAATTATACGTTAGATTTTGATTTTTAATAAGATTATGATGACATAAATACTCTCATTGAGATTATCGTAGAATTAATACATCTTTTCTGTTTGCTAGTGGCTTAAGGCGCAGTCAAATTGAGCCCTCGATCACTCGGAGGTCGAAATTTGGTGACGAAATTATGTTGAGGGATGAACAGCACCGATTTCTTATCGACTATTCAACAAAAGTCAGTTTGTTGATCACTTGCATTCAATTACATATAAGAATTGTTTTAAGTCATTTGAAATTAGTAAAGACATTATGTGTAGAGGATTTTTGAGGATATTTTTCATGATGCTCAAAAACTTATCAGTTTCGTTAGTGCAAATAATCTCATATTTATTTGGATAGATAGTAAGCTATTCATTTTCAAAACAAACATATGAGGTAGCGCTTTTCAGTCAATAATGTCTGAATAAATGAATTTTATTACTGTTTTTCGATAATTTTTGCTAGTTTTTCTATTTTGTTCTCATCCCATAGGGTATTTTTATTGTTCAACAACAACGAAATGATCAACACGTTATTTGAAAAGTATTAGCACCTGCCTATATTCAAATACAATTCACTATATAGCTATTAGTTATTATTTCATGATAATATTCAATTGACTCTTCCTCAAACTATCGAGGTTAGTTACTACTTATAATAAATTTGCATAATATATCAACTACCAAAATTATTGCTAACTCAAAACCTTTTGCTTAACATTTATAACTGATATTAGATAGTCTATTCTTTTCAATTCGTTTGATTTTAACCAATAGTCCTTCAACTTTTTTTCTCCTAAAATCCAGTCCCAGTAATCGTTTATGAGTGAAGGAGTAAGTAATCTATCATCTTATGAGGTAAATCATTAAGCTCATTAACATGAACCTCAACTTGTATACTATCACCATATCTCTTATAAATTAAAGACCATGTTTAAAGCTTCAACCTGTACATAAATTCTAGTATACTATTACATATTCGATTACTTAGATGGTCAGTATATTATGGTACGGTATTTATAATCATTTCAAACTCTTAAGTTAAACCTTAAATGAAAAGAGAAGCTTAACGTGATTAACATCAAGAATTATTTTAGAATGAGATTACTATTAGTTTTGACGATGGTTTCGTTGGCGATTGGTAGCCGTATGGGTAAGTCCGATTCGTCAGAAGAAACTATGGTTGATGCTAAATTGTCATCACCTGATGACAACAGTGGAGGGAATGGCGCAGATTCTAGCGTAGATTCAAATCAGATTTTATCAGCTGATAACTATGAGGGAAGCGGTGGCAATGATTTCTATGATGGCAGTGAAACCAATTTACCGGAAGATTCAAATCAGTTTTTATCAACTGATAACTACGAAGAAAGCGGTACCAGTGATTTTTATGATGACAGTGAAACCGATTTACCGGAAGACTTAGATCAGTTTTTATCAACTGATGACTATGAGGGAAGCGGTAACAGTGATTTTTATGATGGCAGTGAAACCGATATACCAGAAGACTCAAATGAGTTTTCTTCAACTGATTACTACAACAACGACGATAGCGAGCAGCTTACATAAGTCAACGAGGCATAACATTCATATAACCTCGGATAAAATATCGACGAAAATTAAAGAATAAAAACTATTATAGATGCATTGCATAGTTGAAGATTTGTCCAGCGTTCCTCAAGCATTCTGATGTTTAATTTATTCATTTAGTAACAATGGAGTTTCTGTATTTTTCAGATATGTGAGGTAGATTTTGTTGATAACCTCATATTTGAATTAGAAGACATGTAACATATAGCTCATTTCTTATAGTTATTATGAATATTGATTGTTGGTAATTAGACAATTTCAATAAATTCATAAAGCGTTTTTGTTTGTTTTCATCTGAACCGTTAGTTACTCGACGACTTTAGCTAGTATAATAGCCCCAAACCGTATTTCGTTCCTTCCACAATAACATTTTTTGAATGTATCCGAAAAATCAATTGCTTACAACGTTGATTGATTTAGCTTAATATATGAATATGCAAAATTATACACCAACGAACCATTTTTTAAATTGGTATAAAACTTACAAGCTAACACATACATTTTAGCCTCAATCATTTTTTGTGGAGTGATGCGCCCGCGCATTCTTGCTCAACGTCAAATCGTGGTTGTTTGAATACGAGCCTCTTTTACACAGTGACTTGAGTTGATCCCTCTCCATCAAACCAGTGTTAGTTATCTTACCCGAATTCATCTCGCAGTACCTTACCCATTTCAGAGGGATCGGTGGGCTTGTTAGGTCGGGGTGAGGCAGCGAATCTATTTCGGGCCTGCATACCACTGTGGCACCTCCACCAGTGCACCCCTGCACACCCAAAGCGAAAGCTTCTTTCTGTTCATATAAAGCTTCTACTTTGAGCCGTCACAAATGTGCTACTCAAACACTCATCACTAAGGTTGTTGTCATCTTAATATACTGCTATCCTGAAAATCTTTAAAACTTAAAAAAATAACTAAATATAAAATATTAGACGAGACACATTATACATCAGATATAGAAACAAATTCTGAAACCATTGGCTGAACACGCGTTTGCGTGTCATGGGGAAAAATAGAAATAAGAATAAGTTGGCCTCAATGGTATCACGTCTCAGCATTTACTAGTTGAGATTCGTTGAGGAAGACCCTCATGAGATCTTACGAATTGGAGGTAAAAGCACAGTGCAACTATCCAATCTGAGCAACTGCATAGTAGCTTTTATAAATAATTTGCTTAAAATTCACATTGCTATCAGCTTATCCCTCTTTTTTTTTCGTTAATGTTATACTCTTCTCAAAAATTTGATAGAGAGTTATAATATTAGGAAACGTAGTGCTACAGTACAAAAGTTACTAGAAAAAAAAACAAAAAGCTAAAAAAGCTGTTCACGTTATGAAAACGACAACAGATTTCTTTATAAGCTTTAGGAAACAATAAGAGGATAAACGTACAAAATTGAGGGTGAGGAAAATATTAGATTACAAATACAAGCATTATAAAAAAATTCATGCCATATTCTATCAAATGAACATACAAAATTTTCTGCTAAATATTCAAGTAGAAAAAAAAAACCGGATGAAAGAGTCAAAAGCACCTGCTTTGTAAAGAAGAAGCATCTTTGAAGAAAAAGCAAAACTACTGAGCACCTTCGATAGATGAATGCTAATTAAACATAGAATAGGTTTATAGTAAGGGATGCCCATTAATAAAAAAGTAAAATGCTACCTCAATGAGGACATTTTTAAGAAGACATTCAAATTCTAAAAGTAAATGTATGTAAAGTAAAAGGTTACTGTATTGAAAGAAGTATTTTGAAGACGAACGATTATAGGAGGCAAAAAAAAAGGCATGAAAAACGATTGTTTTTGTAGACTACCAGTTAACCTCATTCACAAATCGGTTGAACTCATAAGTGATAAGTGTTAACTTTCATTTTATCGGAAAATATACAAGTATAGTCACCTTATGTTAACTTACTTCATACAATTTCATAACACATTTCATTTTTCAAGAGCACTTCGATTCAGAGAAAAGCTTGAAACGTTCTACGTTAACATTATGACCTATTGATATATTGATCAGACTAATAACGAGATATTCATGAAAATAATAATTAACTGATGTCGGAAAGATCAATAAGTCGATCGATAACGTTGAAGACTAATGTTAATAAGTTAACTAAATGAGTACCAAATCTCGTATATGAGTATACTCACTACAGCTTAACGTATTTAGTTGGAGTTCTGCAGAGGTTCAAAAAATACATTCATAAAGACGAGATTCAGGTGGAATTTTTCTTTCGACTACCGTAATCGAATTATTGTTGATAGAAAGAGCATATTATAGTTATCGAATCGTATGGAAAATAGCTGGATTGTTAAAAATAAAATCTTCCAGTGAGTTTATAGAGTCGCCGTAACGCCTGTTTATCATAAAACGACACCGGATTACCTGTCGGAGTGAATGAACTCACCTGAAACGGTATCAATTAGGAATATACCTCAATAAATTACTTATTTGCATAAAAATATCGTATTATTGTAAACGTTTCATGAGTGACACACTATGGATTTTTTAAGAGTAATCTATCTCTACGAAAAAATATCATTATTAGAATTATCACAGAGATACTTCCAGAATCCAGAAAAAAAAAACAAAAGCGCGGCAAATTATCTGTTTTCAAGACACGATTATCTCTAAACAAACCAATCGATATTTTTTTTCTGAAAAGGTGAAAAAAGACTAGACCAACTTAAAAGTGATTCAGTATTTCATATCATTTTATTTTCTAAGGTGCCTGAAGCTGTCAAATTTTCAACACCGAGAAAATTATGAACATTAAAACGAGTGACAAATCGTATTGATCATTGAAATGTGTAACTCATTGAGGTCACCGAACCTCTAGTGATCCAGTAGAATACATAGAACGAAGTTTTTAAATTTTTCTAACATCTATATGTACAAATTTTGCTATCTAGGTATTGCTATCGATTTCATGCTTAAAGTCTTCTAGTAACTCAAACCTCATCACAAAAAAAAAGTGCAAATTAACTTACTCCTTGATCGTACATGAAATGTCGATTGAATGAATGATCTTGTGGCTTACGCCATTCATAAGCCGAATAAGCAAAACGATTCGCAAAATCATCAGCCTAAAGGATTGAACGCATCATAGTAAACCTTCCGAGTGAAATTCTTATAACAGGTGTTGAGACTCATGTATATAAGAACTTCTTTTCAACCTCAGATATGTTCTACATTACTTTACACTTCATAAGGAGAACGACAATCATGGTAGTCCTTATAAGGAAATGAACTAGTGCGTACTTCTCTGAGCGTACGCATCATAGCTTACTTTGCTAAGCTCCCTTATCATATTTACATATGTAATGCGAAATTTGTTTTTCTTGCTTTTTTGTCGAATATTCAGCTGGTGACTACTACAGTAAGCAAGCCATAAGCTGCTTATATGTTCCTAAGAAACTTATTACCTTTAGTCGTGCACCAACATAACGATCCAAATATCGTTGTGATTCTCGCAGATACGACTGATTGTTTCTTAATTTCTGCAAATACATTAGATTATAACTCAACGAGCAATGAGCAGCTTTCCTTCTTGAGTGGCTAAGTAATTAAGAATTTCCTCCACAATTCACCTCATCAAAGAAGATTCGACGTGTTTGAAACGTATAGTATGGTACGTGAGATGACATCGGATTAACGTACGGTTGTAAAGGACGATAAGGGCGATTTATAATGTCATGAGTGTCCTATAATATGCATAAGAGGTATTAGAGTACCAAGGATTTATAATTTATACTTTGTAATATTGATAATGATGCTGAGTTGGCCGTTTGTATCGCTTGAGGTTCCAAGTTTTCCGGCTAACTCATCGTCATTACCGTTATTATCACATCACTATAGAATAGAAGTACTACGACGATTACCTATCTAATTTTATACTTTTTTCACTTTGAAACCTGAGCTTCTCTTGTTTCCCAATGGTAAACTGTATATTATTACGAAAAAAGTACTGCCATTTATCAAAGCAAAATTTCAACCATGCTGGTAGTCGTACAGTCGTACTCAGCAGATATTTTTCACACCATTGAATACTTCGCCATCATATTTTTCAAGGAAATTTTATTCCCGATAAGCCTGACATGAATCAAGCTGGGTTTTTTTCTGCCGTAGAGCAGCTGCACCTAAGTTACTTGAACATGGTTTTATGTTAAAGCTTCCTGCTGCCTGGAGATAATGACGAAGCCTCAGTGTGGATCGACTCGCTCAAAATGCACCACGTGCTTCACTTCATCATAAATCGCTGAAGTGATTGATCTCTATAATATTTGGTCTCTATAGTGATTGCGATGATCAGCTTGTTCAACATGAATGCTTCTCACTTCCCTCTGTGGTTTCAGTAATGAAACGTAAATTTTAAAAAGATGGAAGATTTGGTTTACCATCGACCAGAATCAAACTGAGGATTATATCGTGTTCCTCCTACCAGTGTTAGCTGGGAAAATCAATAATGAATAGAATAGTGTTACAGTACATCAGTTAAGAAGATATTGCAAGTAAATTACGGTAAGGTGTAAGGTTGAGGTGATGATAAGTTAAATTCAGACTCACCTGAAACCTTGCTACTGAGTAATTGTTATTGTACCAGTTATGAATATGTGGTTTGTATACGGGAGCAGTATGTACAATACGTTGAGCTTCTCTGTAAAGTTACTTATTCAATTATGCAGCTTGTAGAATTTAAATAATTTGACCTTCCTTGTAATATTGCTTGAACTGAACGGTTTATCGAATAGTCGTTGGCATTTTTATTACAATAATATGTTTGAGGATAGTGAGGAATGATAGGTCTATTAATGACGATCGATTCAAATATATGTCATTACAAATGATAAAATATTCAGTAATACAATATATTAATATGATATAAAGTGCAACAATAGTACCATTAATGTTTTTGATTGCCTACAGTACTAATAATAATAATGTCTATTGAAAAAAATATTGACCAGTGCTTTATTTTATACGTTACAAAAAAGTTGACTTAGGTAGGTAGATCAAAGTGGATCTCGATTTACCGTACCTGCAATATTGAGGAAGAGCATGAGACGGCGAAAGAGATGAGATTGTACCTGAACGACGAATCGGATAGTCGTGAATGGCTTCCTAAAAGTTCCGTGAACTCATTAATTGCAAAATAAAATTACGGTAATCTTAAAGACATCATTGGCCCCATTCAAATTACCTCATGCCATCCTGTATTCTATTTTCTCCCTAGTTTTTTTTTCCTATAGAAGCAATAACATAACAAATAGTGTGTAAGAAATTTGCCACATGATAAGATAAGATAAGCTTTGGCGTTGGTCAATCCCTTGTGGCAGGATGTGACCTACGCATTCGTGTTCAAATTGAACATCGTGGGAGTGATTGAATGCCAGCTTAGTCCATACAATGACTTGAGTTGACCACTCTTTATCAAGTCAGTGCTACTTATCTTAACCAGATTTGTCTGGTAAAACAATTCATCGTCTACCAAGGAATGGTCACCTTAATAGGCCTCGAAGGTGTTCGTCAATTGATTTGAACCTGTGTCATCACCGACTTTGGAGGAATGGCGGGCTTGATAGGCCTCGAGGGTGGCCGTCAATTGATTTGAACTTGTGTGTCACTGTGGCACCTCCACCACTGCACTACTGCGTTCCTCTTGTTAAATGAAATATAAGAAATATGGGTAATAATCATGTTTGAAAACTCGTTTAGAAAGCTTGGAACTCTACAGTATTCTCTTCATTTTAATATAACGCAAACGAGAAACTGAAAATGAAAATAAACAAGCTGTCGATGAAAATCGTTCAAGACAAGGAGAATATTTTTTTGCATGATAATTATTACAAATTTGATAAATATGATAAATCTAATGATAAAAATTGTAAGAAAAAATACGATAAAAAATAGGTTAGTAGTAAAGTACATAGACGAAAAAATGAAGGAAAGAGCGATTAGCTCGTCGTGATAATTTTATGTAGACCTTAGAAACTCAGCATTACTACTTACCCTCACATAAGTCAAATTAGTGAAACTAGCGGAACGAGCTAATTGTTTCGGCTTCACCCAAATATCAGTGATGTAGTTGTTGTACATATTCTGTGCACGAGCTCTTTCAACATAATTCCTAGAAAGAAAAAACTCAATCAAGCCAATACTATTCAAACTAATACAAACCACTCTATTCAAATCAATATCTATCATTTCAATTGTGTATTAATCACGTTATGTCTTGTTGGATTTGGATTTGACCTATCCCTATGAGAGCATTAATGAATGTGAGGTAAGAAACCCTTGAACGCAACGCCAATATTTCACATCATTAATAACTATTACCATTATCATTATTCTGACCTCATTCACTCGATGAAAAGGTATTTTCGTAAGTCTTCTGATAGAAAAAAAGGTAGGAGAAGCACAATCATAAATGTAAAAGCATTGAAAAACATCTTCGTTTCACCACTGTGTTTACCTTTTTTTTCCCCTTCATAGTGGAAAAAATTACAACTATTGTAGAATAAAGCGACAGCTAACAATTAGGTAAACATTTAAAAAGATAAAAATAAAAGAGTAAATAAAGAAATAAAAGCTTATGTGACGAACGTTCTCGGGTACTCCTTCCACCATTTCGTCTCGTGATCGACGTCATCCTTTGCAAAACGAGCCGCTAGTGTTGGAGTCATCTATACATTTTTTCTATGACGTTTTCAATTCATAAAGATCAAGATCATTTCCATAACGATCGATAACGTTTAAATGATAAGTTGAGGTAGATCACATGATGAAAGAACAATCAATATTTGAGGAATAACAACTTAATGACAATACATGCTAGTTATACAATCATTTCTATTACAGAAATTTATTTTTAAATAGTATAGAAATGATATCTTTAATATTTTATAATATTTATTTTAGTAAAAAAGGTGACTAATTGCAATTGATTAGATAATATGATAAGAGGATGAGGCATATTTTTTTCACAACTGTAATAAAATGAGTTCAAATTTTTTTTCAGCTTTTGTTAAAATGTGAAATATGTGGCATTTGGAAAAAAAACACCGCTATGCTTTACAAAGTAATCGATTTGTATGTTTATTGCATGCTATACGCTCAACACTTGAGACATCGTTACTGTTTGGATTGATGGTGACACGTAGAATATGAATCCGAATATCGATCGAAATTTTATATAAATAAAAACTTATATACATCCAAGGTCAAATAATTTTGTGGTCATTATTAATACTATTTGATAAAGAGGAAAATTAAGTCATTAGCAAACCTCAAAATTCCTAATTTCCTCTCGAAGAAAAAGAAATCTATCCAAAATTTTAGTGGTTTTCAATAGTTCTATAAATGAGAAGCTTCTTATTCAATGATAAATATTGATATACAAAAATTATTAACCTCTATTCATAGACTCATTCCAGTTATAATAGAAAAAATGTCAATAAAGTTCAAAGAGACTGGAAAAATAAAACTAAACGATAGAGCAACTGATTAGAGAAACTTGGTAGCTGATTTTTTTTTTCTCTCACATGAAGTTGATCGACGATCAAATCAGCTAGTTTTAGATAAGCGTGGGAAGATAAAGCTACTTTTACACACTTGGAGACAGCTGCTTAGAATGAGGTCTATCAAACAAAAGAGTCAAGTGAATCATCAAAGTCTATTGAATGCAAAAAACAACTATGAACGATTGCTTGCGTTCGTTCAAATATTTACGTTTATTAAGAGCATCAAAAAAAAAAAATCCTACAACTATAAAAGAATGAATTAAATGAATTCCAATGAAAACTACTATATCATTTAATATAATTAATTCCCGTCTGGTATTACTTTCTCACAACAGTAAAAGATTTCGTTTCACTGAATCAATCAAAAACCTTCCAACCTCAGATGGTACTTGAACTCGTCTGGCAGATGTCCGGCATTTTATGCTGTCAATATTTTTACATAATTTCATTCGTTTCTGTGAGGTTTTTTTGTTGACGAATTGTGTTATTCGTGAATGCATATTCGAGCGGATGCTCAGCGTATTCACACGAAATCACTCATCAGATCAGATCCGTCTTAACAAGAAAATACATCTGCTCAATAATCAGTGGAACCACCACTATCATCCAAGATGAAGCCGAATCCAAAGCGCATCATACGGAGAATGACCTACATCGAATCCCAGTCACTTATGCTTCCGCATCTTTCTCATAAGTGTATTCAATTCAGGAAATATGTTGTTTTTTCCTCAAGTGGAATTGAATCATACAGGTCTAGTTAAGTTCTGTTTCAAAGACCTCTCCTTATTTTAGTTCAATAATATTACAGGAGGATATCTATATCATTTGACAGATCTTTATTCTTTCTAAAAATTAGGTTTGAAGTTTACCGACATTCACAAGGTGTAGCCAAAATGCGTAGCACAGATCATTGAAATACATTCTATCCTCATGATGCAGATGAATATACGTCGATTACAAAATACAGGTATGCGATATTTATATAGGAGGAAGAAAAGATTACAAATGGACGAAAAGTACTTTGTAGTAGACTCAAAGAGAACGTATGTACCACCTTGAACAACCACCTAAACGACTGCATTCGTAGATGGATGCGAATTCAGAATCATAGAGTGGATCACGTGTATGTTATTCGATTGGAAGAAGAACACCGTGTTGAACGCCGATGGCACTAGAAAGAGAAATGAGTGGAAGATATGCTTAGGCATTCACTATCGGATAGGAGGAGCCATCTAATTGTATAAACCTATCTAACTATTTCAAACTTTAGAATTATCAAGAGTTCGCTTTTATCATATAATAAATAAGTAAATATATTATATATATGCCATATTACGACAATAGGATTGAAGATTTGTATTGTTACCACCATATTTGTACTACAAAAGAATCTCACAGAGAGCATTTATTGTCATGTAAGCACACGTGACATTTTAAGTCTTTTTTGTATTGTTGTGGATGTGTTTGAAAAATGAGTTCAACGACTTTTCTCCTCGACTAATGAGGCTATTTGGCTGATTGGATTGCAAACAACTCGATCTTTCCAGGCTCTGAAGAAGGCGATACAGTCAAAACGTCATCTATTTCAATTGTGCAGGATTGTATAATAAAAAGTGTAAATACCAATGTCGCGTTCTGAGAGAAAAAATGTAACTTGTTCTTATATTCCTAAAGGTGCTGAGTTGATCGCAAAACTTTTAACCTTAGATGGGACTCGAACCAGAATCCGCTGATAAATTAACAACTTAGTATAAGTGAAGCATTGAGTAGTGGCAATGCGAGAGCTTCGGTAGTGCGGACGATTAACACAACAGATTGGACAACTGTAGGTGCAACTTCGAGTCCCTCCTTGGGTTTCAGAATTTTGGATTAACTAAGCATCCTTATTAATATAGGGACTAAACCATTATAACCTCTTATAGTTGATAGAAAACACATTGAATTAGCTTGAAGAAGAAACTGTTTTACTTTTTATTCTTCATAATCGACTAACGAAGCATCAGAACTGATAAGCCACATGCATTGACTTCAATGCACTTCAACCTAAAACATTTGAGCACTCCTCCTTTGAAAGAGTTCTTTTCTAGTGTTCCCGTAAACCAAAACACAATTCCCAAAAACAGAAATCACAGGATCCATGAATCCTTAGTCATACTCAGTTCTAAGACTCATACTTGAACTAATTCATCTATTGTGGAAGACGTGACTATTCTGATGAAAAAAGCACATAATACAAACTATTGAAACGTGATTTTTCTCGTATGCATCCAATCACTGTCTAGTCAACGAATCTGATTTACTACTTACGAAAAAGCTAACTGGTTATAGATAATTTCGTGAGAGCAAGTAATTAAGTCCAAAATTAGGCGTCGTTTCCTACGTTTTGATATACTACTATTCATTCCCTTTAATAGAATAAGTTTAAAACTAAAGTTATTGTGCTTGCACTAAGAAGAATCAGAACTCGTTTGGAACGATTTCATATGGGATTATTCTAACTATAAATAGACGTATATACGTAAGTGCATATTTATAAATAGGTGCATTCATGTATATATGTATATAT
>KN716253.1:209459-227041 GCA_000816705.1 Dictyocaulus viviparus | reverse complement strand
CGTTGCCTTGGTCGAGTCTCTAGATTTGAGTATATATGCGTGTATATGAATGTATACAAGCAGGAATGTGTTGCACTTCACTGGTACTGTTTTCTTGCTATCTGCGTTTGTTTTAAATCTTGTACTTTATCTTACCGTCCATCTCCATATATTGTATAGCTGTGTTGAATCTTAGACAAATATTTAAACTATTATTCTATAGATACGTATGTGATATTGCTCAATGTTTTTATATAGCAGGTCAGAATTTTATGGAATATCTATTCATTAAATTCAATGAGTATTACTGCTAGCAATTGTCCACTGAACCTATCCTTAATAGCGAACAGAGAGGTATGTCACAATGTTCCATTTTTTTTCTAATTATATGTGTTGTTAAGTAATGTGTAGTATTCAGTTTCGTCTTCGAAGTAAAGGCGAGTGGAGTGATGAGGATTCTTCAACTTTGTTATTGTTTGATAGTATCGCTGATGAAATTAGCACTTTAAAGGTTGCTTATTTCAATGATATTTTTTGGTTTTACTCTTTCATTCACCCTTTTCACTCTTTTACTCTCTTTCATTTCATTCTTGTCACGTACTGTGTATTTTTATGCTTACTAACTACGCTAGCTTAATTTCGGTTGAGACAAAGCTGATTAAAGTAGCAATATTCGATTTTGCAAATTGCACATTTTTCATGGGGCCCTTTGGCTTCAATACAATTAGGACTGTTCCACTTTCAAAATATCCTTGAAGAATTCCGGATATAGACGTGTTAATTTCTCAATGAATTTCCAGGAGCGCATAGGACAAATTTGCGCCTCTGAGTGTGATGGATTACGAAGATGGAGACTTCATACTCAAGAAACTCATCCTCTATCTATGGCTCCTAGGCTGTTGAAGTGATCTGATTATATAAATAAATGCACTTCTTGCTATGTTCTTCTTTTTCTGTAGGTATCTTAATATGAACTATTTTTAATTTTATGATGTCCTTATTTTTAGAGAGCAATATAACTGTAGGAATACTAGTCAGTCATACTGCAAATTTTTGGAGATTCTTGCACGATATCCGCAACTTGTACGTAATTGTTCTCATCAACAACCATTTAGGTAACTTTTCTTTGATGAAGAATGTTTTTTTTCTAGATTCTAAATGTGATCATATGTGTCGCTTTAGGTCATTTCATCTTTGCGAAGCTCCTGGTCATTTTATAACGGCTCTTGATCGCTTCATTTGCACTTTTCATTCTAACATGGATTGGTTTTGGGAAGCTAATTCGTGTGTTACTATCTAGTACGTTTTGTGAAAACGCTGTTGCATGTTAATACACTTACAGCTTGAATCCTCATAATGAGACCACGGATACGTGTGATATGATACTTGAGGACGAAATTATATTGGGTCAACCTGCAAGATGGCATTTTGGAAAAGACGGTACCGGTGATATTAGAAAGGTCTTTATGAGGTTTAAAGTTGTCAAGCAATTTTTTCACCTGAAACATTTTTCAGTGGGATAATGAGTATTTAACATCACTAGTTAGCTCTGGACGATATTTTTTGATCACAGCTGACGGTAGCTTTTACACACAGGTATGAATAAAGGGCAACAAATACATCTGTATTATTCGTGTTTTTAATTCAAAGGATGTACCAAGCGAGCAAGAATTGAGGACTTTACCACTACTTGAAATTGAATTCAATATTGCCATGAAACTTCTCTCTGAAGGGGGATCTCTTGTTATTAAGGTGCCCAGTTTTATTCGTTCAGATTGCGTCAATATAGTGTATTAATTCAGGTATATACCTTCTTCATGCCACAGACGCGTAATCTAATAATTAGAGTTGCTTCTTGTTTTGATGAAGTTTCAGTATTCAAACCGATGAGTAGTAAAGGAGGAAACAATGAGGTAGGCACAAAGTATATCCCGATGCTTTTCATTTATGGTTTAAACGTTCAGCGTTACATGATTTGTATCGGATACAGATATCAAAAAGCCATACAATGGAATGAAGCGGATGGAAATCATGTATGTTTTTGTTATCGTATTTAGCAGCAATTCTTTGTATTTTCGTGATCATCTTTATCTATTTTTTCAGGCAGTAAGAAGTTGTGAGATTTATTTTTCTAAGCTGCAGAGTTTGTTTATGGAAGCCAATATTCGAACGTACAACACGATTACTAAGGTTCTTTATAGTCCTCAAATTTTTTGGAATATCGAACATCCATATGCTTTCTATGCTACGGAATTTTAAATTGTTAGGCTGATCTTGGTGTGTTCCGTGACTGTGTGCTTCGGGAATTTCGTAAACGCACGCTTGCAAGCTACATAGCTATGCCTAAAAGGTTCTAACTTTTTTTATTTTAGTGTTTGCTAGGAAACGAGGCATTTTATTATTCTAGGGATTCTCATTTACTTTCACCACTGCTGGATCGGCCTTGGATAGGAATGTTCGGAAGTAACTACGTTGAAAATTTGCGACATATTTGTGACAAGCGTTCAGCAGTGCAACATCTCAAAGACTTCGTGGGATTTTTATGATTTGTAAACCTTTGTATTTATCTGCTTAGAAAAATGTGTTTTTTCTTCTGAAGCATCAATATCGATGATTTTTTAGCTTCAGTTAGATTGTATGAAGGAGTATGATATCATTGAGGATATCGAGGTGGAATTTGCTGATGACGAAGTGGAATTTATAGGATGGCCATTAGAGAAATTAATTGATGAAAAGGTGGTTTATTTCGATTTTCTAGATTGTAAATGTTGTAGTTTACTAGTTTCATACGATTGAAATGTTGAATTATTTTCCGGCTTTCAAACTTTGAATTACCATGCATGAAATTCTAATTAATCATCATCTGGATTGTTTTCTTATCTGCTTTGACATCCAAAGTATTCACTTTACTTGTTACATTTTGGAATCATAAGGTGTGTTTCATTCGCTTGACTAATAAACACTCGAACATTCCCGTAAAATTGTACAAAAATTCGTTGAACAGAAACTTATGATATTTCTTTGTCAGAATTTATCATGGCTAGTGCATGTACATGTTAAGGTGATTGTGACGGGGTCAACCTCTGATCGAATCGTTCACTCACTCTTTGTCCCTCCAGTTCTTCTCCGCTCACTCCTTAAGTGGAAACCTGAGGTATGGTTGAAGTAAAGACGAGTAAGCGTTTCTACTTCATTTCTATTACTTTATCGCAACCTATTTTGGTGATATTGAAATCTAAAATCAAATTACCTTTTTTTCAACAAGAAAAGTTTTTTATTGCGTTATAAGTGGGTTTTCTCTGTTTTCAACACCAGTTGCTATTTTACTGTTGCTTTTCTCCAGGAGTAAATTATCACATTATTAATGCGTTGAAAAATCTTGCAATCTTTGTCTCTGGAGCGAAAATCTGTATAATTTGTCGACGGTGTTGAAAAACAACTAGTAACTTGACGAAGGAAGAAGCAACAGAGGAAACTTGATAGCTGGAAGAGCAATCAAAGCCATACAAATGCGTGTGTTTTCCATAAAGCTGCGAATTCCCTTTTTACGTTTTTACTATTTGTATTGTGTTATGTTTTGCTATACTTTCTAAGTAATTTGTAATTGTCAACGAAGGATTTAACGATATCTAGTAATGAGACTTGAGTATATGTGTACTTTGGTACTGTTGGTTTCAGAATCACTGAGGTTTCAATTTTGTCTCCACGATTATTATTGCACCATTGATTTGTCCTACGATGAATTTTTGTATATTTTTAGGATATTTTTGTTTATTCATTCATTTTTTGTTTATGTTTTTTTTCCATTCTCATTTTCTGTTTCTCTTCACTATTAATTGATCATCGATCGGATCTCTTGCAGGTTCTGCTTGATTTTTGTGACGGTACGAACAAAAACGCTCAGTACGTGCATTCGCTGGAATATTCGGGGCATATAATTATTGATGTATGCAAAATATACAGTAAGAAAGACTGGATCTTTCTTTTAAAATCTGTGCTGTTTGGAGTCATGGTAAGTTTGTATTGCCAAACTTGCTCGAAGTGACGATGAAAGTACTGTTTTCACGATTTACTCCGAATTTCTTTTTATGTCATCACATAAATTTCCCTGATTATATTTCTTGTATTTTCGTAAAATCAATGCCTACTATCCATTAAAATAGAATATATTCTTGTTCCAGTTCTGTTTCTCTTCAGAATTTCAGTGGAAAAATCTTTAATTTTTGGTTTTAATAGAAACAGAAGATTTCAAATTTGTCATTGGTGTGGTCTGCTGGCTCAACTCCATTTATCCTTTCACGATTTTCTGCCTCTGTTCTTGCTATTTTGTGCATTATGTTTTTCAATGTGTCTTTCACAGGTGGCTCTACGTTTGCTACATTCAGTATGCCGGTAGGTGATATACTTACTATACGTTTTGTATCATAGTGATCTCAAGTACTAGTATTTTGTGAGGTATCAAATCGGCCATCAGTGGTAAGAATGACCGCACTGATAACAGTTCTGAGTCATTGTACGCAGGTTTGACGATATCGAGTCTGTTCCTAGGCAAACATCCTTTCTTTCATTATGTTAGTAGAATGTTAATTGCTAGATCAATTTGGGCGGGTACTGGTCAATACAGTGCATAGACTATTCGTATCAAAACACTACGATATCATGAAAAAAGGAACGTATAGTTAGGAAAAAACGTAATGTGGTTAAATCGATTTGACCTTGTAAATGAAACGAAATCTCTTTCGAATGCTATGCACATGTTATGGCGATTGCGTTATTTCCAACTATTGTGAATTGTCAGAGTTCTGTATATTCTTATATCTGCAGTAAGCTGACAACGTACCGAATAGCTTAAACGATTCGTTAAACAGTGATTAAATTTCTTAAAGATTGATATAATGATGCTTCTCTTAGCTCATGTGCTTTTTAGAATTATCCTGAAGATTTGCCGTCAGGATTTGAGTTGTACCTCTCGTTACTTTCTCGAATTTCGGTACAAACAGGTACTTTACTTTATATTAATCTCTCACATATTGCAGAAGATAAGCAAACTATTGCTTTCTGCATTTTAGTTTCTCATTTTTAGGAAATTTGTGCTGTTTTGTGCCCTATTCTATGCTGGCGATGATGCACCCTCATCTACTTTCTGTTAATCGTCGTCAGTGGAGAGATTTACTTAGCGTGGAGAGTATATCAGATTTGGAAGTCACTTAGATATAATTCGTATATATGTTGAGACTTCATTGTGCTGTTGATGTTATGTGTTCCCTTTTTTTGTGTAAAATTTATCACACATAAGGAATTTCTCAAAATTCAGGTCACTCTGTCTATTATTGTCTCTATTATTTCAACAATAAAATATTTAATTTAGTATTAACACAATATCGAAGGACTTTATTATTACTCGTTATACTTGCTTCAGCCTTTCCCGTTCTACTTCTACTGTTGGTGACTATCAAGACTAAATTCGTACATCGTTTGTTATGACGATTTATAATTCGAGACAGATTCATTAACAAGTAAAAGATTACAAAAAAAAATCAGAAGATAAAGAATATTTATTATTTTCTCATCTGCTCCACATATGGAGAGATAGAGAAGTGCTTTGAATTTTTCGAATTAATAGTCAAAATACATAAAGTTCACTATCGAAGAACTGAAGATGAAGCAGCTGCCATTTTTAATGCTTAGATGAGGCTTATTGAGTTATGCAACAAAATGACACGGTAGGCCAAGCTATCAACCCATTTTATTACGCTGTTCATTTGCATATCCTTTACATACGAAGAAAGCGCTTATAAGAAATTTATTCCAAACAGCGAGCAACTTATGTACTGAAGAAAGAGGAAGGAGATCATGGATTTTGGCATAAGAGAGAGCCATTTCAAATGGCTATAATACGTTAAGAATCCACAAAACGCACAATGTAAAGGGTGGTCTTCCTTTAGTGCAATTAAAGTCACGTTTATTCTATCCTTCATATCTGATGAAGTTAGCATCGTTGTTGAGCGAAATATTGGAGGAATTTTTACGGATTCTACAGAACACTGATTTACTCCGAACTGTTTGTACGACCGCAATAATTGTATGAGTTCACGTATAGTATACCTGATTTCATGAAAAATTTGCGGTGAGGAATATGTTGATGAAACTGGCCATCACCCATGCGCTAAAATAAAACAGCACCTATTTAGAAAATTAAGATTCGAGGTACCCTAGTAGGCACCTATAGTATTTAAAAACATAACGGGACTGATTTCAAAACCGAAGAAACAAATCTACCCCTCGTGAACGTTTCTATAGACGACTGTCTCGTACTCGTATATGACCTGACCTGACCTCATATAGAATTTTAATGTTCTGACTTCAACTTCCAATTATATGTTTACATGAACGGCCACGCCCATCAAACAATAGAGGAAATCCACATTTTTTTAAAATAAATACTAGGTAATAGGTGTTTGTTTGATTGGATGATTGAACTTCGGTTGAAGAATACCTCTTGTAAGGATATTATCTATATATGTTGTATATTATACTATTGTTTTATTTAATGGATCGCATGACTAACATAGACTTTTTAGGCTATGTGAAGAAAGCGGATTCTGCCAAAACCTTGTCCCGTGTTGTTGTTGTATTGTGCTTTCAATCAAACGCAAAATACCAGCTTTGCATATTGATTATCAAGATCAAAATCAAAACATTTGATGAATAAGTGTCAAGATTTGAGGATAGCCAGTCTTGGAAGTTTTTATAACTAGTATACATATTTTTCTTTGAATATGTCTACATGTGGTTCGGAATCTTCTGTATGCATAAATAACATTAATATTAAGCATATCCTATTCTTTTGAAACCGTATCAATACTAGATGGATTTTCAGATCAGTATTTTTGGAATGATTAAGCTTCATTTCTTCTCAAGGTCTTGAATATAGTGGGACACCGTTCTGTCGGTGGGAACAACAAGAAGCGCGTTTTGTAATGGGAATACTCTAAATGAGAAAAACATTTAAAACAATGACGTTAGCGATGAGTAAAAGCTTATAATAGCTTTATGTAAACCTATTGAAAATCGAAAATGTATTGATATGTATTATCTGTTCGAATGATAACTAAACATGAACAATTTCCAATTATGAGGCAGCGGGCTGTCAGCAATATGTTTTCGATTGAAGCCCTCTGATCTCTAATCATCTTAGCGAATGATGTGTAGATTTCTGTCATCAATAAAGTGTAATCTATCAGTAAATAAATACGTAAAAGCGACCGCTTATTGCTTTGTTGAAGAGTTCCTCTGAGATGGTATCAGTCTTCGACAAGTCAAACATTGATTGAACATTTTAGTTCACCCATAACTAGCATATATTGTTCCACGCATTCTACAGAAGCTACTCTGTTTGCTCAATTATCGTGATTTCTACGCTTCACCTCTAATTCATTCATAGTTGCCTTGAATCGAAATACTGGGATAAGGCTTCCTCCTTATAGATTTTCTCATTTATATTCCAATCATCATGCATGGCCCACTGATTGTTACCACATTACTCCGTGAACTATCTGTATCTCTTTGAATGCTTTGTAATTGTAAATATTAACAACATTTTTTCCGTATTGTACAATTGAAGAGTGATTTGAACACGTTTGAGGTCCTGCGCTAGCACTATTCTTCGATTTATTAACGCGTAATGACCGCCCTTTACTTTCTTCAATAGAATGGCGAGCATTTGCTACCATAACAAATATGTTGACGACATTTTTAATGAGGAATAAGTCGGCTGCAAATTCATTTCATGCGAAGGGATCAACGCAATCTGAAAAAACATAATGGAATAACCATCGAGGTACGGACTTATAGTGACGTCGATGAGAGTTACAGATATTTACAGATTCCATGTTGCCTACTTATCGATTAGTAAAATATCCTTCATGAATTTTGTTATATGGTGTATAATCGAAAATTGGAAACGTAACAGCTTCTCATTTCATATGAAGCAAGAGAAGGAGCGTCTCACTAAATAAACATTCCTAATAGATAATACAAGCTCTGGCGGTGATATCAATCCTTTTGGCGGGACGGGCCTAGGCATTCAAGTCCAACGTGATATCGTGGTGATTGAATGCGAGCCTAGTCTATAGAATGATTTTAGGTAACACTTTTCACCAAGACAGTGCTGTTTATCTTACTCAGATTTCTTCGGCACCAAGCTACCGAGTGCGAAGGGATGGTGGGCTTGAATACCTCGACGCGGCTGCGAACCTGATTCGGTTGTGCATGTTACCGTGACACCTTTACCATTGCGCCGGGTTCCTTCAGAATTTCCCAGAATTAGATGTAAAATATTGATTGCACTATCGATACATGTCACTCACACAAACACACGAAAAGGTAGCACAACATTCAAACTACAGTAGTAAGGATAATAGTTTTGATCGCCTTCCAATACAGATTAAGATTTCATTGCATTAATTTCGTAATTATTTTATGTTGTTGAACTATAGTAAAATTCCCTCCAAAAACAGTTTGTTAAGAGAAGTCTGAACCAAACCGATTAACAAACGATGTTGGTAACATAAACACTGAAAATAAATGAAGCTCAGCTTATGGCAAAGCTTGGTAAAAGCTTTGATTTAATTCAATAAGGTTAAGCTTTAGTGTTGATCAGTATCCTCTAATTTGTGTTCAACGTGATATCGTAGGGATGGAGTTAATGCAAGCTTGTTCCATACAGCTCACAATTCTTTAACCACGTCAGCGCTGAGTGTCTCAGATTTCTCTGGTAGAATTCCAGTAAGTAAGACATTGTTCCGAAGGGAAAAGGTGCTTTATAGTCTTGAAGTGAGGAGAGCCTGACCATTTTTGACACTCATTGGACTCTTCATCATTGGACTCTGTTTTATTATATTCGATTTCATGAAATTGCATCCAACAAAGATCACAATAAGCTTTATCTATGTAAATAAAAAAATACTTGTACACATTCACTGGCTATTGAATAAACAAATAATAAGTTTCTTCTTCTAATAAAACTAATACACATCCCGCATACTCTTCGATAAACAAAAAAAAGAACTGTAAGCATTGAAAAGAAAAGGAGAAGCTATTCGAGACACGAAATTTTGTGATACACGCAAAAAGCTGAGATACTGAATAGTTATTAGAGTATGCGGCTAGAATTACGATTAGATCAAAGAGTCTAATCTACTAACATCTAAAACGTTATCTAATCAAAATAATATATCACTAAAGCAATATGACTATAGAATAATACCATCGAATAATAACGAACAAATACTCGGGAAAATACGTGGAAGTTTTGTCGTCGTGCAACTCCCATGACTAACGAGGGAGGCGTGGTCTGTTTTGTGGAAGAACTCTGAAAACATACTGATTAATTCACAGTCACGACTACATACTCGTACTACAATATGTTCTATCTGCTGTACAATCAAGAACTGATATAATTAAAGCTCAGATATTGATATGATATCGTGTTAACACTAAATCGACTCAACTAAGATAAGATTATTGATAAGGAAATAGAAAGCGACAACGTAATCAGAGGCGAAATCGCTAAGTTAAAATTAATGATCGTTAAGTAGTTAAAGTTGCATGGGGCAACTGAAAAACCAATTAAAAAAAAAAACTATTTTGTTAAATCTGTAACGTTTTATGGCGGATATTCTTTGTTCTTTTTGAAGACGAACACGACTGTTGATGTGACTCAACGAAACTACATAACAGCTGATTATTCAGGTACATTTGTTTTTTCTATACAAATAATTGAATGATGTTACGAATAATTATTAGCTTGCACATTTTTCAAAATAGAAACACTAATTTGATTATAGTATAGAGTGGCATTAGATAGAAACACTTACGGTTGTGGTGGTGATCGTCGTCGGCAAACGGTACGTGTGATATTGCCTTCGGCATCAACTGTTTCAAATTGTTCTTCCATCGGCAGATCACGCACCCGTTCTTCGCTTTCTGTACCGGTAAACGTCACGTGACTCAATATTGGGTCACGCACCTGTAATTATTAAACGTACTATGATCACAAAAATACGTAGTTACACACAATCCAAAGCACTACCGTAGCTTCTTTCAAACGTGAAATTATTTATAGCTTATTCGCTTTGTATTTTTTTTTTATTTTAGTATCTTCCACTTGCTGCTATTACCTTACCACATTTCTATTCCAGTTCTTTTGAATACTAATCACTATTACTACAGTACAAATTATTTAATCTTCTTATGAAACATATTAATGTCCATTTTTCATTTAAAGTTGCTTTTTTGCCTGTTACGTTGTTTCAAGCGGATAAAGTCATAGGTATTTTAAGCTGTTCGATTGCAGTGTTGTTAATGCGATAACTTTTTGTCTAAATCTAACTGCAGCTTTTAAATAATCGAGTTAATTACCCGTGTTTCTACTCTGCGTGAAATCGTTTGCACAGTTCCGTCGGGTTCGATGGCCGTCGTTTCGAATGTGGTCAGCGTTGTGGGATAGTCGCGGAGCATTCTATCCATATCACCTCCAAGCGAATCTCTATCATCATCATCATGCTCTTGGAAGGTTTCTACCTGAAAGTCCAAAATTTTGGTTGCTGTAATCTGCCAAACTGGTTTTACATTCTAAGCTACATTTGTAGAAGCTCTCCTGATGAGTTTTATGGAATAACCTTCATAACAATGCTGAGCATAACAAAACTGGAAAAAAAACATAACAAAGAAACAAACAAAAGAAGCGCAGCAACAGATTGGAAGTAATCATTATTAACTTCATTAGAATTGAGCATTATAACATTGAGTTGTTGCGTAACGAGCATCTCGATAACGCGGCTGGTAACACAACAGGCCGGAAATCTGAGATATTTGAGTTTGGGTTTAGCCTAAAGTCTCGAGTCTCATACCATTACAATCTACCATATCTGACAGGAAACAAAATCATTGAAATGAAAGTCTACATTGGGCGGTCATCAGCATAACGATTGGGTGCAATGCCGACATTGGCTCGCCAGATCAGAACCCTTAACGGGCGAGTGCTGGTAACATATCACCAGTGTGAATAATTAAAAGCAGGACCGATATATCACGTGTGAGACTGTAGACTTCTTCTTTTACAAAAGCGAGAAGACGCTGAATTGGATAGGAAAGGACATGGAACTGTAATGTATTCAAACCACATCATTTTTATGACCAACTTTAGAAAAATTTCCGTTATCAAAATATGAAATGCTGGTAGTTTCTGTTTTAGGGCTCTGGATCGATTGTGGGAGATAATTCTCCAATAGCACTTGACGTTGTATTAGAATATGAAGCTTCACATAAATTATTAATAAGAACTAAGCTTGAAAAAATATTTCAAATGTGATAAATGTCTATCGCATTAGAAAATGGATTGCAATAATAGCTAAATTTGTATAAAATTAGAAAGTAGATCAGTAATTCACCTCTAATCCACTTTTTGATCATTACGATCATTCCTCAGTTCACAACTGAAGACATTCCAACCTTTATCGAAAAGGTGTTGGAAGCATTCCCGTGTCACATAATTGAAAGAGGCAATCCGAAGTTCTGATCCACGTGAACGACCACAGATCAGAGGGTCAAGTCAAGTCAAACCATTTATGCCAAGCTGTCAAATATTAGGCTGGTTAGATACGTAATGCATAGGAATAGTAACCGGTGGACACGAGATGCATGTGATTGGATCCCACTGGACATCAAATGCACTCAAGGAAGACTACCAACCCGATGTCTGACCTCTTCACGAAGGCCGTAGAAAGGGAGTACGATGATCAAAGCATCACTAGAGTGAAACGAACCCATTAGACTACCGTTGCGAGCGACAAGGATAAATAGAAGTCTTATTACTGCTCTGATCGTCAACGTGAATTCAGGAGATGTAGATGATCCTCGATGTTTGACAGCAGCAAATTATAGAACTAGAGAACATCTGACAAAGCAATTGCTACTCATTGTCGCATTTAACACACAGTTTTCATCATCATTTTATTTCGAGATCGTGGGCATGTAGTACGTTAAGAAGAGGAAAGTCACGTTATTATCGGAATGTTAATACTTTAACAACTCAAACAATCACCACTTAACATGCTTAGTTTCAGCTACCTTTGTAATTCATGTCATAGTCGACCCTCATTGCACTGGTATATTACTGGATGATAGATTGCTTTATACAAACCGAGCCGATCTTTTGAAGGACTGTGTAGGACGAACCTAATTCGAAAGACACTGAGGCTCAGTCAGGTATTGCTGTAGTAGGAACTGCTCATAATAGTACACTGAAGCTAACGAAACTGACTCCAAGAAACGTTAATGAAAAAAGTGACGCTTAATTTGAGGGAACGAGATACATAAAGCTAGTTTAAAAATGAACTGTTGACTTCTGTCAGTATGGTTAAGTTAGGACTGATATCTTGCGATATAGCGAATAAAAGAGTTGAATTAAATTATACGTAGGTCATAATCAAAACAAAAAACGTTCGTCGTCGGACTACGTGATCGATTTCGTAATTCTCATTTCGGCTGACTTTCCGATTCCATGCATTGAATCACGGGTCCTTGAAAAAAAATTGAAAAAATAATCTAGAGAAGATAGATGTGTCCCTGTCTAAGATTTAGCATTTTTCATCTTTTCATAATATAAGTGAGGAAACGCATTCATGATTTCGAATTGGTCACTTACGGTATCTCCGCTTAGCAAACCATGCGTGTCTTGGCTTGTCATCTCCTGACTTGCACCTTCAAGCAATGAATCTCGCTCATGCGGTATGTTCTCCAAGGAATCTTTCATGTTTTCTTCAAAATGTGTTACAACCTAGAAAAAAAACCAAGTATTTTATTGTAATAGAACTAGGAAGGTTTCCTCACTTGGTCTTTTCCTCTAAGTGAAATTCTGAGAGCACGAATATTAGAACTAATCAAAACAATGAATCTCATAGATAAATGGTAATGATATGATTGTATTAATATCAGTAATGAAATTAACTAGTCGAATTATTCAAATTCATACATTCAGTTATGGCTTCTCTGTTATTTCTTTCAATGTATTTATACAAAAACATAGTTCCGTTTCACAGTTGACATAAACGTTCCTTATTAAATTGTTTTATAATAATCTCATATCTTTTTTAATAACATGCTATTTTTCTTCGATGTACATTTCTTTTTCTTCTATAAGAATATAATCTTACCTCATATTCTGCTAATGAGGATACGTCACTATCTCTTTGCGTGTATGTTGTTTCAATATGTTGATATGACGGCTCAAGAGAGTCAGTGCTTGTTTCGAGAAGTGGTAAAGTCACCGCAATAGGTTCTCGTTCAAGTGAATCTACAGGTGACGCTATTGGTGTTACCGTTCGAAGATCTTCTTCATCTATTGGTCTTGTTTTCACTTCAGTTTCCTTAAACATCCGAGAACGTTCATTATACCATTGTCTAAGAACTATTGACATCTTGTTTATTATTACTATTTAAAATATTTAATACTTTGTTCAAAATTATGTAGCATTTTTTATTTTTGTTAGTGCTTATAACTTATCATGCGACGATCTCGCATTAAAACAGTGCTTTTAACCATTTTCTTCATCCTAGTGATAGAGAAATTGCTTAGGAATACTTCCCTACTACACATTGCACGTAAATAACTTATAACATATTAAATACATAGTAGGCTACTATTTATGCTTAGTAACAAAATATGCTTACCGAGTGTTCTTCTTCATCATCATCACGTACACTCATGTCTTCAACCTCAGATTCCTCTCGAATGTCTGGTAACATGGCAACATCCTCTTGAGGCGAGATATTTGCAGCAAGTTCTTGTTCGAGTTTTTCAAATTCTGTCAATGAACTCACTGATCCTTCACTTGATTTTGATTTTCCAGCTGCATATAACTCAAGTTCGCTAGAGCTTAAGCTGCCTTCTCCTCTATTAATGACAACTTGCTCTAATCTTTCAAATTCCTGAAGACTTGTTAAAGACACATTGTCGCTTGATACATGCTTATACTTCCCTATCAAAGCCAATGTGTCTGATGGAACACCAACTGATGAATTACCACTACCGTTAATGGAATCGATGTCTTCTGGTTCTTCTTCAACTGTTTCTAATTCGCCTTCTGCTGGAGTAATACCAATAGTCGATACATCCATAGGAGGACAAATCACGAATCCTTCTTCGCTATCACTAGTCCGCTGTTTGCTGGAATGATCTGAAGACGGTGAGACTTCTGTTGATTCTGTGCTTATTTGTTCTTTTCGTTCGTCATCCACTTTTCCCAACGATTCAGTAGGTTGTTGTGACAAAATATCTCTGAAAGAGAATGATTTACTAGTTGGACAACAACATCGAATTAAAAAACATTTCTATTAACGCCACATTTCAACTATTTTTATTTCAATCCATATATCACTTACTACCTACTGGACAGGTAACCAAAAATTCTCAATTAACACAAGTGTGTATGAGGTTTACTCAATCTCATTTTTATACTTTAAACTAACCTTTTTCCCGCAGTTTCATTCGTATTCAAAAGCTTATCCAGTGAGTCTGGGAGTTCTGAACTCTGTACACGAGTAGATATAGTGTTTCCAATACCTTCAACATATTCAGTGTCTTTGAAGTGTATTACTGTTTCAGCATGACTTTCTAGAGACAAGTTAGAATGTTGACGAGAATACAGTCTGTCTTCTTGACTGTTCGGTGACCCTTTTTCTTCAGAACTTCCATCTGTGCTTTCTACCCCTGTGATGTCTTTGAGGATTTTTCCTTTATCCGGCCTTTCCATAAATAAGAGAAAATTCTGATCTCTTTCTGTTTCACCAATAGGTGGTATGGGTGAAGAAGGTCGTCCTGGTTCTGCATCAGGAGGAAGAAGAACGCCTCTATGACTTACAGGCAATACGTTATCAATATCTTCTTCTTCTTCCTCGATTGTTACTTGCAAAGGAACATCGGGTGTAGATCTAGCTGTGTCATCGATACCGAAATGCTTGATAACGGGTATAACATCATCAAAATCTTGGTTAGCTGTGAATTGTCTATCTGAATCAACAGGCGATAGTATGGCCAACGGTGTAACACTTCCCTGTCTTTCTTCTGCTCCACTTAAACGGCTGGTTGCACCGCTTGCAGCTGTTGTATAATCTGACTCTTGTGACGTCCATTCTTGTGCTGAATCATAAGTATCTTGTGATGTTACACAACTATCATATTGATCATCCTTCGAATGTTCTGTAGCAGTATGATACATATTTGATTCTGAAGTCGATGTGCGAGTTTTAGCGTCCTCATTAACTTCAATGACAGCCTTAATAGCCTCATCAGCAAGATGAGATGCCGTCTTCTCAATTTCGTGTTCTTCTCCAATCTCTTTAGTGTACTCGAAATGGACATTACTATCTGAATGATCTTGAACTGAAAGCAGTTTTTTACGGCGTTCCTCAGCAAGAATGTCTAGTTTCTCCTGTAAATCTGACTGATAATCAACTTCAGGTTCTAACGTCACATCATTTGAGGAAGCTTGTCCCATTTTCTCGTATGGGCACGTTACGTTCTGAACACTTGCGCTACTTTCAGCTTCTGCAATCAGTTTTTGTGACATTTCATCAGAGTATTCCTCGAGAACATCACTCTTTTTATCGTAAACGTATAACTCATCACCAGCAATCGACTGTTGCTCATCGGGATACGATGATAGTGCTTGTATTGATTGCTTTTCAGGCGATTCTAATTCATCTACTTCTGTGAATTTTATCTTAACAACATTTTTTAGAGCTTCTTCCATAAGCTTAAGTGGTGTCTCTTGGAATTTGTAAGACTTTTCAGAATGATCTTCCAACTCAAATTCAAGACACTTTTGTAGTGAAGAAGAAATTAGTTGTTTTTCTTGATAACAAACATTACTTCCATCAGATTGTACATTAACGTCGTCAACTGTCCCAACGAAATGAAGGATTTCTTCACTTGTGTTAGGCAGTGTCTTAATTTCAACTTTTAACGCTTCTTCAAAAGGACTCTCCGGATGAAATTGTTCAGATGATGTTACTGGGGAGGATAAACGACGTTCTACTAAATCGACATCATAATACTTTGATTCTATCACGTGCTGTTCATCATCCTTCTGTGAAAGGCCCATCAGATGCTCTCTTTTATCAGTCTCACTTATGTCTGAAATTTCAATTCTATCTTCCATAAAATTTCTAGATGGAACTTGTGTGGGAGAAAATTGAGGGGTCTTCATTTCTGACCACATACTGGAAGAGTATGAATCTCTGCAATAAGATTCAGATTTTATAACACAACGATCTTCCCCGCCATTTGATGAAGCGTTTATCACATTTATTCCATCAAAATATTCGACATCTCTAGAGATCTCTTCCATACCTGATAAATCCTGTTCATGCACAGCCTCACTATCTGAGCATTCAGCAAGTATGCCTGACTGTGACCTTCTTACATCATATTCAGTGACTTTCGATTTCTCCTTGTAGTCAGTTCTTGAGTATTTTTCATATACAAGTTCACTAGTTGGGCTTTCAGCCTGCTTTACTGGCTCTGCTTCAAACCTTCGTTTTTCAGACTCAGCAATTTTCGGCTTCTCTTCATAGTGTGATGTTATTAATACTTCTTCCCTAATGATTGGATATTCTTTATACATCACCTCAGTGAATGGGCTTTCGGTAAACTTTGCTGCTTCTTCTTCAATCCTTCGTTCTTCATATTCAGAAATTTCTGGCCTCTCTTCATACTGTGTTGTTCTTACCACTTCTTCTCCAACGGTCGGATATTCTTCATACATCACCTCAGTAACTGAGCTGTCATCTACTTTCGTTGGCTCTACTTCAAATCTTCCTTTCACAAACTCAGCAATTCCTGGCTCCACTTCGTGTTGTGTTGTTGTTACCACTTCATCTCTAATGCTTGGGTATTCTATATACACAGCATCAGTAACTGGTCTCTGAGGCGGCTTTCCTGGTTCTGCTTCTAACCTTGATTCCTCATATTCTGAGATTATTGGCTCCTCTTTGTGTTGTGTTGCTGTTACCACCTTGTCTCTAATCGTTTGGTATTCTTCATATACAGCCTCAGAAACAGGACTCTCTGCTGGCTTCTCTGGTTCTACTTCAATTCTTCGTTCTTCATATTCAGGAACCTCGACCTTCTCATATTCTACTGAAGGATATTCTTCATATTCAACCTCAGAAACAGGAGTCTCAGCCGGTTTCGCTGCTTCTTCTTCAATCCTTTGTTCTTCATATTCAGGAACTTCTCTCTTCTCTTCAAATGGAACTGAAGGATATTCTTCATAGACAGCCTCGGTCAGAGGACTCTCGGCTGGCTTCGCTGCTTCTTCTTCAATCCTTTGTTCTTCATATTCTGTAATTTCTCTCTTCTCTTCATATGGAACTGAAGGATATTCTTCATAAACAGCCTCAGAAACAGGAATCTCTGCCGGTTTCGCCTCGGTCAGAGGACTCTCGGCTGGCTTCGCTGCTTCTTCTTCAATCCTTGCTTCTTCATATTCAGGAAGTTCTCTCTTCTCTTCATACGGAACTGTAGGATATTCTTCATA
>KN716253.1:168177-197619 GCA_000816705.1 Dictyocaulus viviparus | reverse complement strand
TTGGTTAATATATGTATATATATACGTATCAATACAATAACATTTCTGTTCTTGAAGACAGATCAGCGGCTACCTTGCAAGTCCACTTCGTCCACTTCGTCTTCCTCAGTGATAGGGGCGGGCGACTCTGTAAAAATCAATAACTTTAAGTTGAAATGTCGCCCACCCCCTCCTAACATTAAAACTTATCGCTTGAAAATTAAGCAAAATCACACATGTACGGACTTAACACACCACCACATTACAACGGTTCAAATTGTTTCCCGTTCTACACCATGTATTGATCACTCTGATAATGTCAGGGAAAACACTGCGCCTCAAGTGTAATTTTTGATAGATAAAATCTCCGATGGTCTTGAAGTATTTTTTCCTACCAAACGGCAAAAACTCTAAAACCAAGAAAGTAGCAAAATAATAATTTATATTATGAACCAGATCTTGAGTAATTACAGAGTGACCTTGTTAACAGAAAATACTAGCCATGACTCATCGGTTGAATATGAGAAGAATTCATAACACAGCACATCCGATGTTGTTTATCATGTATTTCAAGCGCATAATTCATTATTTCATTTCCCCATCATCCCCTATTCGACAGACCCTAATTAATTCTATAATTATTATATGATGTCTAAGTCAACCGCCGCACAGGGTAATATGAAAATGTGAGTGGAGCATATGATTTTGAAAAGAACTTTAAGGCATTCAGTTTTGAATGAGCAAATCAACAAGTAAAACATACGCAAAGTGTAGTGGTTCGTGATAGTAGTCGTTGTTACCACTGTACCATCTGGTTCAGTATGCTTCTCCCTGTCTATCTTCTGTTCTATTCCTTCCGGTACCTTCTCTTTATCATACTGAGCATAGTCTTTATAACCGGCCAATCGATTCAATTCATCCCATCTGAAAAATCGATAGTTAATAATTGCACCAGCATTCCTGGCTTAACAATCAAATACACCTATGACTATCAACATACTTTCGTTGTTCATCCTCATTGAGAGGCACTGTTCTGTCCACAACGTGCTCATTTACAGCTACATTGTCCTCGTAAGTAGTAGTTATAGTTCTCTCTTCTACCACAGGTCCATCATCAGTGTCATGCACATGGCGCTCCGTCCGCACAACAGTACGCACTTCCGAAATATTTTCTTCAAAAACAATTCATATTACAGCAATATCGTTAGCCATAGTTATAATTTTCTACATACCTTCTGGAGCAACCTTATGAGTAACACCACTCCCAATAATTTCCACAGGTTCGATATGTTTTGCCATAGGAAGGGTAACTGCATATTCCATACCGGCTGAACCAGCAGGCACTGTCTTAATTGCATAAAGGACATAAATCACGGAACATTAAATATGATAAAAGATTTGTGATAATGGACTTAAAGTAAAAAATGAGCATTCGCATTCTCGAATATTAATCATAATTCTCGTTCAATCAAAAGCCAACCTCCCTAATGGGATGTTCAATCATGGCTTCCTCATGTTGTATTTCATGGCGAGTCATTGCTACCGATGGAATGTCAAATGTTCTGCAAAATAAATTAACAAAGATTTGAATAAATTAGAAAATCTGAAAATAATAAACACTCAAAAGTACAACTAAGGAAAACCAAGTAATATTGATAATAATGGTGAAAGCAACAATAATATGAATCAAGTAGTTACGAAGAGCTATATAAAACAGCTATAACTATAACAACAGCAAGAAACAGCAACAAAACTGTCGATATAGATTAATAGCAATTATTATTATAAATATAATGAACCTCTGAGCACTAGCAGGAAGATCAACGTATTTTGGTGGATCGAATCGTTTACTAGCTGGTGAGTCACTTCCGTTTCCATAGCTTAGTGTGTCTGGTTCACCGTGCACAATGCTACGAATGATGTCGTCTCGTCCTATTCGTCGTAATGCGTTATTTAAGCGTTCAGCTAGAACATGTAATAAAAATCTTGGAAGCATTTATTCAAGGCATACAAGAAACATCACTGTGCAACTTACGACTAGCTTCTTCTTTTTTCAAATGAATCCAGATCTTTAACACATTCGTTATCTCTTTCCCAGGGTAATTCTGACGGATATATTGGATATCTCTATGTGGAAGCTCAAGTGCGCGTGCTAAGCGTTGCCAATCAGCACCAACACCTTTCAGTACATTATTGTGTATATACTCGGGGAGATCCTTTAATTAAAAAAATAAATTTTGCTCTATTCAAAAAGATATCCTGAGAAAGTACCTTATCAAGCGCATCCTGATACTTCGTGTCAAAAGGCAAAGTGTCATTTTTCACTAGCACTGCTGGTTTTTGACCAATATATTCTGGTAGAGAAATAGCGAGAGTGCATATCGGTTGCTGAGGCGGCAGCGATTCAGAGCGAATCTAGAAAGAAATGTTTTGTCGTAGATAAAAATAAGGCTAAAAAGATTTTTAATTACCCCTACTTTTGGCTCAGTCATGAACGCGATTCGTCCTTCAGTGGCTGCTTCACTATCATCCTTGGTACGAGTCTACAACAGAATACGATGAAGTTGCAACATGAAATCAAAAACCACAAAAACATTTCGAATAAGAGAGCACACACAACCTAGTTTTTCCATTACTGTTTTCGTAGTGCTATTTATTAAACGTATCACTTATTATTCGGAATTGTGATATAAGAATAACAAATAATAAACACCTTAACCATGAAAGCCAAACGATTCTCCTGGAATGGCAAAAAGAACAGGCTTAGTTGATCCCCACTTTTTGTTACAGGTATGAGATTCCCAGCAAATTCCAGAAATTGATGCTTTCCTTTCAAAACCTAAGATAGAAAAAGAGTACTTTTTATACATAACTAAAGTATTTTGAAATACTACATTCCAACATTTAAAATGCTCGAACTCCTAATATTATTATATAATATAAAGGTACGCACTTCCACATCACGAGACTTCGCAATCATCTTGAAGTGTTCTTGCTTCTCTAATGTTTTATCTTCTTTGTCATCCGTCATACAGAAAACTCTGTAATATTCTCATGTATGCAATAGATCGAAAACAGACCTACAAAGACCAGTCTGACCTTAATTGACCCTCCACAGGAAATGTTCGCCTTGCAAAAACTGCAAATTTGGCCATATAAGGGATCGATATTGCTTCATTATAGACCTCTTGTGCCATTCGAGCGGCATCACGAGGAGTTTGACAATCCATCAACCAAAACCGAGCTGATACTGTCGTCGTAAAGGAAACCTATTACAACATTCTTAAACCTTTTCAACAGTAATAACGACAATATATACCGAATACTCATTAAAAAAGTGATTACTTCATCTCCTGTGAAAGTAAGTTGTGTCGTGCCAGTAATATCTTCCCATTGAGCAGGGGCGGAACCTCCAGTAATAGAACACAGTAGCCGAAGAGTTGGCGGCTCTTGCCCAGCTTGTCCAGAGTACTGTGTTAGCATCCCCTATAGTATGGTATACAGGAAAAATAATCCGCCACAACTTTTTAGGGGAAAAAAAGTGATTGAACAACAGAATAAAAGAAGACGCAGGTAGATGATCACCTTCAGAGCCAGTTAGGAAATCAAACTACAGATTTCAAAACAAGGTTAGATATTGAAGTTGCAATTTTCATACAAATAGAAGAACAAATTAAATTTTTAACTTATTAGGGACGAAATAAATTTGCAACTTATTAAACAATTCTGGAAATATTTGGTGAGAAAATCCAGTGAATAAAATTAACATAATAACCTTGTTACTGCTCTGTGGCAGTGGGATACATAATGTTATCGGTTTGTGGAATTTTCTTCGACGTGGTTCAACAGTGACAATAGGTGAAACAGCTACACGATTTCCATGCAATCGCGTAACCATATCCTGTGGTACTGGCTGCGCTTGTACTGAGACTTTGATAGTTTTCGTCAGTGAACCATCAGGGAATATAGCTTGAACACGTGGTACTACCGAAGACATGATCACACCACCCTCAGGACCGACACAGTGAACCTAAAACATGTACATTCTAAGGAAATTATTTTAAATAATATATGAGACATTTCTGTTAAACACATGTTCTCTTGAATTACTATAATCTTGGGCTGACTCGAAGCTGTTCTTTGGTAACGAGAAAGTGTTCACCTCTTGTCGAACACGCGTTACAACAGCAAAGTACATTGGAAAATCATTAGTGAGAATTCGAGTAATTCTGGGCGTGTGGAGATCATCTAGTTGAGCTAGTTCTTCCGCATCAAAAGACTCGTTTAGCACCTGGAACGACTAGGACATGATTACGCATTGAACAAAAAAGCACATCTAATCCACCGCATAGGACTTAAGCACTACTATTAAAATGGATTACTTACTTCTTGAACTGCATCTTCAGTCGCCTCAAGTTGATGTTCTTTCCAATGTTGTCCGTCATCTGAGCGCAAAATGACTATCTCACGTTCGCGATCTCGAAGAGATGCAAAATGCGGGACTTCAAGAATGACGGGTCCAAGAAATTTGGCACCTGCAGGTGCCATTTCAAGAATTCTTGACGCCAGTTCTTCTCCTTCACTAAGTGGTGGTGGATGTGCTAGTTTATCCTGAAGAATTATTCCCATTGAAAATCTCAAATAAAGATGAGAAAACAAATATACAATGCACATCAGCCAGAAATTTCTGTTTGAAAAAATCATTAATCTAATGTTTTTTTACGACTTTATAGCGATTTTAATAAGAACCATCCAATGATTTTTAGGATCACAAGTTCTTAAGATTGTTTTTCTTAAGGGAAAACTGAAAACTGATTTTCCGTCAATTTCAACATATTGTTGGTAGATTTTGAATGTCAACGAGACTAGGCTAACGAGCTGACAGCAATCAATGACAAATGAAATCCACTGAGCAAACCACGGCGATCACTCAATAATCAAATTTGACCTATGATTTAAAGCAAAAGTAAGGGTCTTAGATACAAATAGGACAAAAATACTATCGAAATTCGATCGGTTTCTCAACTAATATGAAAAAAATTGGCTTACCTTCCTGAGGTATCGACAAGTAACACGAACAGGTTGACTAGCTTTTCTCGGAGGAACAATAATACGGACACCCGAATGGCGACACCCTCGCATTGCCCCCCCACGGGCGTCTACCAGAAATGAGATCAAGAAGCTAAATTAATATCAAATCAGTAAGTAACGCTCGACCTAATGCAATAATTTCAAGGCACAACTTTACTAGGTTTCCAAGCAAACTGCTACAATCACGAAGCACCTGTTGCACACAATGCATAAAGGAACATAGAATACTTGTCATAAGAGTGAGATCCAGTGCTTGTTGCAGTTGCAGTAACTTTGAAAATGACTCAGCCATCAAAAAGCCTATGTTAAAATTGGCCACTTAAAGAAATATAGGAGTTAAGTAGAATGACTCCTTTCGACTAATAGGAGCAACACATTTCTGTGGCGACAATCTATGAACGGCTTTTCGATAGCTTAAATACAAATTTTTCATCAAGAAGAGCAAGTACGTAAGCATGACACCGGTTAATATACGTTGTAATATGGCTTTGTTTGAATTGAGACCTCCCATAAAACTCTGTATGTTTCTGTCAACTATATCAGGGTGAAGAACAACTACATTACCCATAATAACAAAGCAATAATCTAGCATTTTCTACTACAATATGAGCTAGTATTATTAGACTAATTTCACAACCACAAACAATTTATCTTTTTGTGTCATGGTTAGGAAAGTGATACGAATACAAAACAATGTAAGTTCAAATTAAAAATAGCTCAGATTACAAACAGAGGCCTTTTAACGTCCGTAATGATGCTGAGTTAATCACAAAACTTGGAACCTCAAGCGGAAGTACTAAGTATTGAGTTTCCATCTGAGGTTTTAAGCTTTGCGATTAGCTCAGCATCATTATGGATATAAAAACAAAACCATTTTAATCTATCACTGTAGGTTAAAAAATAAACAAAAGTGGCTATGATACGTCTAAACATCTTTAGATGTTTGAAACTGTGATAAAGTCTAGATATAGACGCAACGCCCAATGTAGTAATATGGCATGCAACTAGGATTTTGAACAAGCTACAAAACATTAAAGACACTGCGCCTTATTAAAAAAACTTACGTCTTGTGCTGTAGCTTACTGGAAATATATTTTTGAATAAAACCATAAATAGTTAATATTTCACGTCATTAAATTCTTAACGAAACTATAGACATATCTTATGCGGTAGATTTAGTAACAAAGATACCTAGGTTGTGCAATATTATGTCCAATAGGTACGTTGTCGTTAGTAGTGAATGAATTATCCAATAGAGAAGTGTCATTCATCGCGGTAAGTACTGGTTGTGCCTTAATACAACAACATGATTACATTGGAGGATTTGTAGATTCCTAAAGAAAATACATAGCGCTAACCAAGCAGCAGTTATTACACCAGCATCCTGATTTAAGAGAGGTATTTTTCGAAAAATAACTGTGCGATAATTCATGTAAGGCATAGTAGGTCATTCACTATATCGCAGGCAATGAGCTGTAGTGAATGCCACTGCGTTTGCGTTTGTATGCATAATTAAGAAAAAGATTAATAAGCGTTAAGCAACAATGGCAGCAGGAGCAAAATTTTTTCACTGATTTCAGTTTTTTTTTTCGAATTTCATTGACTCGCATGCACTATAACGAGATCCAACCTGTACTTTTCTAATAAGTTCATCCAATTTATCAGGTCCGTCAACAGAAGCAACGGTTACACCTCGTGGAATGTTTCCATCAAACTCCGCACTTTTTGATAAGAGCTGAAACTTGCTTTCTAGTTCAAATAAATGAAATTCAAATAGAAACACATAGCGTTAAAGCAAAAAAGAAACCAATTACTGTGGTATTCGCATGTCCGAACTGAAGGCAACGTTGAAAAAAGCAGTGCAGTATGCGCTATTTCAAGGAATTTTTGCAGACACACACACACACACTAACATTATCATAATGCGCCATAGTAATATGCATTGAAATTTCCAGATGTGCCCATCGCTAAGACAACATTAAATGGGTACTGTTGCTATCTGAGTTAATTTACTGAAAAACTACTGCATTGAGACACGAGTGCAACATTAAAAGATTATTTATGAAAATTTGTCACAAATGGTCATATACAGAATATCAATAAATACTGATGTGTTTGAGAACTGCATCGCTTTTTCTTCGATATAAAAACTAATCGTCAATTTCAAAATTCCACTATTTTCTTCATCAGAATGTGCTTTATAGTTTTGAAAAAGAAATCTTCTCAATGGAAAATTATGTGAGCTATATGAAATAGAAGAAAAACTATTGAAATTCCCACCGTACAGCCCATGCTAAAATAACGTTGTGACGAATACACTACGCAAAACAACTAGGAAGATTTGTGTAATGCCATACGATACTTTCAAGTTTGCAAAATAAACGCGGCATCGTGCACACTTCATAATCTCAAACAACTTCAGAGACTAATACGTCACGACTTTACTGCGCAGCAACAAATTTCATTACGTATTAGTCAGATCCACTATCAAACAAGTGTCAAAAATCAGCTAAATACACCACCTGTTCTCCAGTATGAATCATATGCACTCCTGTGGAATCAGCTAGGCCTTGCGTAAGTGTATCGGAGAAGTCCTAAACAAAACTGCAATAGATAAGCTTCCCAAAAGTACAATACACAGTACAAGAAGTTGAAAACTCTGGAGCATTTAGACCTTAATAATGCTACTCTTTGGCTTTACGTCCTATTATCTCGTTCAATTTGGTAGTGAAAACACATAGTGAACAATAATATTAGGAAAAAAATAGCTCTTTGTTCGTATTCAAGGCAATATGGGAAAAATCTGATGTATGGTAACATGTTACATAAAAAAACGAAGCATTACTGACGATATTTGCTAAGTAAGTTTTTGAAAAGACTTCGGAATATTAGTAACGTGGAACGTCCATTGGACAGAGAGATAACTCAGCGATTCCAAATTCTGTCATACACTTTTGACAAAAAACTCAAGGCAGTGTTGACACAAACCCACGGAGATAAGAAGCAAAATTATGACTATAAATACGTTTTGACATGTAAGCAATCTTCAGTCACCATTTCCACTTTTAATGAAAAGTGACAAGAATAACAATTTACTCTCACCTTTACATGAGCTATAGCGGCTTCATGTTCAGCCGCAGCCCCTTCATCCTCACTTTCCGAAAACATTGTTTCGTTCATCGCTTCCGGGTTTTGTGGCTTATACCGGTCTTCAGCCACTGTTGTCGTCTCAGTAATAACGGTAGTTTCCGTTACTGTTTTAAGCGTTTCCACCACCGAGACATAACCCAATCGTTGCGCAATCGACAAAGGTGTTTGACCATTCTAAAGATCACTTCATTATAACCATGGAATATTAATAGCAATCGTGTTATTATAGGATTAGCAAAGGAGAATTAAGAAGAGAAATCTCACCGTTGTTTGTGCGTTTGGAGATGCCCCGTGCTCAAGTAAATAGCGTACACAGTGATTGTGACCTTGCTGTGCTGCCTGATGCAAAGGCGTATAACTAGCATGAGTCGTTTCACCCACGTTTGCTCCGTGTTCAACAAGAAAGCGGACCTTCAAAAAATACGTTGTGTTTGATAGTGTATTTACGACATAAGCCACTTATGTAGGAAACACACAAAAAGAGCAATTGTACAAAAATTGACCATGTTTAATTGTCCAAAGTGACAAGCGACATGTAAAGGTGTGTAACCGGCGTTTGTCTTGGTATTCACTTCTGCACTGTGTTTCACCTGCAGAATAATCACATTGCATTTTGCAATTTCTTTCAAATTTTTTTGAATTACCAATTCTTCAGCAACTGGTACACGGTCTTCTTGAGCGCACAGATGCATTGCTGTCAAACCGTTATTGGCTTTTGAGCCAACCTGAAATAGTAATCTAAAATCATCTCAAGAGCAGTGGGAATCGACTTTTTCTGCATGGAGAGGATTTGAAATAATTCCACCCAGCAACTTACGTCTGATCCGCTTTCAATTAAAAGAGCAGACATTTCACGGTGTCCTTCTTGGGCAGCCAAATGAAGAGGAGTGAAACCAGCCCGAGACTTAGCATTTGGATCCGGCTTAATTAAAAAAATTGCAAAACTAATATAATATGTTAACACATCGTTGGATTTGCTCAAGTGATAACGTGTTTATATAATAATTTTCTTCCAAATAAGCAATCTCTAGTAGCTTAATAGCAAATATATCTATTGTATATCTATTGGATTGTATCATAATTCTAATTCATCACTCTTCCTATACAAGAACAATGCTGAACCAAATTTACATGATATTGCAGCAATGTTCCAGCAATATCCATCTGATTTTTTTTTGCTGCGATGTGCAAAGGTGTATAGCCATTTTTCGCCGCTGCCCGAGCAGATGCTCCATGGTCGAGAAGAAGCATGGCAACCTGAAAAAGTTCATCCATAATTCTATAGTCGAAGTCTTAAAAAATCGGACTCACTTTGTCGTTATTATAGTGGGCAGCAACGTGCAAAGGAGTGACTTGGTTTTTACCCTCAATGTCAACAGGTGTACCACGCTCCAAAAGAAGTTTTGCCACCTTTAATTATGATTACGACTTGTTTTCATTACAAAGCAAGCGAAAGCAAAACATAAATACCTCGACATTTCCGTATTTACTAGCAAGATGAAGTGGAGTAAATCCTTTCTTAGTTAACACATTTTTTTCAGCATTGTGATCCAAAAGTATTGCTGCCACTTCTTCTTGACCTTCCTAAATTTAACCACTGATGGCTAAATGGCTATGTTAATAGTTAGTTTCTCAATCATTGTTAAGAATCAGAAATAAATGGAAAAATAGTACTTTCGCGGCGATATGTAAGGGCGTGTATTGATCCCGTGTTGCAGAGTTTGAATTCGCGCCCGCTTGGAGCAATAGAACAACGATATCCGTGTTACCAAGACGGCTTGCAATATGAAGTGGTGTTTGGAGTTCACGAGCTTGAGCATCCACCTTAAACTTGACATAAATTTCCATAAAATTCATACGAGAGAGTATTGACTCATGAGACACAAAGAAGAAAGAAAACGACAATTGGGGAAAGATTATCTGTTGGAGAGAAAAGATATAAAAGTGGATGATACCTGAGCCCCATTCCTGATAAGAACGCGTACAACATCAGTCTGATTTGCACGCGCGGCCAGATGTAAAGGCGTTTCACCCCGTACAGTTGCCAGATCAGGATTCGCACCCTAAATTACTTTTTATGCTTTTCAAAACTTAATAACACAAACCATGTACTGTTTAAATGGGTTTCTGTACAAAATAGAAATTCTCATAACATCCATTGAGTACTATTCATTTCATGATTTCAATTCTAGTTAATAAAAATGTCACTCTATAACCACACAGTGTGAGTGCTTCAAAAGTTATTCGGCACATCAAATTCTTTCAAAATAATGCCATCGCGTGCTCGTTACTCACCTGTTGAAGAAGATATATGACGATATTAATAGCTCCCATGAAAGAAGCAACGTGGAGAGGTGAAAGACCAGATTCTGTAGTAGCCTCAATCGAAGCATGGTATTTAAGAAGCAATTCCACAACCTGTTGGAAGGGATTGTAGTTACTATGCATCTTGTTGCAAGAATAAGAAAGCTCCAGACCTTAATACGATTCTTTTTACAAGCAATATGTAATGGAGTGAAGCCATTCAACGCTCGAGCATTCGGATCTGCATTACGATCCAATAAAAGTTTTGCAACTCTGAAATTGTTAATCGAAAAACAATTTTTTATGTAGTATCCTGAGTTTCCACCTACCTGACATGACCACAGTGAGCTGCGACATGCAAAGGTGTTAAATAATCGACAGTTACATCATCCACCGGCGCTCGGTGGTACAAAAGAATTCGAGCCGAGTCAACATGATCACCTTGAGCAGCCATATGTAACGGGGCAAGACCATTCTGAAATTTTTTAACACCTGGAAGTAAATTCACCGCTATCAATTCCTCATGCAGAGATGTGATCTAATTACAATATTTGAGACTGTCCAATAGGAAGTACAAAGGCATCTGACAAGGCTAATAATTTACACTGCTATTGCTGCATTATGTCTACGAAAGTAACATATTGCGCGAATTCCTAATCTTCTCAATTTTGCAATTATACCTGGTAAATTTTAGAGATATCTTAATTTTTATTTCATAAAAAATTTATGTGGTTCAAATTAAGTCATTTTTGTTATGAAAACTATTCCATAATAAGTCATCACAATCGAAATACAAACCTTCGTTTTAGCGCTTATAGGAGCACCCTTTTCTAGAAGCAAATCAACCACTTGGTCGTGTCCACTTCTGGAAGCACAATGAAGAGGTGTTAGCAGATCACGAGTGCGCGAATCTATGACAGCCCCATGTTTGAGAAGTAGTTCGACCATATTCGTACGTCCCCACTTCGTTGCGACATGAAGTGGGCTAAAACATTTGTTATATTATTGAATAAGAAAACAATGACTGTTCGATAATGAAACGAATTTTAAATTTACAAATATCTATGGAAGCAAAAAACATTCTATGATTTATTTGAAATCCTTTTCATGGAATATTTCTTATTTCTGATCATTTATGACGGCGGATTCATGTCTCCTAAATAAAATTATTCAAATTGTATGAAAAACGAAATAGTTCATTCATCCCAAGAAGTGGAACGTAGCAAATTTTCATTCTAAGTTCAGCAGATTGACTAGACTGGTGAACTTGGTGCTTAAATAATCATGAAAGACAACTGCTTGAAAATTTGACCTTTAAAATGGTATTTATAATATAACATTATGTCCACTCTCCGTCACTACATTTATTTTGGAACAAAAATCCATATCCCGCTCTTTCGTATTTTCATAGCTCCGTAGTCCGCTTGTTAGTAGATTGATTGTTCTCTGCGGACAGACAAGACATCATTAAAATGACAACCAAAATAAAAAATCGATGTGTGCTATTAAATGGCCAACATCCAACTGCTCCAAATTACTAAACTGCTTTTATTTATAATTAATAAATAAAACGATATGAACCCTTTCATTGTAATTAAATCAGTCGACATATTAACAGTATTAAAGCTTAAATTGAATAATGTTCCGCTCATCAACAATGATAATACGGCACCCATCTGCCTCTTAAACATTCAATTTGCGTAACACCATCTGAGTCATTAATATTTATGGAGAATGATGTGTGAAATTATGTGTCTGGTTTCATGAAAACTGAACCTAAATCTATATTCTTGGAATAAAACATTGTAGATTTTGCAAAAAAAATGTAAAAAACATGTGATTGTAAACTCGGGCGAAAATATTTAAGGGGAGAAAGCGATATGTGGAATGGGTGTAAATGACTTCCTTCAATTTATTGCCGTCTTAACAAGCTTGATTTTTTACCAAAAAGTAGCAATATATTTTTTCCATCTACGGCAGAATGAACTTAAAGCAAAAAAGAGGTATAACTTTTTCTACGCAAACTAGACCACCAAGAAATAATCACAAACAGTTCTAAGCTGTCAAAAAGTCTTTGCAAGTCTCCACTAGGAGAGAGGTGACTATAATGAGCAACAGTGGTACCTGATATTGTGCCTTGCTTGATAATTCACGTTGGCACCTTTATCAATGAGAAGTTGTGCGACATTATCGTTACCATAATGAGCAGCAATGTGGAGCGGCGTGAAGCCCGACTTCGATGTAACATCAGCATTGTGCTCATTCTTTAAAAATATTAAACTAGAAATGACCATTTTTTCCATATTGACATAAATTAGTGACATTGTTTAAGAGGACTGAGGAAACTAGCAGAATTTTAATCATCAATATAATTTTCTGGAGAAACAATTTTCTAATCGGCCGTAAGATTTTTTTGCAATATGCTAACTTGAAGTAAAAGCGTCGCAGCACGAATGTCATCCTTCTTGGCAGCAATGTGCAGAGCCGGAAGACGCACTTTTCCACGTGCATCATTTTCCAAAAGCATTGCAACGACTCGATCATGACCTTGTTGCAGTGCAACCGCCAGAGGAGTGAAGCCATCCTACAAAATAATTATTGGAAAAAACTAAACAAATCATGGTGTATCGAATCCCCATTACCAGAATAGAAAAATCAGTTTTAAATAGACATTAACACTCGATTACATATGGATTTATTTAAATGAATTGAGCTTACTGGGAAATAATCAGTTCTATTTTTTCAAAAACTGTTATTACGCCACCCACAACATCTCAACATATATAAATGGGTAGATGGTCTACAAAATTTAATCAGCAAGATTGGTAGCTTACATGTGTACCCTGTAGAAACACTAATGTAGTTCATTGGATTCGTTTGGGCTCAAAAATCAACATCCCTGTATTCACAGCTCATATATGACTAATTTATAAACGTCCAATACAGTTACGACAATAGCAATTAAAATTAAACCAGCACAAAATCGCTTAGCACGAGTCGATGCGAAAAATTCACTCGCGCACTAAATAAAAGAATGGTGGCTTGGAGTGGATACTTTCGCACGACAACCGGGAAAAACTTTCAAATAGACAAAAAAAACTTCGCAAAGATTATAAAGAGAACAATGAAATTACCTCTGTGGATAGAGCTTGATTGGCACCATGTGACAACAGGAATCTAACCACATTCTCGTGATTTTCCTGAGCAGCCATATATAACGGTGTAAACCCATTAAGTGACTGGACATTAACATTAGCTCCATTTTCAACAAGGATGGTGACTATTAATGATTGACCAGCTAGTGAAGCGATATGTAGTGCGGTGTTTCCTTTCTGAAATTATAAAAGTTCAAGATTAAGATTTGTTACATGAGTATAGTAGGATAACATTTAAAAAACCTTTACTCATATTGGAACAATTACAATTTCGTCAAAAATTCCCACAATAAATACTGCAGACTTTATAAAATATCAACGTTAATTACAATAGGTTTTGTATTGGAGCGCACTACTTGGCCTGACACTTTGATAACGACGGAGGCAAAAATAACACAAGGGATAAATTGTATTATAGTTATTGAATGGAGGTTTGCAGAGCAAACATTTCTGTGGAAAATATGCGCTACGTAAATAAGTACAACAGAAAGAATCATTTGATCCATACTCAAAGAACATCTCAATAACATATGCGCAAAATTTTAAGTGATGTTTGAGTTAAGTTTAACAGTAAAACCAGCTAGTCGTGATCACGTGCATGAATAGACGACTTCCATGGGAAATTCCGCTGAAGATAAAAAAGTGGTTTGTACGAATAACAAAAAAAAGCTCACTTTAGTTGCAGAGTCGACGTGAGCACCTCGTTTGAGCAGCTCTCTAACGACCTCGCTATGACCCTCTTTCGATGCCAAATGTAAAGCATTTAAACCGTTTGCATTACATGTATTAATGTCAGTGCCTCCACGTAACAGTTCCAGAACCTTTTCGAAATTTCCGGCACGAGCAGCTCTAAGAAAACTTGCGCTAGCACTACCTTCACCACTTTGCTGAAAACAGTACGCATCATTAATGAGTCAGAATTGAAGAACAATATTTCCAAATAAATATGCAGCCGTTCACAACAGCACAAGTTAAAATTATTTCCTAAAGTACGCAATTTGCGAGTACGCAAATCGATGGCGTGCAAAAAAAAAATGAAAAAGAACACACCCGGTTATTGAGGTCAGGAGGTGGGTCACCCTCGCTGGCCATCGACGTTCGTGGGTGCCTGAAAGAGCTAACTCAGCTATGCCCTTTCAGCAAATCGCTTAGAGATCGATTCTTCGCCTGTCTCGCCTCGTCTCAAAGACTCATTCGCCTCTATGCTCTGTCGTCTGCACACTAACCGAATATGTGAGCTACTGAGCAATGACATAAAACGCTTGCGGCTATAAAACCAAGTTATGGCTGTAATGCATTACCAGTCACGCTTCCTTTAAAGCTTTACTGTTGCGCTCCACAGCTTTCAATTTATTTTTGCTTAAGATTACGCGATAGTTCGGGAAGAATCGATCTCAGCAAAGAAAAGTAACAAGAATCGAACGATAATAACGGATATATGGTGTAAAAATAAACACAATACGTAGATTTGCTCAATGAATTCTAATATTTATAATTGATAGAAAAGTTGAAAATCAAAAAAGCTAGAAGGAAAATCAAAAAATAAACCAGAGAAACTTAAGTGTTTCAGTGCTCTAATAGTAAATACGTTTGAAGTGAAGAGAGAAAATGGATGGGCAATTCATAGAGATCTCTAAGACCGTAGAAATCTCATTAACTAGGGCTCTGTGTGTAAAATTTATTAACGTGTTCAGAACAGATAATATGATAGAATGGTGCAAAACAGCGTGAAATGAGTTACAAGAAATTTATTGTAGGCAAACACTTTTTGTTTAGTACACATTGGAAATCAAGAGAAAATCGTTGAAACTTTCGTTCAGTACGAATATTACATTACATTTGTGACGGCTAACTGTTCGATGAATGACCTTTGACAGGCGGTTTCAATGCGAACGGTTACGATTTTTTTATTTCCTGATTTTACCGAATTTATGAGTGAGTTATGATCTTCTACAAACATAAAGGACCTTGAAGATAATTATACGGTATAACAAACATCCTTGGAATGAGAAAAAACAGAAAAATACCTAAATTGTTGACTAAAATAAATTTCCATTTCCTAACCATGTAAGTCATGTATTTAAATCCTTGCGGCTTCCTTCAGTAACAGAGATTTGTATGGAATGAGGTATGATACGCATGGGAAACTGCGACTCATTATAAACGTAATATACTCAATAAAGAACGTATATATGTAACTTGAACTGACAGATAGCATTCGCCTAGATACCTATCTCTTCATTAGCAGTTCTATTTCAAGAAGTTTGCGGTCGAGTCAAATTTCCTCCTAGAGTTCTCGTGAAGCAATAAACTACACTTCATAATGCTAATGCATGCCTAACTAATTACCACACGAACCGTTGTTTCTCTGTTTTCATTCATATAATAACTTCACCATTTAGAAAATTACACATAGAAATAATACGGAGATGACAAGAGTAAAAGACTGACTCTCAGCAGAGAGTGAAAGAGAGAGAGATCAATGGCAGGCAGGAAGTGTTGCTGACAAGGGGAAAATGTCATTGTGAACGGGAATTATTGGAATTAATGCACGTTAAAACCAGACAGTGTTATAGTGGGCTTTTCGCTTTTTACTACTTATTATAGAATTCACAATATCACATGAACTAGTAGTCTCTTACATGGAGTTTCCTCAGAAATGTAACCAATTGCCCTACATGTACCTAGAAAGAAGTTAAATTTATTTATTCAATTCGAAAGGCAGTATTCTATTGCATTCTCCAATCAAATGACGTTTCGCGAGGTGGATAGAAAATAAAATTCATTAAAAGGATGGACAAACGAATAATCGTTTCCAGAACTGCAATGGAGTTAAAGCTAAGCTAATTGCGCTACATATTCATAAGATTATTCGTGCTCCGACATCGATGAACGATAAAAAAAGCCATCAAGTTCTCGCACTTGCCTCGTACATGGTATTTGAAATATACAAGGAAAACTCATCTCGATGAGTAATTACAATGTGTTGACGAAATTCGCTGATGGGTAAGCCGCCCCAAAATATTCACAAACAACCAAAGTTTATTACCATTACACGGCTCAAAAGCAAAACGACAATGAGTTCGAGGCAGAACACTCAAAGACAAACTTTACATTGATCGCCGTGTTTTTTTTTTCTACATACCACTCTTCCAATAGTGTCTAGTGAAAAGATATTTTAATATTTTCACTTTAAAAATCCCCAGGAGAACTGCTGCACACAAACGCACACACACTAGTTTTCTCATCATAGAGGGAAGCTTAGAAAAATATATTAAAAAATAATCCTTAGCGTTCAAATACACAGCTATAATCTGTAGGAAAAGTGGAATTTATCACAAGCATTAGTAAATTAAAAACTAGTACGAGACATATTTCAGAAGAAGATTACGGAATATATACGTGATGATGCTGAGTTAGTAGCAAAACCTGGGACCTCAGGTGGGAACCCTCAGTACTTCTAACTACTGCCGTCTGAGGTTTCAAGTTTTGCAATTAACTCAAAATCATTACGAATATTAAAACATTCATTATTACCTATCATAGTTGATTGAAAACAAAAATACTATGAAGATTATGGACAGAAATAATAGTAGCGTTCGAGGCTTTGCTATAAATTGCAAGGACAGTCCATGACGACTTGTTTTTCGATAAAAAATTAATAATCTTCATATTCAGATTACTAATTCTTTATCTTATTTGTAAAAGTTACATATTTTGTAGATGACAATTAATTTACTGCCTCATTAGTAAGGTAATTACTATAGAATTTCTATATATTTGATCAGATTATCTTAAAAATTGGATGCTTTATATTGATTGAGTAATCTGCGAGTGAGGAGGGAGATGGAGGCATGAAAATCACCATCCATTTATTGATGTCGCATGGAAGAATGGATAAATTTGTTCTTATTATTCGAGAGACTAGTGTATTTTCATATTTTACATTCAGCCTGCTTGATTTAATCTATCGTTTTAGCTGACATTGCTGTGTGCTCAACACCTCGTATGATCGAATGGTTACGGTTTTTACTACCGACTATTATTAGTCTATAACGAATTTTCATATTTGTTTTTCAACGTCTCGACGCATACTGCACCATTCAATAGTTAATTTACGGCTTTTTCTAATTGTATGATTTAAAATTTGAGTATACGTCATAATTAGGGATGTTCGCTAAACTGAGCCTTCATAGAATATCAATGCAGCTTAATGGAGGATAGGACGAGCATAGGCTTTGTCGAACGTCGTCCTCTACATGTCAAACAAGTCATAGAACAATCCTTCCGCAAAATCCATTGAAATCGACAACGAGAGTTTTATGGATTAATTAGTTGAATGATTTCGATTAGCATTGCTTTGTAGCAACAATCGCTAGTTTCTGATTATGCGGTAATTTTACGGATTGATCCAACCAAGTCAAGTCGTGTGGTTGTCAAGCAACATATGAAGAGCCATCACATATAAAACAGATATGTATCTGCTTATATGTTTCCGTAACAGTTTCATCTCAGCTTAAACTATTTCAAAATCTATAGTTGATTATAATCGAGATACAATAGCATCTAATATTCTCGGTATAGCCGAACGGAAAGCTTCACTATATAGGAACAATTTACTGCAGCAAGCTATTCTATACAAATCGTTAGCTTAATGTTTTTCTTGTCGAATGTTGAACGAAGCTTATAGGGTTGGTCAGTATAGAATAGTTTGCTATATCTATTGATTCATTACTTTCAGCAAAGAAGCAAGAAGATTTTGAGATAGATAAGTCATATCGTACGGCGTAATTTGGGTAGTACATATAAAAAGAAGAAAGTTAATTTGTTCCTTTCCATGAAAGCTAAGCACGTTCCGATAACTCAACTCGTCAATGAACAAAAAAAAGAGTAATGGACAGAAATAGTTGTTACTTCTTCCGAAAACAAATCGACAAAACACCAAAATGTAGATTTTCCCCGAGACTACACAAATTGAATAAAATCATATTCTAAGAAATGTTACTTAGTTACGAAATGACAATTTTCTTGAAAGCAAATCAAATAGCTGGTTGACGTCATATGTTCGAATAGTGTTGCATATTGAACTTTCAGATTTGTCACTACTAAGAGCATGTGTTTGCCCCGTAGGACAGATGGTCAGAATATCACGTATCGGTTGAGTGAGTCAAGTCAATCAGAGGCTATTTCAATTCGTCGATATACCGATTGACTTACAGAATTCATCATGGTGCAATTAACTACTCGCAACGAGTCTATTCAGCTAAGTTTTTTCTTTCACGTAAAATTGCGTCGCACTAGAAAAAAGGAAACATAATAACACACTTAGTCAAACTATTCGATTTCAACGTTGACACAACAAGTACATTTTCTAGTTTTACTATTACGTCAATTATCATACATTAATCAAATTATCGATAAATACAAGGAAATACTTGACTATGAGCATCTTATATGTTTACGATTGTCACTAATCAATTAAGAGGAGCTCATATTTAAAGAAAAACATAAGGAAGACTTCTAATTAATACCTCATAATCTTTAACCAATGATAAAATGTACTACGTTAAAGAGATTGTACGAGACTTAGAGAGATACTCATTAACGTTCTGGTCCAAAAGATTTAGCAATAGAGCATGTTATGTTCGCAAAATTACTTCAACTATTGTTTATTGGTATTTACTTTTAGGAATCGTCAATTTCACACTTTCAAACAAAACAGTACTAAATATAATGTTACAAAAATGATATTATTATTGATTGATTTTAATCGATTCACAAATATCATTTTTGTAGTGCTGTATTAGATAATGGGTGGGATTATGATAAGCAAAATATAGAATAGTGCTACGAATAAATGTTGACATATTATCAAAGGATGTAAACGGACATCCTATACATCGAACACCAGTCAGTTGAGGCAAAGAGTTGACTAATGCAAAAAAAAGATATCTGTATTGTTTTATCAACAACGAGACCAAGAAGAGCAGATAGTTCAAAACTGTTGATCGAGCTTAGGGGAAACGTAAGTTTTCAACGTGATATATTCGATTGGTGATTCGAATCAGCACTGTTCAATACTACAGTAGTATACGGTTTCGTATATTCCATTTACCGTATGGCACTAGAACTAGTTTTCTTCGGAATCGGTATAAGCAATGTCGGCTGATAGTACAACCAAGCGGACCTCACGGATTTTCATGATAATGTGGAGTTGTTACTTTTCGTTCAGAACATCTTTGTTGGTACATGTCGTATCGTTCTTCTCTGAAGCCAATTCTGAATCCTATGAAACACTGTCATGTGAAGGATGTATCATTTTTCACAATCACATGCGAATACAACTAATGGTTAGTGTGTTATCATTATGATAATCACATAGACCAATCAGTGACCAGCTGACAACTGACGTGAGACGAAATGATTTATCGTACTTGAGACGAGCTTCATTGATGTCTGACGTATGAGTACAAGAATATATAAATAATGACTTATCACTCTGCACTATTTCCTTAGTAAAGGATGCATAGTTTCAAAGTTCCTATTGAACATCATAAAAGTTTAAGCTGTTTCAGTACAATTAAAATTATAAAACTAGAAGATGAGACTATATGCAAATTACATAAAAAATGACGGAATAATGAAAGTGTAATCTCAATACTGAATGGCGCCAATGCTCTCTATTAACGTTAAGATCAAACTGATAAATAAAAACTAGAGCAGATTACAAAATAGCTATCAAATTGTCCAAAATAAGTTATAGAGAAGAATAGAAGGAGTAGAAATGAGTAAGTAAATGTGAGGGAAGTCTATAAAAACTTCACGTACCTCATTATACCGTTTGTGCACAAGAAGTGCTTTCATTTATCAATTTATGAGAATAATATCATAACTCGTATAGTATACGACTAGATTTTAAAGGGATATAATTGATTAGAAAATGAATGTGTTAAATACTATTGGTAGGAGCACTTCCAAGAAGTACAATAAGGCAGATAGAAATCTGATATGAAGAAAATGCTGGGATAACATAATGTAAGCATATTCTAAGGCTTACACGTTCTAAATTACAATAGATTTTTGTATAAATTATTCGCATCATCATTTTACTAGAAAACGTTCGAAAATATGATGAACATGAACAATGCGCTCCCTTTCTCCTCAATTCACTCACTCACATCGTCCTCTCTCCTCTTGCACTCACTCCCTGCTGCTGCACATCACTCACTCACTGTTCAAACTCTACGCATTATCGCTATCGATCCACATACGCAGACTTGCAGTGACAATGGAATTTAATCGATATTAACTAATTTACGTAAATCGAGAAGGATTTTGTGGTCGGATATGTTCAATGCGGAATCATCTCATGATATGATTGTCTGCTGGTTGAAAATGAATGTAAAGATTTAAAATGAAAGAAGAAAAAGTTGTAAAAATGTCATTTCATAGAGGAAGATAAAAGTGTGATAGTAACAAAACAAGAAGACCGCTCTTTGTCGATTTAAAACGACATTGATAGAAGTGCAGAGAGAAATGAAAACGATTCGTTCACAGATAGCAAAACCACAAAAATGACTGTAATGACAAACAAAGCGATCGCGACGAGTGTCCCCCATCCCGTTAACTGAATTCAGTATCGAGTAAATTTTCCTCGCCTTTTATTTTTTCCCTCTCTCTCCCTCTCTCTAAAAAAATAATGATTGAATGATTGATTAATCTGCTGTGTTTTGTTGAATGAAAGAAGGAAAATAAGGAAAAGATCGTTTTAAAAACACTGAAATTCTTGGCTCTATTAATACTTTATGTTATAAAATAACACATTCTCTCGATAGATTTCAAAAATGAATGGGGTATCGATTTTTTTCTATACGAGGAGAAAAAAATATATATAAATATTGAATGAAAAGAGGTACAGGAAACTAAAGCGTCTCCAGTTTTTTCATGAAACGTTTATCGAAAAGTTTTCAAAGAGTATTTTCGTTAAAGGTCAAATGTTGTATATATATATACATATATATTACTTTGAGAGTCTATTTATAAACAAACTCATTTCAGAGGAAAACGTTCATATAGAGAGATTTTCGAGTTTATAAATTCTTTATGGATAATTGATAAAAATAGAATGGCTATCACTCAACTTGAACTCATGAGTGACATTAAAATATCAATAGTGCGAATTGAGTCATATACAACAACGACATCATCATCTTTTTTTCCTCGATTTCTTTTTAGAATATGAAAATTTTCTGATGGAAACTGTTAGAATATGAAGTGACAAGGGAATCGTTGAAATCGCTGTCGATTCATATTAAACTGATAAGTTCAGTAACGAAAAACAACAGAAATATTAATGTCTGAACGTTTAAATTGTTTTGTGAGTTATAGTTTGTGACAATTATTGAGTTAAAATTTCTGACAGAGGTAAATAAGAGGTTTGAGAAAATTGTATGGGAATTCAGACAACTAAATTCTCATAGGTAAATGATATTTCTATGTAGATAAAATATTGGAAGAATTCATTCGACTTTATTTCAGTGTTCACATATTCATTTTCTCTTTATTCTGATCTTCAAATTATAATAACACTTATTCTCAAATGCAAAAAAAAAACCATCCTCAATAATTCTTTAGAGGATTTATGAACATTTTCCTCTTAAAACTGATTATGAGTAATCCTATTGAGGGAACGGGTGATTGGATGAAGATTTCTCTTCATAATTCCTAATAAGAAGTGCTGCTTGTATATTCATTTTCAGTTTACCAAACACTTAACCATCGTTGCAGTATTCAATGTAAGAGAATGAGAATTTTCAAGAGTACTTCAAAGCCCGACATCTTGAAAGTACATCCAATAATGAGTACACGAAACATCATAAATTTTCTGTTTCTTCAATTAGCTTATGTAATTAGGGAAACACAAAAGCTGTATGATATCTAGATAAGCTTTGACGATGATTAATTTTTGTTACACGACGCACTTAGGAATTCATGTCCACGATGATATCGTGGAGGTATCGGATTTCTCCAGTACCAATTCACCAAACTTGGAGAGATGCCAGACTAGGTAGGCTTGCGGTTAGGGTAGCCGTAAACCTGATTCGAGCCTGTATATCACTTTCACCAACGCGGCGCCACGCAGCATATTCAAAAGTTTTAAGCTTGTATTTAAGAAGAAAAAGACCATGAATCACATCAGTTGGATTTATGTGAAGAGTACAACATGAATGAAAATCTGCTTAGTCAAGCTAATTGAGTCAGAATAAGTAAGTACTAAGCACTAAATCAAAGTTAAGTGAAATGGATGCTAACAGTGAAGTAAGAGGAATATTTTTCGATGTCATCAACGAAAAAGAATAGTAACAACTATATACGTTTATTAGTTATTATCTGACTGTAACAAACGATTTCACATATATCAATTATAAAATAGGCCATGTTTTAGGCCTTCCGTTAACGTTGTCAGACAGCTTGAATAAAAAAAAAAGTGGAAGATAAAAAAAAGCAGTAGCACATAAATGCTGTGATTCAAAATATTGAATTTTGAGGAATGTGCGCTGAATAATTCAGAAAATGTGAAAAGGCGGTTTGTATATGACTCAGAACTCCGTCAAAAGTATATTATCATAACATTTGAAGAATAAAAAGTTGTAAATAGAAAATATACATCTGCATAACATCTGCCAACAATACAAATATGAATACTGTTCTATTCAGATATTAAACAAACTTCAATATTTCAACAGTTTTGAAACAATGTATTTGTAAAAGATAACCTTTTAAGCTTATTCCAATTAGCATACCGCGATTTGTTAAAGTGAAACGACATTAAAGCTTAAGCCAAAAGCAGCTTATTAGTTTGAAATGATAGTAGAAACGTACTTAGAACAATAAAGAAAGGGATCATCACTTAGGAAGCGACTCATTCACGTATTAAACACATTTTATTTCCATTAATGCTTAATGTGTTTAAAAGAAATATGTTGTTACCCTCATAATGTTTTAGGCTAAATTATTGAGTGATTGAGAAATGGTGAAAGTGAAAAAATAGTCGTTGATACAAAATCAGCTTTTAATTTTTGCGAACAATGATTTGCATGTTACGTATTCAACCTGAAATGCTGAGTCAATCACAAAACGATGAACCTCACGCAAACATAACATCTCTATGACCTATCATAACTAGTATAGGTTGTAGAAGAGAAAATAAACGATCATAGAAGATTATGTCATGCGTAGTTGAAAATTCTTATCATAAAATTCTTGTGAGATTTAAGCTGATGCATTCAAATTTGTTTACAAGTCTTGCAGAACGTGGATGATAACATCGGATTGCTAAGCTTTCTTACGTAAGTTAAAAAAACAACAGTAATAAATGAGGTAATATAGTCAAATAATAAATTCATCAAAGATAATAAAGTTATTCGCCGAGAATGGCATTACTAGGAAAAAATATTCACACGTTAACACTTACGAGTAAAACTCCGAGTGATAATTGATTTTTGTAAATGCTATTCACCAATTTAGATAAGATAAGGTAAGCTTTAATGTTAATCATTCTCTGTGGATTGCACGATGTACTCCATGTCATGTCATGTCATGTCATGTTGTGTCATTACATGTAATATCGTGGAGGTGATTGAATGCGATTTAGTTTAATAACATGAGGAGAGCAATCTTTACCAAGTCGATGCTGCTTACTTTACTGGAATTCTTTGCTAGCAAGTGACCAACACGAGAAGCATTTATGGGCTTGGCAGGTCTGGGAGGAGAGATATGAAGAACCAGAGTGCACTACTTCGAATCAGTGCATTACAGTGACATCCTATTGCACTGTGCCTCGGGCCTTCTTCACAAGTCGAGATAGAGATAGAAATAAAGAGAGAGAGAGAGAGATAGATAGAGATAAAAATAAGTACGAAATCTTTCAACGAAGATTTGTGAATATTGATATCTAGAACTAGGCAACAAAACAAATCTAAGAAGCATTTCAAAGTATACTAAATATAAATTCTATTAATCATCTTGTTAACTATCAATGAGAAACTTGCAAAAGCCATTTCATTTAGCTTCATTCCACTGAGTCAAATAATGCTATGCATTATTATTTCCACACGGAAATGTATCGATTTTTTTCTTTTCAGAAAATAGTTTCAAGCAATCAGTCGACATAATTTTGCTCCTAGCTAGATTCGTCCACAGTGTTATAATATCGCCAATGATGATGAGTTGGCTTGGAGACTGGAAACTTGGAGTCTTACGTGAGACCCGAACTCGTACCTACAGATATCTGGTCTGCATTAATAACGTCGTCAAGTTTATTTTCAATTCCGTAATTATAGGAAAGCTTAGTTATCGAGATGAGAAGTGTATAAATTAAAAGGATCGATTGATTACCTACTATCTATGTGCATCTCATTACACAATTGTGTAAGCAATTGAGAAAAGAAAAAACAAACGATAGAACTAATCGATTTCCAGAAATCAATACGCAGTACGAATGTTCTCGAGTAAAATAACAATGTTCATAAATTTGGTGCCGTATGATTTAATTAGGTACATCGACGATTTGTGACAAAATTTTGTATTAATAGCGCTAATAAATGTAACGAAACAATAAGGAAGGTGAGAAACGGGACAGAAAAACGATTGAGGGTAAAGCATTGAAATTGAAGCAGTAGTTTCTTAATCTGATATAATGAGGAAGCAATTGAATGTATGAAGAATTTTGTTATTTCTATACAGTGAGAAAATTCCATTAACCTGGCAACAATACGACGCAATGTTATTGATAACTAGACAGTACGGTGAACACTTTGCCCTGATGATGCCACTTACCGATACACCGGACGAATTGCTGACTGGGTTTGTACGTCAGTCTGAAGGCTTAGCCATTAAATGGTCAGAAAGGAATACGTAGACCATTTCCAGATGAGGGCATTGGGGAAGCTGGTAGAGTATTTTCGTAGAGACTCAAGGTAACTATACGGTATTAATAGTGAGGATCGTAGGACATTACTTACTACTTCGAAGGATCAATAGGTGCAGAGGCCGAATGTCCGATAAATCACAATTCGCAATAAAGAGAAGAACAAACTAAACTACCATCATATATGTACGATGAAATTTTCATCATTAAGATAAAAAGAATAATAAACGAACGATGAACGCGTTAAGTGCAAACTGGAAAAGCATTTCGTTTCATTTCATTCCATTACTGCTAAAGAACTAGTGCCGTTCAATACTGAACAGTTTCACTCGTACGAGTTTTTTCCACTAAAGCAATAGATAAGCTAGCTAAAAAAATGATTATACGTTAATCTCCTGTGAATGTTACATAAGCTGCATATCGATTTTCATTATGAAGCAGAATAACTAAGCGGAAACATCTGAGTTTTTTTTTACAGTCTCCATTTTTTTTTGATTTCGTATTATTTCTAAATTAATATAACAAACAAAGTAAAAATCAAAGCTTTTTTAGAGCTATTGGAATAATAAATAGATTTTAGTAATTTTTATACGACTACAACCGTGATTTGCAAGAAACGATTTAAAATGAGATGCAAACGAAATTCTGATAGCTTTTGCTGTTTCAAAAAATATGACCAATTTTGATTTTATTTTTTATTTATGACACAAGAGGTTCAATTGTGGGAGATGTTACAGTGCTACACGTAGGCGGTTCGATTTCGCACTCAATCAAGTCAAGCTATCAATCCGTTCTGGATTGGTAAATTGGTAGAGGATCATTTGCGAGAATGAGCAGCGGTGATAAGATAGAACTGCTTTGACATACTATACCTCTAGACTTAAAAGTGCTGGTTACTGTATAGGACAGAGTGGCATTTCATTAACTTCCATGATGTCACGTTCAGATGAGGCGAATTCCAGATGGATTTATCAACACAAATGCTTATCATCTTCTAGTCTATCTTATGATAAGTCGTCTTTGCAAAGGAAATACCATCATCAAAAGAACGCTTGCAACTGAATAGAAACGACAAATACCCATATCGGAGCAAGACTTAGCACACACATACCCCCTACCATTTCTCTTACAGAAAAAAAGTTGTTCAAATAAGCGAAACAAAACTCTAAACTTCTATTCAAATGAATAAAACCGTAACCGCAAATTGATAATTCCTTCTATTCAAATCGAAAGAAAAAAAGGATTCCAAAGAAATTGGATCATTTCTCAAGAAGAGAGAATAAAAACGAATATGCATATAGCGCATAATAGAAGTTTCTACAAGCAGCATTAATCTCTGACAAGATTAGAAGCTGAGCTTCTCCTGATGAATAACGATAGAACATCAAAGCGTTGAATTAATAACCCAAATGAGCTTAACTTTCCAATCTAAGCATATTCAGTTGGTGTATCAATAAAAAAAGAGCGTTCATTATCTCAAGCATAAATAAAAAATAGTCATAATTAAACAAAAATATGAAGAAAATCTTAAAATATGTAGTCAGAGCAACTAAATGAATGAATTCTTATTGATTAAGTTACTTTCAAAGAAAACGAGCTCATCTTTTATGTTAAGACTTTTACCCTCGTTTTTTATTTAAGAAATATGCATATAAACTGAGATTATGTGACTCAATTTTCAATTCGATGGTTTAGGCTATTTACTTAACAGATTGATTTGATTTCTACTTAAGCTTTTTACCATTTTGGTAAATAAAAGTCATGAAACAGCACACTCGACGAGTCAAGTTTGAGTGAACGTTTTATGGGAAAAAGTTCGAAATAAGCCGTGATCAATCTCACATGAGAAGGTGAAGGATTTCTTTAGAAAACGATTTCTAGAAACTGAAACTAGTGAGAATATGTAAAATATCAAAAGTGATAACATTAACAATTCATCTGATAATAGATCAAACTGCAATCGGAATTAAATTAATTGATTGGCAAAGTGCAGAGACTGATCATTTCTACGAGCTAATTTGTGCAACAATAACTTGATTTCCAAATAGATTAACCTCACCGGATACTCATGAGAAATATTGCAAAACTCGAAGAGGCAAACTTTCGAAAGCTTATGCTCGTCAATATGCTCATGTGGAAAAATTTTGTTTCATGAAAAATCTACGCTTTCAAAAAACTCATAGCTATTTATTGTATGTGAATGTCACACTGTAGGAAAAACTTCAGCAAAAACAAACCAAAAATGAATTTAAACTTGCAAGAATCCAGAAAATTGCAACGTCATCTGAAATTCCAGTGTGAAAAGAAGCTGAGAAGTGAAATTATTTGATTTTCAGAGACACATCTTCATTTGTAAGCAGCAACTGTTCAGAATGAACTATGAGTCATTTACAATTTTGAATATTCAGAATATAGAAATGTTTTCATTAGCAGTTCTACCATTCATTCGTTCAACCATGGCCAGGATGTATTTCTTTCTGGATGTCCAACCGTAATAAACAGTGAGGGCGGGTTCATCTAACAGACTCATTTAAGCTGAGAAGTAATTTGATATTCCATTACAATTTCCATATGTAAGCTTAACAACGAACAAACATGCAACAAAATCAGCCATTGTTCTAATGACAAATGAAATTTCGAAAGCGTTTATATTTTTCTGATGCATAAATAAATGTCGATGATTGTCTATGATGACGATTTTTCGAAACACTTTAGCAGTGGCCTTGTTTGAGGTATGAAAGAAGGATGAGGAGAATAATGTATTGAAAAATGCACTTAATGAACTACAATGATATTGAAAAATCAATTAACAACACAGCTGCAATTACTTCGTTATTTAATTTTCTTTTATTCAAATCGAAATTTCGCTAGAAGCGTTTTTTTTTTTGCCTCCTCGAGAATGCGGACCGTTCCGATCAAATTATCCCGAAAGCGCCTGTGTGCAAACAGGCGCGCTCCTTTTCTTGCAAACGCCTGCACTCTTTGCAAGTGAGTGCAAAATATATGAGCCTAGTCGGAATACTTATATTTTAGAAATGCTGAAAATTAGTTTTCCATTTGAGCAGAGAAAAAAATCGTACGAGTTACTGTAGAGATGTGATAAATTCAAATCATCAAAAATTTTAATTAAACTCTACTTTTAGCAGTGAACATTTTAGATACAGAAAAAAAACCTTGCATGCTTTAAAAATTTTCAGATTTTCATATTTTGAAGAGAAGAAAAAAACATAAGAAAATCGATAGTCGATTGGAAAAGGAGGAGGACGGAGTTCTGAGTATTTGAGGACAAAATAGAAAAGTTTCGTTTGCAGAAAACTGCAAAAAATTGAAAAGAAGAATATGCGATTTTTTCTAACTTAACAAAACTCTGAATCATTCAATAGTTGACTCAAAAGTTGATAGACAAATTAGAAAGAGGTATAAGCAGGACGAAGGTTTTCGAGGAAAGAACATTTCAAAGAAGAATGAGTAACAAAATAAAAGCAAAGTTTTCTGAGGAAAAAATGATTAAAGAACATTCAATGGAGGATATAGGTTGTAAAAAAAAAACACGTATTCCCAAAATAAAACAATATTTTATCAAATAGTTTTTTTTCGATCGGATTTGCAATAATTCGATAACATGTAAAGAATAAAAATAGAAAACAAAAGATCATTCAACGTGGTGTGAGCGATTATGAAGGAATCATTGTAACACAATGAAAATGAGGGAAATCATTTTTCCTTTCGAAATCAGTTTGAAAAATATGAGGGATAAATAACTAGTTACAAGTGAAGTTCAAAAGTTATACAAAGTTCTTTCTTCAATGTGGAAGAAAAACAATTATTGAAACA
>KN716253.1:148152-164556 GCA_000816705.1 Dictyocaulus viviparus | reverse complement strand
CACAACACAAATTATTGTAAAACATCAAGAATAACAATGTGTACAATTCAAATATGGTGCAACATACGAATATGAATGAATCAATGCGAAACCATGATGACAACAGTCTATGGTGGAAACAATACAAAGTTCGATGGTGGTGGTGGCGGTTGCGGTATTGGTGGTATTGGTGGTATCGGTTGATGGTGTTGAAGGCAATGGTGGTGGTCGATGGACATGCAATTATATACGCATGTCGACCATATTAAAACCACCAACATGACGACAACGAAACCGTTCTTAATTATTCGACGTTATTTCTAACACCATCATGATGATATCTATCGATATCAATGGGGTGATAAGGAAATTACCTAATTATTCAACTTTAAATCATATCGTGCTTCAGATATCATTCAAAAAAGATTTTATTGATAAGAAAACTTTATTCAAAAGTAAGCGAGCTTTTATCACTCGTCCCTCGTTTTATGAGTGAGTTTCTTAGTTCGAAATATTTGAAAGTATGAAAACACTATCGCGAGGCTAACATTATCATCATCTATCGACGTGCTTATCGTTGATTAGGAAAGTCGATAACGGCATGTCAACTGAGAACGCTTCATTCAAAGTCGAACTCGTTTTAGTTATTCGATTTCCTCTCTTATTCATCGGAAACTCAATTCGCTTTCCTCTCGTTCACGTCATTTCATCATCAAAACTTCTATTTTCATCGGAACACTGAACTTTACCGTAATATATGCATTTTAATTATTCTCAATAATTCGATGTTACGCATAAGTATATGCATATGCATGTTGTTTTTACGTTATAAATAAACAATACCAATGTTCCGAAAAATTTTGCATACTAATTAATTCTGTATTTTCATCAGAAAGTCTTACCAGTGATAATTCGTAATCATCACGAGGAATCATAAGGACAAGAACTAATATCAACAAACTCACAAAGTACCTACCTACATTCATGCCATGCAAGCGGATTGATGACGACGAACTCAAAGGGAAGTGATACGGTAGGTCAAATAAGCAAGTTATCAGACATTCATCTGACCATAACAATGTCAATAATAAATGATGATAATAGTTGAGATTGAACTCGATTTGATTGAACTGATCAAATTTTTCATAGAAAGCTTAAAATAGAATTGTAAATAGGAAGTTTCAGAAGTGTTTTACAATTAATGAATATCGAAAACTCGTCCAAAAAAAATGGACGAATTCGTAATAGAAGCTCAAAATATGGAAGTTGTATTTGTTTTAAATTACAAAATTGAAGCACTAATAATAGAAAGAGAGCAAATTTTGAAAAATTCAGATCTTAGAAAAGTTTTTATTGTTTTACATTTGAGGAAAAAGCTGAATATACTTTCATTATAAAGATAGGGCAGCAAATTAATATCGCATCAATATTGTTGTATTAAAAAAAGAACTGATGTAGACAGATAATTTTTGTAAAAATCATCGTGCATGAAGTACTGTATTGTCCGTAGGACCTTGAAATACTGTAACATAATGATTTCATTCTGAAAGGAATAATGTCAAAGGGATCAAGCGCACGCATGAAGGTTTCAAAGTTTTTCGAATGCAATCGAGACTTCAAAATTGCCTTCAATAAGAGGAAAAAAACAATCCTCATGAGAATCATCCTGATGGAGGACATTCTAAATGCCAGCTATTACAGTGAAAGATTAACAACTGTCACCGATTGTGGTCGGATAACATGATGTGATATAACGAAAGCTATCACAAGAACGAAAATCTTCTTTAACAATCGTCAGCTTTAAGAGTAGCTTTTTTACTTCAACATGAATTACTACGAATTGAAAAAAAAAAACATATCTCAAGAATAAAGAATTTCTATAATGTTTAAACTATAAAGATGAAGGTAATCAAAATTGATACAAAGTTATGCATTAGTCGATTTTAATACTACCATTTTTATGAACGCACGAAACCCTTCCACAAAACTGTTCGAGGGTAAATGAAAAACCACAAACGCTTGAATGTCAGAGGAAAAATGATAGAGAATATTGAGATGAGTTAGATTGAAGACTTTGAAACTCAAGTGACTGAAACTCAGAAGATTATGGTGATCACAGGACGTCGAAGTAATATATATGGATTGTTCTACGAGAAATACTGGAATGGATGAAAAATTTCATAAGGAGAATGGGAAAACAGATAATGGAAATGAACAGAAGAAAACAGAAGCACATCTGTATGAATCAAATTCGGAAGCTCACTGAAATAATCTGAATCTTCCTTTTTGTTTTGAATGACGAAATTTTCATTTGAAAACATCGGATTACTTTTAAGAATGTCAAGCCGCTCGTCAGCATCTGTAAAATCTCTTAGTTGCCATAGACAACGCCATCAGTGGCGACCTCGATGGAAAATCAACTGATCGTCACGCACTCATCCTCAGTAATGAGTTCGATTTTCGCACTACAGCGTTTTTTTTGTCGAACTACGTTTTAGGAGATTGCTAATTGATCAAGTCATGATAATAATAATCAATAATTGATCATCACTATCGTTAATAAATATTAAATAATTGATTATTGTAATCAATCAATTCCAATCATCAAAATTGTGCAAATATATATGAGTGATAAAAAAGAGATTAGATATAACATATGGAATTTAGCAACATGAATTAGATAGATGTGTGATTATGATCACTGTTCTTAAGTACAACTATTCACATCGTCACGATTATACTCAATTGTTGAGGCTAGTTGGTTGGTGAGTCGATTGGGATATCTGGCAACAACTATGAGAGAATACAAGTTAAGACGATTAAGGAACACAATGAAGGCTAGTAGGGAGTGAGTGCATCGATAAAATCATTCTCAAATGCATTCGAAATAGCCGCTAAGTAGTACTACGATATTTCTTATTCAGCTTCTGCTAACAAGATTTTTTGAGGAGAATGGTAGAAAATTCTTTACCACCAAATATACTGTTTTTTTTTGTTAATTGGTTCTAATTAGATGAGCGCATGACATTTTGTAACAGTCTGAAAAATTCATTCTATTCGTATTAACTGCTCTTTTTATTTTTTGAATAGAAAAAGCTGGAACAGAGCTTGAATCACCTCACTCAACTATGAGAAGATCACCTCGATGATCGATAAGAATGCATTTGAAATAATTTTGAGAAAAGCTGACTGACGTTGTTTTTCTAACTGGTGTTAATAGTTTTAGTCAATGAATTTGTAAGAAGATAAATGCACCCTATGTCATCTTTCTTAAAGTGAAATGAGGCCAACTTTCCAGAAGACCCAACAACAACTTTTGTGATCGATGTAGCAAAGGATCTTTCTATCGGCATAAACCTCCTCTAACTCTCATGAATACAAAATTTGTAACTAAAGTATGTCGATAATCAGAGTGAGAGGGGAATGTCAAATGGTTTGCGCAAATCCGTGCTCTACAAAGGACGTGTAATAATCCGCCAGAACCCGACCGACTTCATTATTCGGTGTCATTAGCAATGCAGTCCAAAATGAGGCAAACGAGGTTTTTTCGGTTTGCCCACATAATGTTTTCATCGACTTAAAACACTGCTCGCGGTCATAATGAGATCTTACCAAAGAATGACAATGTTGGGGAGATGAATAGATGAATTATCATAGACGAAACATTCTATACAGTACTTGGAAACATATCAGTACTAAATTTATCTAGTATGAGTATAACGACAAGGTAAATGAAAGTACCTACCAATTGAAATATACAAAGAGTAGCAACAAAACATTTTATAATGCAAATTAAACAAATTAGCAAAGTACTCTAACGAAAAGAATAGTGGTTTTGCGAAAAAAAAAATACGTACTACAATACAATGCTGTTAAAATGATGAACGATAAGTGGTGGTCACGAAAATCAATAAAGAAAAAACGTAAGCGAAAGTACAAAGAAAAAAATTAGTCCAAGGAGTGAAAAAAAAATCAATTCAGAATTCAATTACAAGAATGTATCACAGTTTTGAAACGCATAGCAGTTTGAAGAAAAAAAATTCAAAAAGGAGAAAGGTGAAAAGAAGAACTTTTTCCCTCTGGCAAGCTTCATCCACGGATTAAAGTAGACGGTATTTAACGATGATGAAACAAATATCATTTAATCTAACATTTAAAATTTATTATTTTTAAAGTTGAGTAGAAAAAAAAAGACAGCTGTCCGGCAAGTCGCACGAACACACACACACTATTTTTTAATCATTATATTAGAAATGAATAGAAATGAAATAATGCCGACATGGCGAAAGCAAACAGGAAGGACAACGAGTGACGAAACAGTCACTTTCATTCATCGACACAACCCATTTAGCGCTGTAGGTATCATTTATTTGACAACCATAATTGAACCATTACGACATTCTTCGGCAAGAAATGAAAGACACCAACAGATTCAGAATAACCATTGACCTTATGGAATTCCATAGAATGAGTAACATTCGAACTCGATACTCTAATCATATTCGTAAGTAGAAGAATCAGTCTATGATAAAATTAAAACTATACACATTCCTCTATGCAATAACACCATTTGCAATCGTATGTTTCATTAATGTCTCCCGTCGGACAACAAACCATTGACCTCATATGCACTGACACAGCATCATTAACCATTAAGCTAAACATGCCTATTTGTAAGGGTGAGTAGATTAGCTCAATTGATTACAAGATCGCATATGAATTGATTTCGATAGATCACGAATAGTAATTTATATTTTAGAAAACAATTTACAATTTCACGAATATAGGAATAGAACATGAATATCAAGAACCAACAGTATGAGTGCTTGAGCTTAATCCTCAGGAGTAAAGTTGTAGTAGTTCAATGGAAAAGTGTTTACGAAACTAGTATGAAAACTACGCTACCAATGTCCTAGCATGACAAGGGACGATTAAGTTAAAACGATATTTGAGGTCAGTCCTCGTTTCTAACGTCATCTCACGAATCATTAATACTGAAATTATCTACTAATTATGTGCTATTTTCTAAACGGGCGTAAGAGAAATGTATGGTATGAGAACATTAAAATTGAATAATCTTACACATTCGTTCCATTACCATCTGACCCTCACTGATCGATTGAGGACATCTGCCCAATTACATGATTAATTTAACGTTAGAGCATAGAATGCATGCATATGGATTTTTACTGAAGAAAAATGACGAACTATACTTGGACGAATTCATTCGTTGATAACAAAATTAACTATCGTCATTGCAACATAACGAAGCTAAAGTGAGGTAAGTGAGTGATAAGTGTCATTTATGATTTTAACTAACATATTTCACTTATACAACAACGTTCAGGACTACGTCTATTACATACCTACCAAAAAACATACAATTTGATCTCAGTTGGTTCATCTAACATCTAAAGAATGATGCTATCATAAAATAATTAGTAAAAATACTAATTTTACACTACTGTTACAACGTTTATATGCTTTATTTATTTATATAATTGAACGTAAAAACAAAACAACAAGAAGGTCATGTAGAAATTATGAAAAATTTTCTATTCTGAAATTGAGCTGACTAGGTAATTCCAAGCTGACACATCAAACATAGATTTGAATCGACGACAGAACGAAATTTATTACCTCAATAAATCAACTGGAACAAAAATAACCGTTCCAGGATTTTTTTTTGCCTCATTGAGATGAAGAATTAGTAATCAAATATTATATCGAAATGATTAGAAACAAATCAACATAACGTGATAAAAATCAGACATCAATTTCAGTAGTGTTTAATTCTAAGCGCTTTTTTTTTTCTTTAATGAACTCTATTATGAGCGAAACGAGATTGTCGGATAAATAAAAACAAACAAACAAAAATCAGAGGTTGAAAAGAGTTCATTATAGTAGTTTTTGTACTAAAACGCTTTAATATATCGATTATACTCACATTTAACATTGAAGAAATTCTTTCTATTCTCCATTAATACCTCAATTGCAATCAATTTTCACCTCAACAAAGCAGATAGTAACAAACAAAAAGATGAAGATATCATTACAACTATCAAAAACAACCTGAAGCTTATATTTTTTCTAAGCTTCAGAATAATATCTGTAAGAAACACGATGACAAAATCAATAACATAGCAGTATTTTTTGTAAGTCATTTTACTCAATGGCAAATAAGACAAGAAAGAAGGAAAATACATACAAAATGGAAGAGTAAAAAACAATAACTCAATGGTCAATCCGGAAGCTTGACCCGAATGAGTAGAAGGATGCAGACAGATGGTGAAGTGAACGGTAGGAAATCGATATGAGGAGGCTAAGCAAAAGCAATGAAACGATCGAATTGAAGCAGCATAGCAAATAGTGAATTGGAAACTATGAATTTTCCAAAGAATTCACATAATTCACTAACGGACCACGGGATCGATATGATAGTTAAGTAAAAGAAGATGAGAATCACGTGAAATTTGAAAACAACGGTACTTAAAATGAGAATTTCTTTGAACAAACAGAATAGATGTACGGTAGTGTCAGAGCATTGATACGTTATATTTATTTATGAAATCATCAGATTCAATTAATACGTAACAGCGAGGAGTCTACACCTTTTCTACACCCAGTGGACGAAGTGATTATCGCTACCGAGAACTCATGGAATGGCTTAGTTACTCTCATGTTATCATCGCAAACATCACTGCTGTTGAAGTAATCAGAGGTAAATATGAAATTTTGTAGCAAAACTTCTTCAAAAGAACAACTATACTTTTCGGAAGGGTTCATTTCGTGCTGGATTCTTTTTTCCAGAATTATAAATGAGAACGCTGACTCCAGTTGACTTTGAATAGAATAAGACGACGTTATGAATTTCGAAGAAATGATCGACGAAGAATATGATTTTATGGAAGGAGGAAATTTAAGGAACTCAGTACAGTCGCGAGTTGAATGGCGATTCGTTAACCCTCATAAGTCAAGAAGAAATATTTCGCTCTTGATGTGTGTCTTACTGGACATCATAACATCCGATTTGTTATGATGAGGATTATGACGATTAGTGAGTCTAATTTCCACCAATATTCTATGGCATATTTGCCGATAAATTAAAAATTTGAAATTTTGTGAAGTATTCCAATAGCACTTAATGTAATATGTGCAATACAGTAGTTCAGAGCGTTTTTTTCTTCTTCTTAATTTCAAATCCATGGAGCAAAGTACAAGGCTTTTCCTGTGAAGCAGCGCATACGAATATTACCGGAAAGACGTGGAAGTTTCAGTCCAACAACATCAATTCAATTCTTCTCGGTAATGAACAAAGAAAAAGTATACGTGAAACTGTTATGGAGATCTAAACGTCACAAAATTTTAGTCGTTTGATTATTTACTAAAGGTTCACGAAGTCGGAAGTTTTTAGGCTTGCACGCACTTGCACTTTGTAGTCAAAACAAACTTTTTGAGAAACTTTTTCATCGTCTATTGGAGGAGTTTTTTAGTAGTTCAAATATGATGACGTTCGATTCAGAAATAACTCACACCGCAAAAAAACTTTTGTCATTATGAAAAATCACAAGTCAGAAGGCGAAAAAGAGGAGAAAAAAAAACGTCCTTCAGGACACAATCTTGTACGACAACGACGACATGAAGACGTCTTAGTACAGCTGTCTCAATATTTCAAGAAAACAATAGTGTCCAAGCATTCATCATATCAATGAGAAAAGACAATTTGTCAAAATGCAGCCGATCTTATATAGGAACCTGACTGCTGTGAAAGCTATTGGAGGAGGAACGGATTTTTCAGAAATTTGTAGAGGACCATGCTTGAAAAGCAGCAGCTAAATGCATAAATTTAATGAACAGGTGATATGGCTTTAAAATATATGATTCTCAAGAAAGAATGAAAAAAAAAACTCTTCTAACAATGTTACATTGAAAAATTTTTAGGAGGAATGCTCATATTCTTGCCAAAATTATTGTAACTATGGAAAAAATACTAAAATGATTTCATCCATTGGTAAAAGCTACAGCTTCAGAACACATAGATCACTGGAGTCATGATTCTTGATAATGAGGCTCAATACAAATGATTTTCTAATTAGCTATAATGTGAAAGACCAAGGGTCCGATGTAGACTGAAACTTCGTTCGATGTCAGACCTCTTCAATTCAAAGTCGCATACTTAGTGCATGGATTAATACGATGAGTACTTGGACGATAAGGGTAAACATTGAGTCTGTTTGTTATTATTATTATTATTATTATTATTATTATTATTAATTAAATCGTCAGAATAATTTACATCTTTTGTCGCTAAGCATATCTTAATTGTATAAAAAGAAAAGAAAGCTTATCATTTTTTAGCAGCTACCAAATATTTCACTGCCTCATTTATGGTCAATTGACTAACAATTCTCCAACATTTCACATAGAAAAAGATCGCTACATATAATTGATAGGCCAGCAGAAGCCTGAACAACATTGATAGAGCACGTTTACTTCAATAGGCTTTAGAAAAAGTACTGCAATTTTAGTCAGTACGTAAAATTGGAAATTTCACTCATGCCCTCGTTTCATGGACTCAATAAACTGACAATTTCACATAAAAGCAATCTTGTAAATCCTTGTCGAAAATTACAACTATCAGCCAAAATGTAATCATAAAAATAAGTACCTCTTTCTGATGTTAAGAATCCTATCTATGATGCATAACGCAAAACATTCTTGCCGGAGTTTCCTGGAATTTTCGAAAAAATTCACCGAACAAGATATGTGTAAGGTGAGGGAAAATCGATCCTGAGTTCATAAACCGTGAAAATACTAGTGATTCTATATTGAATTGAGATTAATTTCGGAAATGTATTTGACGCAATATCATATCTATTGCTTTCACCTCCTCATCACCACACTCATCTAGCTATCATAGTTTGGTAAAACATCAGTAGATCGTAGTTAACCTGAAAATTGACTTCCTGTTGTGGAAGTGTATACCGCTGGACAGAAATATGATCCAATCATACCTGTTGACTTATTATACAAAACTGAACTAAGGAGTCAAATCAAGGGCAATCTTTCAAAAGTCGTTAGTGAGCTTCGTTCGTCTTAATTGTGAGGGCATTACTGAAGGCAGATGTTTGAGGAAAGAATGATACTTGGAATCGCAGACGTACTTTAATTCTAAGATTTCATCCTAAATATAGTTGAAAATAGCTTATTTAGTATTTATTCAACTGAATAGTAATGGGTAGTTAAAGCGGATTACGCTAATTTCGGATGAGATCGGAGCAGTTGATTTCCATCAGCGTACTGCCTGACGCGTTGACGAATGTGTTGCATTTTAATTTAAAGCTAAGATTATTCTCTTTCATAAGAACCTCTTATCTATTGCATTCCAATAGTCTTAAGGTGAAAAAAAACACTCAGTATTTGCTCGTTTAACTCATCTCATTTCTCATTTATTGCAGTGCTACCCGGTTGAGCCCAAAAAGTGAATGTAATACTAAAAATCGCTTATCAGTGGAATGAATTAAACATCACCACTAAGATTATAACGTAACGAGAAGATTCGGTAATCCTCAATGTTATGGTCATTACCAGAAGTTGAAATCTCGAAAGACACTAAACTTTTGAAAATCACGTAACCTCATCAACCTCATGAACGCTTGCAATAGAACATTACCCGGGTGTTAATATTTACATAGAAAAGCTGATCAAGTGTGTTCTTTTTTTCTCTCTAAATCCCACTTTTACAGCACCATATTGCCATTGGACGGTGTGTAATTACAGAAGAAAAAACCAAACCAGTCAATTCGTCGAGGAATGAGAGGACGAGATTCAAAAATAGGGCAGTGCCATTAAAATCGGAGGAATGGTAATATAGAGAATTTTCAATTTGAGGTAAAAAAAAAGACTTGCAAGGAACAGCGATAAAAGAGGAACATGATGAAAATTGCCTGCAAACAACGATCGATGAGTGTGGGGCTTAAGAGGTGACGATGCATGCTGTGCATAAGCAAAACGAAAGAAAATTATGAAATGAAAAATGATAGCGAAAATGACAAGACCAAATCGATCAACTAATAATTGCTACGGAATGATTGATATGAAGTAAATGACGTCGAATAAAGTTAGAATGATTAATAATATTTAAATATTCCCAAATGAGTTCCATATTTTTCATTCGTCGCTACCATCATATAACAGTGTACTTCTCATAAATAAGCTTTTTTACCTCTATTCCTCAACAAATTAGAAGTGAACATTAGTACTTTAATAGACTTATAATGTTTATCTATACAAAATGTCCTCGGGCGGAAAAAACAAACTACTGACATCTCAAGCAATAGAGGTAAATATGCTAATTGAATAGCAATGAAAAATAATTAGATGAAAAGCTATGGTAAAGATATTGAAGGATTATTATACCTATATAAAAGAATGCATTTAATTTTACAAGGAAAAAAAAGTAATGCAGTTACAGAAGAAATTTTACCACAACATTCATTAAGTGTTTACCATATTTCAATATACAAAAAATCAAACATAATTTATTTTCACAGTGTCACTCACAATTGTAAGCATAAAAAATTTCCCTCATTACACTCAAAAACATTAAACAATAAAACAAAAGAATATCACTAAAAACATCGATAACTTACATCAGTGAGAGAAACAACCTAATTCGTTTTACGTCCTTAAGAAATGAATCTAACTCACAGTTAACAGTGATAATTTTCATGAATGAGTTTCATGTTGGATAGAACTAAAGTACTGTAATTGCCAATGAGGTTCAATATGTGTCAGCCGTTTGAAACTCTACACCGGCACTTGAAGTATGTGGGCGTGCAAACAACTCAGCTGTGAGGACATTCGAGACTAACACGAATCCAGATGAATCTGATCTCAGAAGTCTTATTGTGTTGAAATATCGCAAATAGTTAGTCTTTGAAAAAATATAGCTTTCAGTTTAAGAAACCTCACACAAATCCGTAAGACCACAGAAATTAGATATTTCCTTAGATTGAAGTAAATTCACATATAGTCAGATTTATACTAATGCTGTCCCATCTTTGAGTCAATAAACGAGTGAAGTGAACGAATTAATTCTAAGCACCAATTTAACTCAAATCTGAGTTATACAAGTATGAAGTTTGATCTACAATTATAGCACTTAGGTAATGCACTTTCTTCATTCTCTATAGTGAGATCCAAATTTCTAAGATTTATAAGGAATAATTAGATTTAATTTTTATTGATTTTCTATATCATGTGGATTGACCAATCTTCTAAGGACCGTAAGTACACCACCGAATGTTATACAAATAACGACATAAAGCCAACTAATGTGACAAGAAACCAGTCACACCGTAAAAGACAAATTCAAGGTAAACCACGGAGGCATTTTAAACAACAATAGAACAACAAGTATACAACATTCGCAACTTTAATCTGTCCGAAATTTATAGAGACGTTAGTGCATTACTGAATGTTAAATGAAAATGCCTGAGGCACTTAAGAATGTTGTAATGAAAATGATACTTAGAGTTGTTATTGAACTTAGCATCATTTGATAGAGAGGATAAGGAATTTTCCTTCAGGAAAAGTAATCATATAATCAAATGAAACCTTATTTACCTCAAAAAATCATGTATATTTATGCATGCAATATGAGGATACTAGAACATTATTGTCTATAAATCAGAATAACAATGAGGAACAAGTGAAAAAAACTTGTTTGTGTTGGAGGGATTAAATGCAAGGAAAAATTCCATAATTTGACGATAAAAATTTTTATAAAAGTTGAAGAAAAACATTAATGGTAAGGATTATGTAAGAACTCGTTGAACAATGAATGACATAAAGCTGCTACAACAAAAACTTATAAAAATAAAAAACATTTTAAAAAAATAGTGATGACATTGTAATATGAATTACACGTGAAGATCACATGTATGAAAGATAACGAAAGAATCTTATGAATTATTATCAAAATAACGACATGTTATAACGAGAAATAAGTATGAAGCCAAAGATGAAGCATTGCAGAACGATTTCTAATTTGAGGAAAAAAGTGATGGTTTCAATTTCATTGAGGACGTTAAATTTTTAGAAATGATTTCAAAAATCTCAATATATCCCTCGAAAAATAACTCAATAACACACATATCCGCTGAAATTTATATGCTGTCTGTAATGTGGGTGTTAAAAGAAGACGAGGAAAAAAAATCCTTTCAAGACCAACTGACACACTGAAACCGAACTGATTGAGGTGAAAAATCTTGGACATTAGAAAAAAAAAACAAAACAATTACATTTTCATGACTCACGTTGCAACGTAACTCTTGCGAAACACTGATAGATTGATTAATCATTTGAAAAACAAAGTAACACATAGATAAACAAATATGCGAGTGTTAGTTGTTTTCCGTTTGTAATGTTTCTGGATGATAACGAAATGCGTAATAAGAATTTCCTATGATCATGAACACTTATGAAACTCATCAGCCGAATAAAATGAGTGTTTCAAATTGAGGTAGAAGAAAAAAAATGCTTAACTATTTCGCAATTTTATAATTAATAAAATAGAACAAAGCAATGTGGATAAAATAATAATGCATATATAATTTCGGTAAGTCTGAGGATATAAAGTGCCATTGATTAACAACGGAGGTGAAAAAAACATAGACATTTTGCGAATTTTTTCCTCCTCATAGTGAAATCAATGAGAAGAAAATTAAAGATTTTTAACGTTATTGTTCAATGAGAAAAAAAAATCTAATAAAATAGAAATTGCAATTGTTATAAGAAACGAATGCGATGAAACGTTTGAGGGAAAAAAATAAATCGTTTTTGATATGCTTTTAGCAGACGTTTTCTTTCTTTTCTAGACTCCTTACCTCGATATTTCTGAGTGTAAAACGACGTACAATAGAAAATCAGTCGAAAACTTTCGTGACAATCAAACAAATTACGTAGGAGTTATAAATTATGAGGACTGAGCTATCTTACACAACCTCCATTTAAATTTTAGATTCATCTAGATGAATCTTGAGGTCGATATCATTTCTTCCACCGTGTAATCTTACTGATGTAGAAGCTCATCATTAGTCTAGCGCCTAAGAGTTTCTCGATAGCCGATGAGTCATTAGTCTAGGCGCTTAAGAGATTCTCAATAACCGATGAGTGTCAAGATGACTAACGTCTTCGTGCAAATGTAGGCCAGACTGCGTAGTTCGGTTGTAATGTAATGGAAACGTTTCAAATGTATTTCTATTCAAAAAGCAGTTTAATTTTTTACAACAATTAAAAAGACGTTAAAATAAATTACGCAATTAAACAGACTATTTGGAATAATTGAAATGTTGTTTATCAATGAGGAATATTTAAGTGCAATAATGAGGTATTCGTGCTTTGTTTACAACACATAATGATGACGTCATTACTTCAATTTGAAAGCGAATACAAAAGACAGTAGGTAAATGAACAATCAAGTATTCAAATGAGATAGAACTCATAGGTATTAAAATGAGGATACTAGATAAAATGATAAAATTTAATACAAAAGTATCTATAGGGAAGTGGTCTTTAAGATGATAAACCTGATTGAAATAACGTTAAAAGTTGACAAACATATTAAATTCGACATCAATCATTTTCTTATTATATATTGCACTATCACATTAATAAAAACACTTTACTAATGCGGATACTTTAATTAGAGTTGGAAAGAACTCAACTGTAGTGAAAATAGAGAAGCATGATGAGTTAGAGTTGTTCAACGACATACAAACATCATCAGATTGAAAAACATCAAGAAGATGACCAGATGATCAGATGATCAGATGAAAAGAAAACAGCACAAACACTCTATGCAACAAAATGCGAATGAACATTACTTCAATTTGAAAGCGAATATAAAATACAGTAAGTAAATGAACAATCAAGTATTCAAATGAGATAGAACTCCTAGGTACCACAATGATGATGGAAGACAATTCGTACTAAGGAAGTAATTTTTAATAGAAAAAAAGACTTAATGAGTTCTCTTTTGAACGTCTCAAAAATTGTTAGCAATATGAAATTAATGAAAACGAAACGGATTGTGATTTTCATGGAAACTCTAAGTGAATATATAATGATATCATTACTACTGTAGTTCGTTAAAGACGTAAAAGAGTTGGGAGTTTAAAATTGAGTTATAACTGCTCTCTCTGCTCAAAGTGTTCAAGTTCAAGATAGGAGCGATTGTTTAAATGGAAAAGAATAAAGAACTCACATGTAAAGGAAGAGGTAAAAAGAGATGTATGTTGAACAGCGTGGCTGTAGGTAAGTAATGTTTTTATCGAAGAACAAAGAACAATATAGAAGATTTACAATGTAAAAAAGTGTTTATAAAGCATAAATCAATCTAGTGTTGTGTTGATTGAATCGCAAGATAATTGTGTACATCTTATTCATCACAAGATATTGCAACTAACTAAAATATACATATACGATAAGACATAGAAGCTTATGAGGTTAAAGCACAACGAGTCATCTTGTGACTTGAATCATAGCAATTGAAAACAATAGTAGGACTGATTTTGTACTGTTGACAATAATATCACGCGTTACTAACCTAACAATAACAGATTAACGCTTTTCTATTTGTAACATAATAATACAGTAGAAAATTGGTTTAAAAGAACATTAGTAGAAAAATGAGTTCGAGAAAATCATTCACAATACTCACATCCTCACTTCATCAACGTTATCTCAACAGACAAGTAAATCTTAGTAAAGGTTTGTGATTATCCTCACCATACGGAGTATTACGTCAGTGACGAACAATATCGAGTCAAGCTTAACGCACTGAGGAAGATATTTATTTACAAAGTTGACGATAACAGTGATATCCAACACGATCATAATGACGTCAATCAAAGTAATATCCGACAGAATCATAATGACGTCAATTAAAAAAACGTTAACAGAACCTAACAAGATGCACATCTTCTAGGATGATAACACATAAGAATAAGATATCAACCACTTCACTTATGATTTATCCTGGATTTTCTTTCCTATAGATTTTTATTTTCATATTATTCTTTCGCCTCCTACTTTTTTCCTGAAAGTGCAAATCCTGTGCGAGTCAATACACACTCGCAACACCGTTTCATCCAAGAGATATTTCCTAAGCGATATCATTTCTGTACTTAATTTATTTAAAGACCTAAAATTATTTGAAAAGTAGAAAGATCAAATACCACTTATTAATGGTAAACAATGAAGCTGTGCACGGTCGTGCTGGTATGTAGAGTGGTAGTTACTGAAGATTTCATTTCTGGTTTTCTAATGGTGATGACGCATATTTACATTCATCTTATAACGTAAAAAACTTCTAACATAGTACTAATAATAACAAAAATCACTAAAACCGGAACGCCAATGTAGTGCGATCAGTACAACACTACCACTACACCATTCTTTGGTGCAGAACTTCAGTATAACCCAATGATGTTCTACAGTATTTAGATTGAGAAATGTGACGGAGTTTTAAAAAAACGTCATCCTATGTGTTTTGTAGAAAAAGAGAGCACACGCCAAATTTGTCTCACATATTCAGCTTCGTTAAGAATTCTCTGTGAAACAGTACAACTCAGTTTGTTTACGAATACAACTAACCTACACAGCTTTGAATGTGCTTAATACTAAATATATGCATAAATTCTTGTTTACAATGATGTAAAAAGTCTCAGAATTGTTTTGAAATAGCAACATTTGGGTACTGATCCTCATTACTGAAGAATAAATCTGAAGCACTTTTCAAATAACGTATTATCGGTTACGTTCTTCTGGCTGGAGTAGTACAATAGGCCTAGATTTGAAGAAGTAAAAACGAATCAGAAACTTTAACCGTATAATTACAAATTCTTCGCGAACTCGATGAGTCTTCTCTAACAATAATGATCTCGACTGCTCTTTGATAATATTTAATGGACTAGAAATTTCATGAATACCAAAAATCTGTTGGGTGATGAAGTTCATGCTCATCAATTCATACAAATGAATCGAAATTTCATGGAAATTATGCATAGTTTTATGCAACTCTAATGATTTCCTCAAACAAATGATACCAAACTGAGGATCTGAAACAATAAAAACGTATTTTCTGTTCACAATGAACAATCGAAGCATTTGAAACTGACTTTTTGGCTTCTAGACTTGATCGTCATGTGTTATTCACCAATAGTACAATTGAATTCAATTTGTTATTGTTTAATTGGCAAAATGATCAGAAGTAACAATCAATACCGATGTTTGTTTGAAATGAACTTCGACACTAATCTGAGGACAACGCCCTCCCTGTCTGTTAGCTCGTATGTATTTGAACACATGCGCATAAAGTACATCAATATGTATGTACATATATATAACGAATACATATGC
>KN716253.1:125651-137060 GCA_000816705.1 Dictyocaulus viviparus | reverse complement strand
ATGCTTGGCGTTTTCCGCATCACTCAGGTGAAAGAGGGAATACGAAGTTCCGATCTACGTCAGCGATCAAAAATCGGAGACACAGCCGTGCACGCCAAGCTTTCGAAGATTGGGTGGGCCGGACACGTGATGCGCATGGATGATGACCGGTGGACACGAACTGTAAATGATTGGATTCCACTGGACATCAAACGCACTACAGAAAGACCACCAGCCCGCTGGTCTGACCTCTTCACCAAGGCCCTAGAAAGGGATTATGATGCTCAACGAATCCCTAGAGGGAAAAGAATTCACTGGACTACCCTTGCGCGCGATAGGGAAAAATGGAAGTTTTACTGGTGCCCGTTCGACTTAGTCAATGATCAGTGGGAATCCAGGTAATCCAGGTAATTATAATAATTATTACGACGCTAGAAGATACACAGCCGTACACGCTAAGCTACAGGAGAATATGTGGGCAGAACACTTGATACGTATGAATGATGACCCGTGGTCACGAGCTGTAAATGGATGAATTTCGCTGGATATCAAACGCACTGCAAGGAAACCATCATACCTGTGGTCAGATCTCTTCACAAAGACTCTAGAAAAGAATTATGATGTACAACGAATCTGTTGAGCGGGAAGAACTCACTGCACTATCGTCGTACACGATAGGAAAATCTGGAAGTTTTTTTCTGTCGATGATCGACGAGAATTATGATGACTCATGTGATTCGTTCTAACTTCAAGTATATAAGTCGTCGTGTAATTCGAAAGCTTTCTATCTCAACAATTCCCTTTATGAGTTGCTTAAACCCTGATCTTGTAATTGTAATTATAAGTTTAAATCAATTTCTTTCATTTCAATTTCATTAGTCCAAACCAGCATTGTTGGAGGAAACCTATCCTAGCCAACGTATATGAATAAAAGACACCCTCCAACCCTCATTGTTGATAGGTTTTCCTGATAATGATGCTTGAATGGAAAATTGTTGAAGTTTTGGCATTGCATGAATTGCGCTATTGTATCTTTCATTTGAGTTTGCAACCAAGGAATCTATAATTTTTCTCGGGTAATTATAACTATTTGAGCTTAAGCAACTCCTTGTTGGCTTCCTTTATGATAACTCAGGTAAGTTGTTTGCGTTTACCACGACTTCTGTAATAATGTAATAGGGGTTACATTGTTTCTTTTCCTGAATTGCTTTTTTCTCTAGTACACCATATTGATCCTTCGAAGTCAATTCTGATATTTAGAGGTTTTAGTAGCTTTAAGATCGACGGTAATATTTATTCTCTGATGTTGCTTAACCTACAAAATCTTTTCAGCTGTCTTAAATTCATTACCAGATTTTCGTTGTTGACGTCGATTGCGATTTCTATCGATAGTTTGATTGTGTGATTCATTCACATGTTCACTCATGTAAAGCTTACAAATCTGGCGTAAGACTCCGTATAATACTCTGAACTCTGCTAAAGAACACCGTTCAAGTGGCTCAAAGATATCATTCTATGTATTTTCACTCTTCTATCCGTTGCTAGGTCATCGTTCGATAGGAACTCTCAAACGTTCATTCCTATTCGTTCAAAAACATGTTTGTTTTCGACGTATTTCTCTGTTGAATGTTGTGTTGAATTCGACGTGATAATGACACTGTTTACGTTAGTATTGTTTTCTAATTCTAGTGTTAGCAATTTGTTGTTGTTGTGATTCTCTGTAGAAGGTAGCAGACAATGAATATGTTAAGCAGTTAGTCCGAATGTGAGTTTTGTGAATCTGTACACAAATGTATTGTTGAAGTGTTGAGGTAGTTTCATGTCATGGATCCAAAAAAGAAAATCGCGTCACCTTTATAATCTTCATGTAGTCCTTTTCGTGAAAAGGCATTCTCAATGGCGCTAGTCATTGCAGTCTTCACAGTTCGGAAGTGAATATTTTCGGTAAAGCAACGATTTTGTTGTGAAGAACGTCGTTTAACAAAGCACTACTTTTTAGTGAGCTGATGCATCAACAACTACAATTAGCTTTGTTGTATCGTTTTTTGGTGTCATACTCGCATGTTCTTTCTCATTGTTGTCACACGATATCATTGTCGTATAACATTACCATTTCTACTAGTGTTCTCGTGCAGTATTGTATCATTGGTATGTACCTATAGTCACCATAAATCATTTACTTATTTAGTTTGTTACACTTGTGTTTATGGAACGCGAAAATCCTACCAAAGCCAAACATGATGCGAGTGACGAGCAAAATATGCAATAACCTATTCTGTTCACGAACTCGCCATTAAGCGTGTTACCACTGTTTTGTTTTAACTGAATCACAGCACATCTATACACCTTTTTCTCATGTTGCTATCATGTCTGACGATTTTTCTTCAAAGCAAATATCTCCCTCAAATTACTGGGTAATATCGTTTTCAGAAACGGTTAATTAGTCCAAGATGAAAGATCATAGATTTTGCTGCCACACAAGAACGAACTGCACATTGGGGGAGAGTAGAAAAATCTTGTCAATTAAGCTTCTTAATACGAGCAGTTACAAAATCAACTACATGTGAGTGTATAGATGTGGACGCCACTGCATAATCACAATGATAACTCCTGTAGAGAAAACTCTGTCGAGTAATTTCTACTTTGTCACCCAAATTACATCCAAAGCAAAGACATATTAATTATTATAATTATTAATTTGTGGTTTATGAGTCATCGTATCGAAAGTTAGAAATGGTGGAGGCAAGTGAAAGTGCAAATGTCCTCTGATCCACAAAAGGTCATAATTTCGATATGTTCCTAGAAATGATCATGAAAGGTCATTATTTCGAAATGATCATAAAATGTCATAACTTCGATATAATTCTGTAAATGAACTTAGTCAACGAACGGAAAAGGACATTATTTCCTCATACCGAAGTCTCCGCCTCCTCCCAATATAAGCAGTTACGGTAAACATCTCCATACTCTCACTCATGACTCAACCCAATCTTGTTCCACCTTTGCCATTAAACTCGTTGTTGTTATATCATTATATTACAAATCTCGTACAATTGTTAGTGTTAATTCTATTGTGTTAGTTCTTGATTTATTGATGTTGTAATCGTGATATAATATTTTTGTGTATTGTTTGAATAGAGGTTTAATTACCCAAGTTTGAGGTCTGGACGTCGACTGTCAACTGGGTAACACCTAGTGTAGCTGCTCAACACCCTCTAACGAAGGCGCGCACTCAACTCCGTGATCTTCATTCAATCTTCAGCATCTTCAACGCAGAACGAACCTACGGTTTAATTACCCAAGTTTGAGGTTCCATTACACCAATTCGAGGCCAGCAGTACAAAAAAGACCGGCGTGGCAAACTACTTACGGCGAGCGTTAAGATATTCACTGCTATTGATACCACTACGATCGGCGAATCGGCCACTACACAACTTCTAGTGCATTGGCCAAGCGTTCACTACATTTTTGGTGCATTGGCCAAACGATTACGGTACGAACGATCACGACAACTCTAGTGATAACTATTCGCTGCTACTTACCACACACCCTATAGTGCTAGATTTTGCTTAAGCATACATTATACCTCGAGAAAAAGTAGAAATTGACACCATGTTACTCGCATTTAGACTCAAGCAGCACATAATCGTTGTGAAATCTACAAAAACACATAATTAAGAACTTAATCATGAGTTGGCCATAGAATAAGTAATGAAAGCTCGTATGGAATAATTTATCGTTGCAACAAATAAATAATCTGTAGTATACAATCTTTGACTTAGATGAATTGAGCTTGATACAGTAGCAAAATATATAAATCTTTCAATTACAACCAAGATGAAATGAATTCCTAAAACAATTACAAGTGAAGAAAAGTCTTTTGCCAGACACTGGCAAACTCTCCTAAGCGAACAATACATATTGCGATAAATCCAGTCTTAAACATCCACTACAGCAAAAGTCACATTAGTTAGATTCATCTTGTACAAAGATGCGGCAACATCAACAAATACATATGATTTTATAATAAAAAACATCTCAAGTAAATCAATAAGTGATTCGAAATAGATGGCACATATTTGTCATAATGGTCAGGTAGACGCACAAGGCATCAAACGAGAAAAAATTGCTTAGGTGAAAAGCGAACGGACATCTAGGCATAAACTAGGAAATATCAATAATTATTAAAGTAAAGGGCTCACGATGCAATCGATTCCAGACGTCGACTTAATCTCTCGGACTGTCGCATAGCGGAAGTTGCCGTACTTCGCTAGACCACTGAAATATTAGAAAATTGTATACATATGGAAACAAAAAAGAAAGAATCATCTTATTTCGCGATACCAGTAATACATTAAATGGTAGCAAATATATTAAACCAAGAAATGATTCAGATGACATCCTGGAAAAATTCGTGCCTTCTTTAAAGTTGTTCACCTGCTTCAATAACAAGACACATTAACAAAGACAAATTTTCCTGCCGAAAATAACCCATACAAAAATTTTGGTATGGTACTTAGTTTGATAATGTAAGTCAATTCATAATCGGAAAAATTTATATCTTCCATAAATATACCTTTTTCAAGAATACCAACTTCCCAACATTTGATAGAGTGCATTGTTATCAATGCACCTTTCATCTTTCTTCCATATAAGTATTCAATGTAATAATTTCTGTATTTCATCAATAAAAGCTTATATTTTTACAGTAAACCTAGTACAATTAAAGCTATTTGACGATCAATGGAAAAGATGTCAAAGGTACATTTCGAAACGAAATCGTCGTTCTGTAAAATAAAAAGAAGAACCAAAGAGTAAACTCATGTGCATCATCGTGAGAGACGTAATTTGAAAGTGGCTGCTAACGGACAAGACGTGGTCTTCAAAATAATGTACCGGAAAAATGCATTCGAAAACCAATAGGTATTCGTCCATAACTTCCAAAACCAAATGGGAATTTCGGCGTGTTTAGCACTAACCAAACATATTAGGTTGATAATACGCCCCGGTTACAAAACATGAGTTTCAAGAATGCTACTGCTGTTGTAAAGCAACAAAAAAATTCATGAAATCTTTCAAGTTTTGTCGTCATTACCTCTCCCTTCTCAACATCAAAATGATATAACGTAGAATCGCAATGATAAGCACGTGGGGTTAGCTTCACTAATGAGTGGAGTCCAATGTCAATGTAAGGTAGTTCATCCAGTGATCGGTCGTAGAAATATGCAAGTATACAACGAAGCACAGCTTGATGCGAGACCACCAGTACATTAGCCTAAAATTTTTTCGAGCAGTTAAATTTTATCAGAGATATACTTTTTTGACTCATGATCACAACGCGTTTCTCACATGAAAACTAGTATATTGCGATGATTGTAAGTTTTCAAAAGCCATTTAAATCTTTTAAGACGACGAAGGTCAATTATACTACGATAGAAAAAAGCGTTTCTTTAGTACCCTAGTAGTTATATTTCTAGTATTGCAGCCTGTTATTGCCTTCTCTGTGTAGAATTTCCGAGTTAATTGAAAATAAATTCTCCTTTTGCACTAGAAGACGATGCATTATAAAAAAAGTCATAATCAAACCAATTTTCATATATAATTGCTGGATGAAGGAAGGCCTAACCGAAGAAAAGAAGAAGCTCCTGAGCCAACTTCATAAACATGCCAAATATGCTTCAAGCATTCAATCAAGGACATCAACTTCAATTTCACCGTCAATAATGAAAATAAGAAGATCGATATTTGAACAACACGATACAGATACTTAAGAAGGTAGTATAAAACGAGTTTTATTGTAGCAAGATTCAAAACGCGTAAGAGCAAAGAGAATTGGTCAACACGCTTATACTACTTTATTGAATCCGCTAATATTTTCCCTTTTTTCCAATCTTCTAAAGCTTGAAATGTAATAGAGGACACCACAACGGCATAGGCCACGAACTCATCATATCACCTGCTCAAATTCCGTATATGAGATACAGACAGGCACACGTACTTAATTGCTATAATTAGAAGGAGCCAATCTAAAGTTTTGGACGAATGACAAGTATGTAACTACAGGACGTCACAATGTAAGGTTGAACAGGAAACTAAATAGAAAACAAAAAACGAAAAAAAAACGAAATGATGAGACTCGTACAATATGTGTAGATGGATCGCATACGAAACAATAGTTCTCCTTGCTACCCAGTAAAATATTACTTTATAATAAAACACCTGGTATTACATTACGACGCAAATAATTGTGAATAAATAAAATGGAAAAAGGTAATCTTCAGTTTTTATAATTACATTCTACTACACTAAAATGACTGAGAATCTGAATACACAATCTTCACCAAACACTTTTAACTAGTCACAAACTCCTAGGAGTCTTTAACTAACTTGTCTTTCGAGTTCCATAATAACCGGTTCCAATCGCGAAACAACATCTTCGTATGATTCACCCGATGGATAGCGATAGTGATATTTGTTTCTCGAACGATCTTCAGCTTGTTTCGGATACCTAGAAAAAGATTGAACCAGGAGTTTTATACGGTTTAACGTCACTATCTTTTTACCGCGTATATTCCGCGAAAAAAGAATTCTTGTAGTGTATAAAAAAGTAGCTAGTGCCATAAATATTTGATCAAGAATTAAGAATTAACCGCTGTTGGATATCTTCGTAAGTTAGGCCTTCACAAATACCAGCGTCAATTTCGTCCAATGCTTTCCAATACTCTGTATGAAAAGCAGGATTCAGCTTCTGAGCTGTTTGCGCAGCTCGAACCTTGAATAAAGAAACACCATGAATAAGATAGACGTTTAAAAAGTACGTCATAGGCTAAAGATAAATAAACAGATAAACAAAAGAATTTGAAGATAATACATATGATACCTTCTGTGAACACCAAATCCGGAGATCTGCAATTTGTTCATTTTCGAAAAAATCACTGAGAGCTTTGGCATATTCTTCCCCACTTGTTGTTAAGGGAGAATCACCACCAAGTCGACCCATAGCATTATATTCACTTTGACCATGCTATAATACGAGATTCAAAACAAACTCTCAATACCGGTAAGAAAAACAGTTCAAAATCATGGAGGTTAGGAAGAAACCAAAAAAGATATACTATGCCCTCAATGGTTAAAAAATGCTTACATATCGAATTATTAATAGCAATACCGAAGTTAAGCACTGAATCCTTTTCTAACATTGTTCCTTAATAACTTAAATACGTCGTGGTAGCAGCAACTGCGTTTTCAACGAATTTTTTAAAACGCTACTACGTCCAAATCAGAAATATACTAACCCTAGTTAAATAAATGCTGCGTGGTAACAGATGTATGTTCATCAAAAAATACACAACACGACTTTGAACATGACCTTGAACATTGTGCACGAAAAATGAACGACCAGCATTTATAACCTGGAACATTACCAATTAAAAAATATTGTCGCAATGAAACATGACTGACATATAGACAAACAAATTAAAGATTAAAGCTAATAAAACCAAATTTTGATACTGCAATAATGATAAGCCAATAAAAACTATAAGTGATATTAATTCCACATTACAAGACATGCTTAGTTCTAACAGTTCCAGAATTGTTGGTAGACAATCATATTTTAGTAGGTTAACCTTAATAAAACTGAATTTGTGGTCTTTAACTTCGTCCAACGGTTCATATTGCTGTTTGTAATTTTCGATTCGTTTGAGGAAATCCTCCTTTGCTTGTTCCGCAGACATCAGACCTTTGTAATCTGGAGAATTTACCTAAACTAGGTAACTTACATGCAAAAAAAGCAAACAGAAGCAAAATACTTAACGTAGACTATGTGTTGAAATTTCACTTTATAATTAGGAAATTGATAGGGCTCATACATCAACTTCAATACTTATGTTACCAAATTTCACATCATATAAATCACAGAAACACACTTTAAATTGCAATTGGCCCCATATTAAATGACTGACTTAGTCATGAAAAGAGCAAAAGGTAACGAAGGGCTTACCTTCACATCAGTTATATTGCTGTCAATGATCCGCTCATCGTCACAAATGGATTCAATGAAAAAACAACGCAACCTGGAAAAAAAAAGGCTACCCCACGCAAAAAACAATTGTATTGTAGAAATAGCTGGTTGAAAAAAAAGTTTTGAATGAAAAAGCCTAACCAGTGCTTCTCACAAAAATTGTCGATGGTCTTCCGACGTTCCCTTGTTGTGTTCGTCGCGTCGAATATAGCAACATTGCATGCGCCCGACTTTAAACAATCCGCCATATCGCTCATAGCTCGACGAGCTGACTCGCTGTAATTGTAGACAGAGAGGTTAAGATATATAGGTACAAGCTGAACGTAGAAGTAATGAAAACGAAAGCTCATTTTTTTTGAACCAACTGAAAATCTGGTACAAGTGCAAATGAAAGTACAGTTATAGGAAGTGGGACAGAAAGCAACTTACTTGCGCACTTTAAGAGCAGCCTCATTGTTAGGAGAGAAGAATGACGCATTTGCTCCGTGAACCGCATCAGCAGCGCTCGCTTCTGTACGTCGGTACTCACCAACGTTGAAAACTGTCAATGGTTCACTGTTTTTATAGGACAAAGCATATATTTCTAGCTTTTGAATCGAATAATGTTCAGTGCAAATGTCACCAAACGTTATTGTGCTTCACGAGACTTCTCGACACAATATTACATAATCCTTCGTATATATTAATACCTTAGTCTAATTTTCTAGGCGAGAATTAGCACATTACAGCTTATCATAATGCTTGACTCACCTCTCGTTTTTATTCCTATCCAATTGAGATAACGGCATAATTTCTTCGATATATACGTTTTCCCTCGAGCTGGGAGCCCAACCATTACAATCACATTGGGAATGCGCACTTGGTCTATAGAGAATACCTCAGTAGTTAGTACAACGTATTTTCTCTTGTTTCATATTTTCTCTACACACATAAAACTTGTATCTTTATTAGTCGAACAATACTCTGACAATACTGAACAGTACTAAATTCCTCTCTTTAAAAATGCTCTAATACTACAGCTAAACTGTAATACTTTCAAAACTAATAATATCATCAACAAGTTGTACAGAAGAGAAAAATACACATGTTTCTTTACATCTCTCAATTCTTCAATAATTTAGCGGCTTATTATAAAAGTGTTAACAAAAGCCTTTCACCTGAAAAGCCATGCTCCTGCGAATGAGCGACCATTCTCTTTGTGGATGTTTCTTCGGAATGCGGTGAAATGACTGTGTTTGAATATGAAACTTCCGGTGATATGAGAATTCCGCCATCCGACATCTAAGACCCAACAAAAACATCGATTTTCAATAAAGCGTCAAAAGTGCAAAGGAGTAACTAGTGACCTTTACGAATTCGAGAATAATGAGAAAAATCGTTGATAGTATTACTTACAGAACATGAGGAAAAAAAGCAGAAATTAAACTTCAAATACGAGTGGACTTCCAAAATGCAAAAAACATCACAAATGAAACGCATAATCATCACCATAGAAAATTTTTCATAAGGTCATACGGTTGGTTAAGATTTGCGCGTGGAAACGGTGACAAGCTTCGCAAATATGGTAAATAACTTTATTGCTTAACTCGAAGTGATACGCCTGACTGAGCATTTACTAGTTCTAATAAGTCAATGTCAAATACATATTTGATGGCTTATTTATGTTAAACGTATTAGTTTGTCAAAAACTCGTTCGGTAAGATGTCCAATTTAGAACTGAAGGCGAAGTATTTATATGAATTTCCTTTTTTCTGCATAGTTTTCTAGTTCCTCATAACGTTAGCACGATATGTTGTTCAACGGCATGCAAAACGAAAAGAAAAGCATGAATTCAAATGATAGTATTCTAGTCTCTGAACTCATTTGAGTTATAAACAAATATGACACAAATAATAAGAATCTCTAGTTATTTGTGTTTTGTTTTGAAACGAAACTGTAACTAACGAATCCAATTCTCACTCATAAACTACGGAAGACGATGTATTCACGATTAGTTCAGACGACGCGAACATCTAGCTAAGTATTGTCCTATGAAATAGTACTTTTACGATTTACCTTGTTTATGTCTTTCCTTGATTTTTAAAATGAAATATGGGTGTCAATAAAAACAGAGATTTGTTGGATCACATGATCATAATCCGCGTATGAACTGCAGATCTAATTAAGCAAATAGAGAACAACCATCATCTTAAATTATAAAGCCTCATGTAAACGAGTGATTTCATGAGAATTATTATTCATCCAAATCAGCCCGATGCAGATTTTTGTCACCTATTCAATTTTAGTGATAATAATTCGCTATTAAGTAATACAACGCCAAGATAAGAACATTTATCATCGGTCACCGAATTCTATTATGTAACATATCAACTAAGAAAATTCTCTGAAACAAAATAATGAAATCAAGAAGTAATCACAACTTTGACGTGAGCACATTCGTCAGTAGGAAAACGAACAATGAACAACTTTCAAGTCGGTCGATATTCCATCGACAATATGACAAATAACATTTGTTCATTCGCTACAAAGAAAAAAAGAAATATCTAAATGAATCTACAACACAAGGTGCAAGAAGCTCACTATAAACATTGAAAGCTCATTAGTATTATATAAACAGTTAAGAGATTTTAACAAACATCTAGTTTTAAAAATAGCAACGTATGAAGACATACTTATAAGTTTTGAATAACAGAGAAAGTTTGAGGCTATTGATCGTAAAACTGACTAGCTGTTAAGAGGATCGACTAGTACAAAACAGTATGATGAGATTGTCTTGAAAAGTACAAACATGTCAAATGACGCCTATGCTGTACAAACAATCATGAGAGGTACAGACCCAGAACAAAAAGCTGTCAATCTGACTTTATTGCCTTGACGGAATTAAACAGTGGAGACACTAACGTCTAAGACGTCGGCTCAAACGCTGATTCCAGAAGGAACCGGTAGGTTGCTGGTGTAGCCATCACGTAACGACCTGCATCGGGTGCATGTGACTAGCCGTTTTTTTAAAAAAACTGATCAATAATATTAGCATCACTGCTATTATAAGTACCAGCAGATGAGAAACGATAGATAGACGATAATTTCACCAGAATCTAAGTCGTTATAAGAGATTCGAGCTTTGCTCTTACAAATTTCAGTGCCCTCAATGTGAACTAAATCTAAGTGCTCTTTTTTAGCACTATTTATTGATACTCTTGACAATCCACTGAATTTTGATATTTTTGTAGACATATTGGAAACTATTAGTAATCTCAGCACATTTTTCTCAATGAAGTGAAGTAGACCAAAATAAGTTCCATTAAAATTCTTCGTAAACCTATGTTTTTTCTTCTTTTCGCTAGCGCTGAGGGGAACGATTGAAATTCAAGTGTACTGGAATGGCATGTAAGTTGTTGCAGACATAG
>KN716253.1:109423-121644 GCA_000816705.1 Dictyocaulus viviparus | reverse complement strand
TTTCATACTGTTTATTTATGTCATCTCATCTTTCACGAATTTATTGCAGAACAGGAATTATATTAATGGTCTGAAAATTACTCTCCTGCTTTTGGAACGTCTCGTAATTAGAATTGATATTGTTAATTTAGAGATCTTTATGCTTCTACCATATAGCTGTATCCAGTGAATCGCTTTATGAACGCAGTTGGCTTCTTTCAAGTTAAAGGTAGCTATTTCATTCTTTTTTTTTTATTATTCAAAGGATATGGAGGAGTATTTTGTATATCTGTTTGTTGTTTTACGGAGCTCAACAGACATAACTGCTAGGTCGTTAAAACAAGTGTTACTCTAGTACGTTATCGGGCTTGTGAATAATTCAATTCACATTAACACGGTTGAAATAGCTTCAGTTTATTCTAAATGTCACGATTCAATAGCATTTGAATTTTTAATATGAATACATATTATACGCCTCGGCAAATCACGTTCTTTCTCAAAAAAAAGTAGAAAAAAAACATCTAGTACTTAGGATATAATGGTTATTACTCGTTGAGGCTTGAAAATGTAAGGAAAGCTACAAAGTTTTAAAGTATCATAACAAATATATTCATATTTATCTGCTCAGTATTTTTGTTTTCATTTTCGAATTTTATAACATTATTCTTCATACAATTATTCCACTGGATGCATTTAATATCCAATTAGATTAATTGCTTCGTGGATGTTTTCAGAAGCCAAAGTTCAATGTTGCAATTTCATTCTGCCATGGTTTCTCTTCTAGGTCACTTGTGAAAAGCTTATATCATTTACCGATTAAATGATAAGCAATTGCCACTATAAGAAGTGCTTTCGCCTAGCCAGGAGTATACCATACATCTATGAAAAGTTAGTAAAAATTCAGTGATTCTGTCATATGCGTATCTCGATTTCTTTTCGGCTCAGATGTTACACTGTCATTTTTCTATGTATATAATATTGTATACAGTTTTTTTCTCAACTTTTCTTTCGGCTTTTTTCTATGGAAGTATAATCTCTATTCTAATTTTTCTTTGAAGATTTGTCCAATTCATAATTTCTGACATAATTTGCAACATGTTTGTTCAATTAGCGTTTATCGTCATCACCATTATTGTATTAAATTGTAAGTAAGATGAAGTCTAACGTTTTGCAAGTGACAAGACGTGGCTGGCTATCCTGTTATACTTCGTCCGCAAAGGATGAACAAATCTATTGTTGTTTGGGGTCGGTAAATTGGTACCAGAGAAATGTGGGTATGATAAACAGCACTTACTTAGTGAAGAGTGGTCAATTAAAATTATAGTACAGACTAACTATCAACTCAAGTCATTGTATAGACCAGGCTCACATTCCATCAACTTCAGGATATTACGTTGAACACGGATGTGTAAGCGCAAACCACAGCGGAGATTGATCAACGCTAAAGCTTATCTTATCTTATTCATCATTTACTTGACTATATTTTATAGCTTGCGCTAATATTGGTATTTTTGAATCGTTAATTATTCATATCTTCTACGTTTTTTCATAACTGGACTTTTATTTATTTTGTTAATTTTACAATTCTATGTGAAATTCAATGTGAATCTACATAATAATTCTCCCGTTGTATTCTTTTGTTTCCTCATTATTTTCTGATATGGTTTTGATTCATTTAGTACGTTCCGCTTTTTTGCAGAGTAATTACATAATTGAAATGGGTGGACATATTAACTTGAAAATGAATAGTATATTGCGACTTAATGGAATTCAAAAAAAAAATTTTCAGCAGAGTTTATTCACTATCATCCAATGTCCTCATCTATTTAAACTCAAAGTGGACAATCGGCTTACATTTTTGTATATGAATTATGAATAAGACTCATGAAATTTTGATCGCAAGTGTTGTTACCGTTGTAATATTTTATTTTGATGAACAAAAGTACGCAAGCTGTGCAACTAAATTTATGAGTCTGTCGGATTGTAACCCAAATAAACAAAAATATTTTAATAAACGTTGTGACGTTGTGAGAATTGCAAACCAACACCATTAACATCTTAACTAAATATGTATAACAATTCTTATAGAAAAGTCTTTTGATCGTTCTTATTTTCCAATTGACCATCACTATAAGTAAGTTTACTTTTGACGCCGATCTAGGTGCAGTAGTAAGTCGAGCTTCTACTCCAAATTTTCTACAGCTGATATCCTTTTTGAATTTATACCAACTTCTGATTTTGTGTAACAGAAGTTACTAATTGGCTAACGATTTAGCGATATCTCAAATCGTTTTAGATGCACTTAAAATGTTGCGTTCCGTTGCTGAGGCATAAACAAGAGTTAAGCAAGCCGACACACATGCACGCAATTTCTCATATCGATCCAGCATTTTATCCCATTGACCCTCAGGCTGTCCACTGTTGGATGGCTAAATCGACAATGTGTTTACAACGTCATCACTTATCTAACTTTTATCGTTAAACAAATATCGTCTGAGTGTCGATAGTGTGACGCGGAACGCCGGATGTAGCAAATTATGCATGAGTAAATATGTTATCATCGCTGGTTAAAGCGCTTTCATTCAAATTATACCGATTTCAAGAATGCGTTTAATGTGATGTCATGAAAATCTCGTTACATAGAATCGATCATACATTCTCAAGCATTCGCATGTATAACATAAATTAATAATCTACTTGGCGGCAAAAAATCTTAGTGTTATTTTATTTAACTGAATAAAAGGTCCTTTTAGGATTTCGTTAGAATGGATCGATATATGATAACTTTGATCAGATGAATACTATCTTACAATCTATATCCAAGTGGATGACTTGTCTTTACGTTTGTGGCGTTTAAGATGAGCAGCTGAACAATATTTTGAATACTTTTGCCTTCTCTAAATCCGATACTTCAATTCGACTTATACCATTTCCATCCCCATCCTTTATTATTTACTAGTTGATGTCTATATCTGTTGTTGAATTTGCATTGCGCCACTTATTTTCATTTAATTTCTTTATGTTTCTTCTGTCGTATGCTTTGATTTTACGACCCTACATTTCAAAAATAATATTTGCATCTGATATCTTATCAATGGATTTGAAGTTATAGCAAATCCATGGAGTACAACGTCATTGCGCTGATATCTGTCGTATCAGTTTTTGGTAAGCCTTTGTGGTCATATCACCTTTTTTTCTAAAATGTCATTTCAACTCCAGTGATTGTTTTCAGTACCTAACAAAACCTCATACTATTTTTATTAATAATTAACTTCATTTAATTAATGACGTACTTCATCCTTTGATTTCGATTTTGGTTGATTTCTTTAAAATGCGTAGTATATAGCAGACTTTTTGCAACCCTTACTGTCTGTGATAGAAATGTGAGTGCATTGAGGTTCAAGCGTTAATTTCAGTGCTCAACCAATCCTCACTTCAGTGTAGTTTTACTGTAACACATTCCTAACGGCAATGAACGGTTTTATTTCGGCCAAGTCCTTCAATTAACGACCAAATTCGCCCAACACTTGCCAACTGTTTCGTGATCTGCAATCCCTTTATCAAATTAACAACACCAGTGAACATAACTCTCTATTCAACTAAATCATATATCAGCACTCTGAATAAGTTTTCCTTCCTGAAGAATCCAAGTTTAAAGATTTTTCTGGGTTACTACTAAATTTTACAACTGTCTTCTTATAAAGTAGTCAGGCTGTATGTGTAGTTATGCAACATTATGAATCGATGCATTGGGATAAACCCGGGAAGCTTTCGTATTGGACTCATTGTTGATGAGAATTGCAAAACGCCTCCAACATGAACTCTTTAGTTGGGATTTGATTGCGTGCTTTTGGCTAAATTGACATGAAAAATACAATCTCTTCAAATGGGCAAATAAAACATAAGTATGTTTGAAAACGTGTGTCAGGGAGTTACAGCAGTAATTAAAAATATAGTATATTTTTTATTATCGAAAGATTTGTTCGACTACGTAATGAGTTTCAAATATCTTGATCTAACTAGGACTGAATCATAGCGGTAATGATAATACTACAGATGAAATCCTACATCAATTGTTCTTTTGCTCAAACTAATTACTAGGTCTCCGACAGTCGTTGAATGCAATAACATTTCTCAGCGTTACAAAAAATATTGAAACGGATTTCAAATCAATTTGAAAAACATTCAGTAGCTCTATTTAGTTTTTTTGCAATTTATATAGGTAGATGATTGATATTTGAGTACCTTGATACTGATATTGAAGTCAACACAGAATCGAAACTTTAGGAAAATAAGTGCTTTTAAGCGGCGACAAATGTGCATAAGTCACAAGAAGTGATGGAACTCCGAGAGATAGTATTAGGAGCTCTAGTCATAGCACTTTCTATCAAGCACTTTCAAATATCCCATTTATCAGTAGCCACTGTTTTAGCCACAGTTTCTGGTGATGTCATTGAAAGGAATTGTTCACTGAACACCGACGGAAGAACAATGGCTTGCTATACATGCATGGGTCGTGATATGGACAGTTGCATGCACGGTCTCACATGTTGTAAAGGATCATGCTTCAAGCTCGTCGATGTAGGTAAGTCAAATGCTCGTTATTTCTTCTATGCCGTTGAGTACCTTTTATCAGCTGCATTAAGTTGGTGAAAATTTGATACAGGCCTTCAATAATTACCTTTAAAAAATGGTAACCAAGTGCAAGTTTTGTTGGTATAGAATAAGAGCATAACAATCTATGTCTATGATAGCAATATTCTGTAATATATTTCGCACTTAGCGTTTATTTAGCTATGGACCCCTAGAAACATAGTCAACTGAAATCAAAAATGCAGTTAACAACGCACGCAAATGTGTGATTTTGAATATTTGATCGAAACTATTTTCTGAATTGCTCGAGGAAAGCTGCAGTAAGTTAGCTCTGAAGTCCAATATGTACAATGATTGAGGTCCGGCTCTTTAATTTCGTGAAACTTTTGCATCGCTGGTTGTGTAATATGTTTCTGAATTTTGTCGTTTAAAAACGTCAACTGAATTGCCTCTTTATTAACCGATGCTGCACAAAGGTATTGCTATTTTCGGTGCACGTCATCGACCTCCTTACAATGTTTTGTCTGAAATTGTTAAGAGAGGAAATTAATGATCATGTCGACAGTTAACACTAACACATTCACTGTAACTCTATTATGAAAAAATTCAAACTTGAATAGTAGTTGCCGATTATCGCTGGATAATTCTTTAACAAAACGCTTTTGCATTTCTAATAAAACTGCTTATCGTTCGTCACAACACGACTGATGAATAGATAGTTTCTTTTGCATTTTTTACAATTTCCAGCTTACTTCATTTAGCATTTGATCGTTGAATGAGAAATCAGCTTCTTTATTGCAAGTTATAGTGCAATTTTGCGCAGATCAAAATTATTAAATTATTTTATTTCATTTTCAACAGCTTAGGTCGGTTGTCATCGGCTGAACGAAACTTCTTTGTCCTCACATACTATATATAAATATATTTATACATATATACATAGTACGACCTATTATATACAAAATACTTTGTATTTTTATATTTTAAAACTATGATTATACGCTAATTCAAAAGGTATAGTAAGTTAAGGGGGTTGTGCAGTTTTGCGTCATCATATGTCATATTACTTTCATGCTAATCTTTCGAATTCTGTTAATTTTTTGATCTGTCAGTTTTCGTTATTCATTCTAAACTATACATATGTCGGAAGGTGGGTACTTTAAGTACAGTTAGATTTTGTCAAATAGAAACAAGAAGTACTACTTGACTGAACACGAAGTATTTGTAAAAACTGTCGTTATTGAAAGTGTTTAAATCATTCGACATCCAATCAAACTGTGTGAATGTCACCTTGCATAGTTATTAAGTGAACTAAACGATACAATAGAGAAGCCTCATTGGTTTCTCATAGCTCATAGTGCTACGTAGCAGGTTTGACTTGCACAAAAATCGTGATGAACCCCACATAATTCATATTGAAAGCAATTGTTTCTCTGTTGACGTAATAGCCTTCTTGATAATTTCTTCTGATTATCCACTACATCAAAAGCTCATACGTACCATCGTTGAACGTATAACCCATTTGATAAGCTTTGTTTCTCTATAATTTAGCATACGTGAGATCCTTGACATTCTTTGATTGTCAATGATAACCTAAGGATTTCTGAGTTTCGTTTTATGAAGTGGGTTCTGGATTTTAATTACATCTTGATGTGTTTATCATTAGTGATGACGCTTATACTCTATAAGCTTCATGTAAATAAGGTTTTCGTCATACAGTGAAAAACATGAAAAAGAGATAGCGTAATTAGATGTTTTCTTTTACTAATTATTTCTTCTTTGAATGTAACAAATAAATATGGTTTAACCACATGTTGACCTGTTTACATTTGATCTTTACACCTGACATGATAGATCATAAACGACTGGTTTCATTAACAAAGTGACATAGTTCTAACTAGCAGCATGTGCAATGTCACCTAACCATAATTACATAAAGTTTAAGGAGGATAAATTATTGGAATTATTGATAAGCACATCAAGATATACCTCATATGTGTACTCTGTGATGGTATTTATTATGGATTAACTTTATTTGTATATCTTATCGTAAGAACAAGTAGAAATTCTTGAGGTATTTAGAAAGTAGGTAACAAATCTTAGGTGTTTTATAGGGATTCTTTCATTAATCAATGCGTTTTGGTAGTATAATTATGCAGCCATTACCTAGGAGCTACGCTTAATAACGAGTACATTGTCGGATTTATAAAATGAACCTTATTAGGATTATGTAATATTTGTATTGCACCTCTTTAACATGACTATTAAAATTTTATTACTACATTTTTATTGATTCCGTTCTATGTTAGGTGAGATCCATTTTTTTTTACTCATGGACAAATGTTACGATAAAGACTTTGCAATTTAAAAAGCTGCTGCACTCTCAGTACTAGATAATCCGTGGAAAATATTGCTTGACATTAAAATATATGAGTTAAAATGCAAGATTATTGTTAAGAATTTTTTTTGTTCATGTCGTTTTTCCCACTTGATAAAGAAAATTGAGAAAATGTCATTATAGAACACGACATGATTGTTAAAGGATGCACAAATGATGATGAGGAGGACGCATCAATGAAAGTTCGTACACTCAACATGGAGCTTTATTGGGTGTTCCATGAGAAAGTGAAAGGTGAGGAACATGTTTCCATTCCATTACTCATAATACGTTTTTAATAGAAAGTCCAATATGTTACGCGTTACTACAGCAACTCATTCGTGCGCTATTTATCAATATTTTTTATAAATTAGGCGGAGAAATTATGAAAAGGAAATGGATGCCTTTAGTTTTTCAATGCAATGGAAGAGGTATAGTTGTTCTTGAACACCATTGACAAGATTGCTTGTCATGCCATATTATCTTATTAATGTATTTAAATTCTAATGCCTGGAGGATGAAAAATTTAGACTCATTCCTAAGAAATCCTAGTTTTGAGTGCTAATGATTCATATGTATTACACAAATATTACATGTAGACTATGACATATTTATTGGAATGGTCATTCAATCTTCATCCATTCACTTAGAGAAGACATAAGAAAAACAATGGTGTTTTTTGTTGTCGCAGCACATACTGAGCAACTAGACGAATCCTTTGCTTAAACTAACCAAAATTTCAACAACTACAAAGTTTGCGATCTAGTACATTTAGCTAGCCAGGATAAGACTGATTTGACGACAGTTGGTAAGCGTAAGTTTTCATATGCGCTCAAGTTTTGTATTGAATGACTTCCACGATCATTACTGATGTGTAATGTATAACGATATTCTGAAGGAAATGCCACTGACACAATTCGATCACGCATTCCCTACCTCTATATTTCCTCATATTACTAACATTATATAGGAAAAATGAACAACTACTGCTCAAGCAAACAATTTTACAAGCTATTAAGCTGTTCAAAAATTGAGTGAGGTTCAAAATTGTGAACCTCAAATCATAATTAGGTGCAAATTTATATTTATTAGTTGAAATCGGAGCTAGTACAATTAAAAACCCTTTCGGAAAGGCAAAAGAATTTATTTCTGTATCATGGAAATCGGTGCCTCAAAATCCGACAAGTTTTCTAAAAGCAAAACCCGTTGAATGTTGAAAGGTTTTTCTCTGTAAAAAATCGAAATGCTTGATAAAGTGAAAGTCTTCAGGTCATTCATACGACAAATGTGAGGTAAGAAACGAAATTTCGTGCTCACTTCGTTTTTTTTGCGTTCGTCGCGGGATTCACAGCAAAAGCTCATGAGGGACTCAGTTGTCGATCTTTTTCACCTTTCCGATTCACTTCAAATTTCCAATTACCATAGATTAGTCAATGTTAACTTCTTCATAGGAATTCCTTGTAGTATGAGAAGGAACAGCCTTGGTGATTATTCTGTTCTGACTGGTGTTAAATTTCTATGGCTGGCCACTACTTGCCTCGTTTTCAAATCTCTGGTCTTTTTTAAGCAGCACTGCATTGTGGACTCGTTAGTAGTTCCTAGACCAAATGTGTTGTTGGAATTTTGAGCTGTCGCTGATGCTTTATAGCCCATTGTGGGCTTGAATAGGATAATCGCTGCAATCTGCTTTTAATTTCGTGTTCTAAAATTGTTATTAGATAGAAGTATTTAGGAAAATCACTTTGATTTAGGTATTGAAATGTCAAGCGGCAAATTTTAGCAACAAATAAACAGCATTTACTTTACGATCAACTTACAAACTGCATATACTTTAAATATTGCAACTATGTATGTTATCCAAGTATTTACTGGTAATTACAGGTCAGTCGTATTTTTGCAAAGGAACGGATTTTTGTAACGACAGTTGGCTGCCTTCATTATTCACGTTCAGTGTCACCTTATCGTTATTACGATTATTCGGATGACGTTTTGATCTCGTGCCTTCGATTTAAAGAGGGAAAATGTCGTCGATTTTTCATACTGCCGTTAGAATTGTGCGCATGGATTAAGTAGATGCGGTAACATTATAAAGTGAAGAGAAAAATACTTTAAAACCTAATGAAATGTTGTACAACAGAGGATCGATAAAATCTTGCAAATACGAGTAGTAAATGGAAAGCAGTAGACGATCGATCGGTAGATAAAAGATAGCAATAAACAATTCTATAGACAAATCCAGTTATCTCATTCATCTTTTTTTTGTTGTTAGTGTTATTTTCATTCGGGCAATAATCACTAAATTGTTAAATGCAAGCCAAATATGTGTGTTAAAATTCACTATGAAACTCATATATATTGATTTATAACATTTCCGATCAAAAATTTGTACTTATTTTCAAATATTAGTACCTCTTAATTATTGTCTTCTAATGTGCTATATTTTGTAGAAGAGTGTGTGTATTTGAATTTTATCCAATGTTATGTCATAATTTGTTCTTTTGTTGATTTTCAAAGAAAATCGATTTTTTTTTTGCCACCGCTTCAGCTACAAAGTGTGTTTTTTTTTTTCAAAAATAGGTATTCTAAGCAATGTGTATTTCTATTTAATAAACTTTTGCATCGATTTTTATAAACTCAAACATGAACTCTCATGAACTCTATTATTTCATGAGAACCTTCCCTACACTGATTACCTGCGGTCGTGTGGAGCACCGTCCAAATGAATCCTCACTAAGCAATGTTCTCTCTCTTACGCAGAATAGTTGTTGAACAAAGCGTCCTATCCATCGTATGCTTCCAACATCGGGTTTCTATAGTTTGGAAAAGTACTAATCAATTTCCATTTTGTTCAGCAAAATATGACCTATGATTTTGCGATTTGAGATTCTGTCGGATCTGAAGTCAAATTAGGCTTACTGAGTAATTAAAGTAGTCTCATGTATAATTCACCTGAAACATTGTATTAAACGATAGCACTTTAAATCAAAAAGTGCGTTTTGATATAGTACCAATTGATCTTTTCTTGAATGAAGTGGTTATATCATCTTTGCTTGCCACGCGGGTCATTATTAGTTTTGTTGTGGCTTACACCTCAAACTTTGAAAATTAAACCCTTATATGCATAAAAGCAATCCTCAAAACGCAATTTACAGTACATGCATTGATTTACCAATAGTGACTTAATGGTAATATGTATACAAAATCCTTACACCACAGAAATACTACAGTTCAATATATATCATGACAATGCAGAACCAATTGACAATGATAGTGAAGGGATTTGGAATAGCGATTTATGCGGATACCCATCAATAAGTCGAAAATGGAGTGCAATTACAAGTTAGTTTTATTCAAGAGCGGTGTTTTCTCTCAGTTATATTTTCTGAAACAACACAAGACCGAGGTAGTCCCGACGTCGGTGGGTGTTCTTAGCCTGAGCTATGTGCTGTGCTTAAAGATGGAGTGTGTAAAACTTTAGTTTGATTGACTGATTCACATCTAGCTAGTGCTCCAGGCAAAAACTCAGTAGTATAAAGTTGGGAGAACTAGATAAACAAGCGAATTATCCTCCGGAGGATATCTGCTACATCAGATCCTTCTTTTGTGACTTTGTTGAGTGGTTAATAACCGTTCAATATAACCTTCACATTAACACTATTTTTTCAGCTTATTTTTTGATTTAATCAGTGAGGGATACGTTTTAGTTCTACTAAATGCAGCACAGTGGTAGAGGTGCCACAGTGCTGCGCTGCACGAACCAGTGTTCGCAGATTCACGGCTCTCAAGGCTTTGACGCCCGCGATCAATCTAGAGTGAGTGGATGGTTGCACTTAAATTGGAAATAGGTGAAGATAAGCACCACTGACTTCGTAAACAGTGGTCAACTGAGAAAATTGGGAAAAAAAATCTGTCATTATACAAGGAGAAGAAAAGTAATCGTTCATGATGGAAACATTTTCAAAATAATAATACGCATGCATGAGGAAAAACAACGATTCTCTTATAAAGATAAGATTGGGTAAGCCTCGGCGTTGATCTATCATTGTTGCCGGATGCGTCTATCCACTTATTTTAGTTCAATGCGAGCTTATTCTATACAGTTAGTTGAGTTAAAAACTTGTCACCAATTCAGTGGTGCTTATTTACCTAGATTCCTCTGATACCACTCTACCGACCCCGTTGAAATGGTGGGCTTGGTAGGCCTGGCTATCGACGCGAACTGGTTGTGGCCTGCGTGTCACTGTGGTACTTTGCCCACTGCGCCACTGTGCCTCTATTTGTAGAAGACCTATAAAATTGTGCCGATTATGCTTAAATCCCACAATTTATGAGATCAGGACAAATTTTCAGTTGCAAGCAAGGAATCGCTCAAAACAATGAGATAATTTTCATTTGATTCAGATACAGACTGTTTAAAACGGCTGTTACGGAAACCACTGGGGGAGAATTGCATTTTGTTGCAGGAAGATTCAAAATAGCACAAAGAAAAAATATTAAAAGCAGCTAAAAAACGAACTAGACTGAGGAAATGTCCTCAGGAGTTTTGTGATTACCGTGATCCTTTGCTAGTTTCGCTCTACGAAGGCGGGAAACCTGCTACCTCGTCCATAACATAGGATTGATGACGGGAAAGCTTGCGCTAACATTTTCCGCTCCACAATTTCTTTAGCAGATCACCAAATACCTTTCTAAACGAGACCGTGTGAAATTTCTTCTCTTCTCTTTTTCCCTTTCTTCTAGTTAAGTACCTTGTGCGCCATCATAATTTCCGTCTCATTTGCTTATTGAAAGAGACTCAAGCTCTTTTTGTAATGCATGTTCGTGCTTCGACTGAGCCAAGCAATTTACTATTAAAATACGTTTTGTGCTCATTAATTAAGACAAAATTTATATCTATACGAAGTTGATTGAAAGTTAAATACCAGGTAGAGTTCGCTATCAAGTCAAGAATGATGTTTTTCAATTACATACGTGTACTATTACTGGTTAAACAACTTTTTTTTCACTAATAATACCAGGTTTACCAGAGCCGTTCTGCACGTGAGCCAATGTTTGTTTGATATAGCCTTGATTTTTTTACCTTTCAAAGAATTTAACGACGAAAACAAGTGGTAGTCGAAGAATATGAGGGAATACTAACTTCAAACAATAGATAATAAGATAAGATAATTATTGGCGTTGATCAATCCTTTGTGGTGGGATGCGCCCCCGCATTCATGTTCAACGTGATATCGTGGAGGTGGTTGAATGCGTGCCTGGTCTATACATGACT
>KN716253.1:59737-104244 GCA_000816705.1 Dictyocaulus viviparus | reverse complement strand
ATGTATATATACATATGTATGTATATGTGCATGTACGTGTATATAATGTATGTACGTATATCTACGTATGTATACACATATGTGTTTATTTTCCTTCTTATATATCTAGAAATTTTAAACTCAAAAGATGCGTAGAAAATTTATAGGATTTCTGAAACGGCAAGTAGTGGAGTGCGTCCCAGGAATTCAGCTCTTACCTATTGATACAACTACAGTTGACACACCATCTCATTTTGAAATAAATCATTTAGAGGTTTGTTTTTGTAAAAGTTTAGTCAAGTTGTTTTTTATGCACAAATACTGCAATACATGTCTATGACTTTTCTATGTTATTTTTTTTTATTTTCAAGACGGTTTAGTATTGTTGTTTTCATGCTGTTATGCTTATCAACTTTCAAAACAAAATTGAAAATTAACGCAACGGAGATTCAATGGGAGATGAAGCATATAGAAAAGATACAAACTATGATGAAATTATAATTATAATAATATAATTATAATAAAAAATTTTTTGACTACTAGCTCTTTCTATCTATTTTTCTTTTCCCTCCCACAATACTGATACATAGCTTTTTTCAGACAGAATTAAGTGAACTGGAACGAGATTTTGTTGAGTTAAACAAAAATGACAGCTATATCAGAAGGAACTTGAATGAAATGAGAGAATATGAATATGTTTTACGACTAGTCGAGCAGTTCTTCGAAGTGGTAGATCTAATTTTGTTTCTTTTGTTATTGTCCTATTAATGATATACACCAAATATCTTTATAGCTTTAGCACTTGGAAGACGAAGCTATGAACAATATCGAAGCTCTGGAGCACGAGGTTCTCAATTTTGCGTTTTTCTGATAGGTGATATTGATCTCGTTTTTTTTTGGACGAAGGATCTTTATAATTATAAGCAATCAACTGTGCAGATTTGAGTGATATCTTTTTATTTGTTGCCAAGGACCCTTGAAAAATATTCCTTTATTCTTACAAAAAAAAATTTTGTTCTATTAAAAATTCAATGATTACTTAAGGAAGATATATCGTTGAAATCCCTACATTGTGGTGGTTATGTTTCTGGTCAAAATGATGTTCCTCTCACTCCCTTATTTAATGAGGAAAAAGGAGATAACGCATGGTAAGCAAAAAGCAAATTTTAATTGTAATTGAGTGTTTGGTTTCCGAATCCCGTAGTTGCATTGTATCAATGACTGAGCCAGTTGAAATTTTTTTAAGGTTTGTGGCAGGAGTTATTCCTTTGGATAAAAAGAACACATTTGAGAGAGTTCTGTGGCGAGCATGTCGACGTACAGCTTTTGTTCGAATCAGTGACAACACGCTTACACTTGAAGATCCTGTTACTGTTAGCATTTTGACAATTTCTTATTTCCACTTAGACGTTAATAGTTTTGTTGTAGTTCTAATCGTATTCTAAAAATACATGGTGGCACGGAGCACTTCCTTATATTTAGTAATTTGTAAAGGTTATGTTTTAGAAGAAATAAGATTTTACAACTGTTTTTCAGCTTGCACCTATTATGAAGTGCGTATTCATCGTATTTTTCAAAGGTGAAAGTCTGAAATTAATAGTCGACAAAGTATGCGATGGGTAAGAAATAAAGTTACTTTATATTCATTTTACCGGTCAATGCCATGGATAATTTTTTCACACCAATGTAGCATACAGTTTCTAGCTGTTTAGGTTCAATGCACGACAGTATCCTTGTCCAAAAACTTCGAAAGAACGCCAATTAGCGCTGTTCGAGACAGTTGCTCGTATCCAAGATCTTAAGATTGTCATCGATAGCACCCAAAAGCACCGTTTTCAGGTACATTCTACCTTGCAAGCAAAATTTCTATCTTTATTCATTATGTTGGTAATTAGAATACTTCCAATATTTGTTTTTAAGTTTTTTTTTATTCTCCGGAGTTTTTAATAAGAAGGGTAACAGACTTTGGTTTGACTGGTGTTCGATGTGTACGAAATTTCACCAAAAACGGCTGTCGATGTTTGTGGAACGGGTGGAGTACTGTGTTTCTTACAAAATCGCAGTTTTGCATACAACGTATATTTCTGCATTTGAAATGAAGATGTCAGACTTTTTTACATCATGCGCATTATTATACATACCTATTTTTGATTATCAACTTTATATATACTCGATACTTTACGTTTTACCACAATATATGAAATGTTATATATTTCTTTACTATTATACAAAAGATTCAAGTGGCTGAACTCTTGCATGTCCATAAGTGAATTTTTATTGTCATTTTTAATATGTAGTTATTGGACAAACGAATAATACCGTCTGAATATCCTCCATGATATTTTTCCCTCGTTCTTCAAACTCGTACTATTTCGAGTTTTATATTTCTTCAATAGTTACCGTTTTTTATATAGTACCAGGTGTAACAAACGCTATTGTAAAATTAAAAACTTTGCAAAAAATCCATGTGTGTGTGTTTTTGTATGTTTTTTTTTGTTCTGAATGTTAGCCATCCAGATACTCACAGTAGTCGCTAACGATCTTCCGACTTGGTTAAAAAAAGTACTTGTCCAAAAGGCAATCTACAATACGCTGAACATGTTTACGGTATGTGTTCTTGTATTAGTTTTTGTGTAAAAAGGACTTATTATTCCAGAGCTTTTGGTTGAACTATATATTTAGGTTGACACTAATGGTTTCTTGGCCGCTGAGTGTTGGGTTCCTGAAAAGGAGTTAGATACAGTTCATACTGCTTTACTTGAGGGATTGGTTCGTATTCTTAATCGGATAGCTTAAGAGTCTATACTGCCTATACATCTGCTTTCATTTTAAATGTTTTTTGATTTTAGAAAGCTAGTGGCTCAGATGTGTCTCCAATACTAAATGAGATGGCCGTACAGACGTCACCTCCAACATATCATCGCACCAACAAGTTCACTTCTGTTTTTCAATCAATAGTAGATTCATATGGTGTGGCCAACTATAGAGAAATCAATCCTGGCAAGTCTTAAAGACTACGTACGACTGTTAGTGTTTATACCATTTGTTACTATTTATACTGGAATACATTTGAAATAAATTCATTTCTTAGCACTTTTTAATAGCAGTTATTCCTCTACAACACGAACAATGGTGAATAGGCCTGCGAATTTTTTGTTTCAGCGCCTTACACGATTATTACATTTCCATTCCTGTTTGCTGTTATGTTCGGTGATGTGGCACATGGTTTGGCGTTATTGTTGGCAGGTAAACTCCTTGTTTAAAAATTGACATTTTCGTTGAATACTATTAGAAGCCGTATTCTCCAAATTTATTTCCTACTGCATGTTTTTAGGGGTATTTTTTATTAAAAACGAGAAGAAAATCATAGAGCGAAGAATACAGGATGAGGTATAAATCATTATTTTCTTCATAGAAATTTCAATGTTTTAGTATTTTTGGCGCTTCTTCTAGATATTGATCAACGCCAATGCTTATCTTAATAAGAGTATTGGTCTAATTCACTTATGCATCTAAATTAATGGCAAAAATTGTCATTTTAGATTTTCAGTACATTTTTTGGAGGTCGTTACATAATAACTTTGATGGGTGTTTTTTCGATGTACACCGGGATTTTATATAACGATATGTTTGCAAAATCGCTCAACATTTTCGGTAGCTCTTGGACCATTCCCTACAAGTAATTATTGTGTTAAATAATTTACACAATGGATTTTTTTTTTGAATCTTCCACTTTTTCAGTCAGTTTGAGGTCGAATCTTGGATTCAATCGAAATATGAACAGCGTGAATTAAGACTTGTAACTGTGACATTAGATCCAGCAACTGCTTATAAAAAAGAAGTTGGTAGTACTTGTGAATCAAATAAAGGAATAGCTTTCAATCTTGAAGATGTTTCGTTGTATTTCAAAAATTTTAGCGTGGGCCATATCCATTTGGAGTTGATCCTATATGGAACGTTGCAGATAACCGACTTTCTTTCTTGAATTCCATGAAAATGAAAATATCTGTGATTATTGGCGTGCTTCAGATGACATTCGGATTATTCTTGTCATTACTGAATCACATGTGAGTATTAGTTTATTATTGAATTTTCCCACATTATCAATGGCTCTTATGAGTACTTGTTTCGTTTTTTTCAAGGCTTGGGCATTTTTCAGAGGGAGATTTTCAATATTTAAAACTTGCTGTCATCGATTTTTATTGTGTTACTCTCTTACTTTTATGAGATAAGAAAAATTTGTTGTTATACAATATGTGAACTTCATCCGGTCTATTCTAGATTCGCTAGTTGTGAAACTACAAAAGTTTCTTAAAGTTGATTCTCAGATTCGTAATAATAAGTAGTATTAAGTGACGGCCTTAATGATGGAAAAATCTCAATGGTTCCACGGCTTGTAGTATAAATATTATAAGGTTCATTTCATTATTTAATCGGCTGCTTGAACTATTTTTTCTGATTAGTTTATTTGCATTTGGGACATGTATATATGCGGTATATTTTTCCAAGTTACTTTGCTCGTGTAAAGCATTTCGAAAAGAGAGTATATTCAAATTAGACAATAATACAGGAAAGGTTTTATATGCGAAGAACTGGTTTCATTAAAGTGCAAAAAGTGAAATGCTGTTCAGTTTTCATTGAACAAACTTTGAAGTTTTGTTTTATTCGAATTACGTGAGTAAAGGAACTTTGATTTGAGTGTAGAGATTGAAATAATATTGGTGTATACGAAGCTTAGCCATGCGTTGCTATTAAAAATCGTAGATATGATCGTACGAATATCTTCAATGCTTGTAGAAAGCACTTCTACGCTTTTCCGTTTCAGCTATAGCTAATGAGGATATTTGTCTTGAACATTATTCTCTCGTCTATGTGTTTTTTTTTCGGTTTTAAAACCAACAGCCCGGCCCTTCTCACTAATTCTATCTTTCTTCTTATTTTGCCTGAGATTAGGCATAATATGTTTGGACTTAGTCATTATTGTCGTAGATGTATGGCGGATTGTTTTATCATGCGAAAATGGTACAACAGTCGTTTACGAATTGATTGGTTTTTTTTTATTTAATTTGATTATAGAGAGCAGGAAAAATTTTTCATTATGGTGTCTGATTTCTGTAATACTCTTTCCATGCGTCACTTAACAGCTATGCCTACTACGTAAGACGTTGAGGGAATTTCGATAAATTGGACAGAAATATTGCCTAAACTAGAGTTTCTCTCTTGCTGTTTATGCTTTTTTTGACCTTTAGGCTACTGTAGTATTCCATTTGTGAATGAGCAGATAAGTATTCTAGTATGGGGTGTTATATTGTTTAATTATTATTATTATATATGAAAACGGCTGGTTTTTGTGAGAAGGTAACCGTAAATCTATGAATTCAAGAAATGACATGAAGCCCTGGATTCTCAATCCAAAAATTGTCTCGCTGTTATGACTTATGGAATGCTAATAAAAATTTCTAGTTTGAATTTTGATCGTGTTTTTATTTTTATCAATTGTGATATGTTATAATAATGACCTAATGTCGCTAATGATGCTAAGTACATCAAAAAACTTGAAATATCAGGCAGGAATAACTCAGCATCATGAGGGTCATATGTTTAAACTTACTGGAATAAAGGATGACATAAAGTTTGTTGATTGATTATGAATTCATTAGTTGTTACTTTTTATGTTACAATTTCTTTATAAGTAATGTTTTTTGTTGGATATAAATTCGTTATTTAATCATTAATTTTATTTGGTTATGAAGAAATAAGAATTGACGCTCTTGAAATTATTTCACATTCAGATTTTTCAAATCTAAAATTGACGTCTTCTCAAACTTCGTGCCACAATTAATTTTTCTTAGTTGCATTTTTATATATCTCTGTGGGCAGGTGGTTGTCAAGTGGCTGGTCTTTTCCGTTGAGAAAGGCTCTGTTCTAGGAATGAATTATCCAGGTGGTTTTTAATTATCTGCAGTTGCAAATCACTTGGCTTTTTAGATATTAACTGCTTCATATGCAACTAATTATTCCGGTTGGACTACATAAGTTTTAGGGACCTATTGTGCACCGTCTTTATTAATAGGTCTTATCAATATGTTCATGCTCAAAGAAAGACCTATAGGTTATATGACGGAAGAAAATAGTACTTCTCATCATCCCACATGCTACTTGAATCAATGGTATCCTGAACAGGTCTGCTATTTGTATGGTGACACAACTTTTATATTGTTAGGCGTGATTTCATAATGTAATCTTGGTGACTGAATGCCTCACTTTCTCATAAGAGGAATTTTTCATTAATATTTTTTTGATATCTTATGCTAATTTTATTTAAACTACATCATCGCACATATCATGAATGCCCTTTTTTTCCAGGCTTTTATTGAAAAATGTCTGCTTTTCACTGCTTTCTCATGTGTTCCCGTTATGCTGGTGGGTCGACCGTTAGCTGCTTATTTCGAACACAAAAAAATGGCTGGTCGGCGAAAGTTTTTGAACGGGATTCTTGGTGTACGTCCTATTCTATTTTTTCTTTCGTTCATAAATTTTTCGTTCCAGTACTCTGCGTTTCTGCTTTGTCATTTACAAAATATTTAGCTGACATTAGCTAATGAACATTTAGTTATAAAACACAAATAGGATTTCATGTTATAAATAAATCATGCATGGGACATCATGATTCGTGAGAATGTACATGTTAGCTTTGAGGAATATCTCTTTCATAATTAAATTCAATCGAAAAGTTATGTTTTATACTACCTGTAGTTTCGTCGACCATCAAGAGTGTCGATTAAGCATTATAAACTTTTAATTTTTCACTATACTTTAAATTGATGTTCTTGTTTCGCTTTAGAAATTCTATAGGCATAATAATTTTTTCGCAATACATTCACTTGTTGGTATGCATAATGTTATAGTGGTCACCATGGAGTGCGTTTAATATGCAAGGGTAGTGCACTGATCATTCATTTGTAATTCAATTTATTTTTGGTGTACAAAGTCATCAGCAAAGCGAAAGTGGAAAATTTGGCGTCGGTTAATTTTAGGTCCCACAACTTCCATCTCTTTATTATATTCAGTATACCTCATATTTCTTATTTCTCGCATGGTTGGCTGTAAAGAGTTGGCAAAATAGTATCCCCTTGGCAAACCCTCTCTTTAGCACAATAATACAGCCACTGTAGAATTGGAGGGTAAGAAGCGTTTGATTAGTCAAAGCTTCCATCATTGCTTTTGTCTCACCTAAATCAAAAGCTTGCTCAACAACCTTAAAAGGTATACGGACTGATTTCTTGTACACTTATGACATTTTGACGAGTCTCGTGTAGCATTGATATACTCTATCATACTAAAATCTAATATAATTGCTCGCAGCCTATTAGCCTTTTTCTAAGCTTTGTGCTAATCCCTAGTAATGAAATATTCTCGTAATCATTGCGCCTACATTCGATTGGTTAGTCTCATCAAAAGTTTAGGATTACACCGAAGTGAACCCTTAAGTGTTCAGTGCATACTTATTAGCAATTTTGGCTACAAGTTAGCATGAACAATATCCCATTCCTGTTAATTCTAATGAGATGGAAACATTGATACTATTTGCGTATCGATTTTCAAAAAACAACTGAAACATGAACTCAGTAAGTGTTGGTGACCCTAACTCAAATGCCAAGTACTGACGGGTTTTTTTTAATATAATGTGAAAAGGTAAGGTATAACTAGGTTATCAAAATTATTAGAAGGTTTTTGCCTTTTGGACTGTTTGCTTCAAATTTATTCACTTTTTTGTCAATAGTAGTAGCCAGCGATTTTATATTTCTGTAACTCAACATCGTGAGATTTGTTTGACTAGTTCTAAGAAATTTCGTCTGAATCGTCTCTGATTTAATAGTTTTTAATACCTACATACTCAATATTTTTGAAATATTTTAAAACTTATTACTGATTTTCAAGTGATATATATTATTATTAAATATTTTTAGGATGAATCCGAGCATCTTGTAGCAATCGACCGTTACTTGGAAGAGCATTCGTTGATGGATGCATTTATGCATCAGGCTATTCATACAATAGAATTCGTCTTGGGATGTGTTTCCCATACTGCTTCTTACCTCCGGCTGTGGGCTCTTAGTTTAGCGCACGCACGTGGGTTAAAAGTTATTTGAAGCCTGAATTTATTTTCATATTCGAAGTTATCATGATTTTGTCTGGTATATGCTTACCCAATGGGACTAACAAATATCTAACCGATCTGTAATGACAATTGTTTATACCATCCAAAAACATTAATATAATCGCATGATTTTTCCTGAGCTTTGAGTTCTACTGATTTGAGCGTTTAAATTCTTAACTCTAATGCCACACTTCATAAACCTTTCCGGTTTATCACAATAGGGCTGAAATTTGTTTCGAACTGTCAGTTGCTTCATTTCATTTTCATTTAGAATTGTCTGAGGTGTTATGGCACATGGTGTTAATTCAAGGATTGTCTATGGACGGAAACCTTTACACCACTTCATTAACTACTTATTTGGTACGTCTCATCTCATATATATATATATATATATATAATGGGATGTAAATTTACAGGTGTTCTTTTTCTTTGGTCGTATTGTCACTTTCAATTTTGGTGATGATGGAAGGACTATCAGCATTCTTACATGCTTTGCGACTGCATTGGGTTGAATTTCAGTCCAAGTTTTATCAAGGATGTGGTCACGCATTTCGCCCGTATTCGTTGAAAGATTGTTTAGAAACAGCACAAAGAATGTCCGAAGTAACTGAAGATAATTAATGATTGAATATCTCATCATCATTTTGAAGATATTCAAATGTAATTTTTCCCATTATTTCAGAGACGTTTTTCTTTGAATATACTAACATGAACAATTTGCTTAGCTACTCGTAATCATTAAGAATCTTTCATTATATGCCACGACAGTCCGACAATAGCTGTCGTCGGATTCAGCTGTTTCTGATTGTTAACGTATTATATTGAGAACGATCACAGTTTCATAATTCTTATTCAAAATAGTCAAGTCAGGAATCGAGCTGTGATGCTAATTGTTAAGATGTATGCTTTGTAATATTTCTCATCACTTGATTGATTTTTCTTCTTGTGCTTACAGTTTACTTCATCTGAGCCATGTTTTTCTGTATAAAATTGGGAGTTTTACATCTCATGTTCTAGCTTAACTTGATGCAAAAAAACTTATGCAAATACTTTAACGCTGTAGATTTGAATTTATCATTCAATGCTGTTTGATATAGGAGTAAATGAGTAGTAAAAAGTCTATTAGTTAGGTTTGCGAAATCATAAGATATAGGGCTTTGGTGTAAGTTAATCTCTGTTGTGAAATACGCCTATGTATTCGTGATACGTGATATCATGGAAGTAGTTGAATGCGACCCTTCTCTATACAGTGACTTGATTTGACCACTCTCCACCTAATCAGTGTTATTTATCTTACGTAGATTTCTTTGGTACCAATTTACCTACCTCATACATGTGGCATATTTGTTAAATAAGAGGGGCGGCTGCGAACCGAATCGGGCCTGCGTGTCACATTGTGGCACATTAACCCCTAAGCACTCTCAAAAAGTCATATAATAGGTAAACTCATATATTGTGAATTATTCATTATTTTTGTGGAACACAAACAGAGTCGTGTGACATGGTTGATTCCTCCATCAAAAAATATTTCGTAGTCTCGTCTAGACAAAGTTACAAATTGTCTAGAAGTTGCATGGAAATGTCTTTCGCAGCTTTTTATGTCAAGATGATTCAGTACTTTGGAAACTGTCCCCACAAGAAATACCATTTTTGGTCATCGGCAAATGCATAAGTGCATCATAATACTGGGTTTGTGCCAGAACTACTACCGACCAGATAGTGAGAAACTGACTCAAGCTCTTCGAAGAAGGCGAAGTGGGAAAATCAATGACAGCCACTGTAGGAGAGTACACTCCGCGTAACGAGCTGGCAGTGCATCTGGATGCTAGTAACAGAAATCTGAGGCAAGCATACGGGTACGGTAGCAGCACGTTAGCCATCTAAGAAATACCAGATACCACGAGATATCTCATTGGACATTTCATATATTTATTGGTCACAGCCGTGCACCATGCGTGACCATCCGCAAAAGTGATTTGTTGTGACCGTATAGGCAGAATTTCCTCAGGTAGATCATCACTAATTATAAATCCACGATGATGATCCTATCACAATAATGAGAAGAGACACCTACTGGATGCCTAGCACTGAAGATTCTTCGGCTCAATCAAGATCGAATTCATTGTGCGAAAAATCATGGCCTCAGTTTTCAGGTACTAAGATTGCATGGTATTTCAAAAACAACTCAATAAAAAGCACACAATTATTGCTAAGGTCTATAAAAACAATTTTGAAAACTAGCTGCTGAAGTACGAAAGAAGCCATGGAACAATAAAGTGCCGACTTTATTGAGGATAATGTTCGATGGTACGTTGTCAATACGACTTTAAATATTAGACGAAGTAAATTAAACCGCGTACCTAAAATCCTGTAGCCATAATATTGCTCCGTCGCATCAGTATTCTTTCATTGCTTTGAAGAAGAATCTGGTAGAAGGGAAATTCAGAAACTACAATTAGATTATAAGTGACCTGACCCAATTTTTGATTGTCAACTTCATTCTTTCTGTAGAAAAGTCCAATCTTTTCTCAAAAAATAATGAGCAAAGATCACTGAATATGATGTTTATCATATTGCTTGATTGATTTATAACTAAATTTGCAGCATAACACCTTAAAACTATTAGATCTACCTTCATCATTGAAGCTCATTACGTAGTCCTTATTGGTTTAGTTCTACTAGTTGCATGTTCGTAAATCTTTAACGACATATGCCAGTAATGAAGATACAGAAAATACTAGAAAAACTTTTTCCTGACTACTTCTTTTGTAATGAAAATTAGAGAGGGATTAAGGACAACATACATCATATATCATATAGATGTTCTTGCCATGAAGTTCATGTGTATCTACGTCCCTACGGTATATGTGTATCTACGGCCCACTCCACTCAATACTTATTGCAACAACAATAAAGTCTTCAACATGGTACTTGTCCAAGTGGAATTGAAAAGTGCTGTGGAAGTGCAGGATCTGATCTCATTTTTGGTAAAAGAAAAATTATTGATGATCTAATTGCCCAGGTCAGAAATATAAAAATGATTTCAGCTTTTACGATCCTATAACAATTTCCGAGTAACCGACCAAGAGTCATTTGTATCAGGTGATTAATTAGTTTTTCTTCAATAGCATATTTGTTAGATTAGTTTCGTATACTTCAGGAATTGTAAATACAAATTCTGTCAGTACTGTTAATTTGGCGCATCCATCGAAGGAATCTTTCTGCACAACTCAGATACCGCAGACAACAGATATTTCACAAAATGCAGTCAGTTGCTCAGAACCAGTACGTAGGAAACATTTCAGAGGCTCTCCAAGCACTTCCATTTCTCATCAGTTGAATGGCAGACAAATTAACAAGGTTTGTCAAGAAGTACTGAATCAGAGTGAGTACAACCAAGTTTTGGTTCGTGCTTTTTGTCAATACCTATATTTGAGGTTTGCATAATTTCGTAATCACTTGTGAGTATTAGAAAGTCGTAATTTCTGCTATTTGGTTTGCCAACACGAGAAATATTCCATATACTAATAACATACTTCCTAATTTGCTGTACGAGAAATACGTCTTGTTGTTTCTTGCTTCTGAAATAGCTGGAATCATTTTAATGATTCTAATTTTAATTACCTTGCATTTTTTTAGTATTTATAAGCCGTTCACGTGAGACGTGAAAGGTATCGTGGAAATGATTGGATTCTCTTTTTTTCATTAATGTATTAAGGTGACTAGTCACTATCTAGTCGGTGCAATTTGTCCTATCATATGACAGTGCTTCAATTTATTGACCCTATTGGTTTGGGAGGGAAAAAGTCGAATCGCTGATCAGTTCTACGTAATACTGCCACTCCGCTTTCGCACCTAAGCGCTACTTATTCCATCCAAAAAGCATTCAATGAGATTCTTTGAAGTTTCGTAGTGGGATATTCTTTATCGTCCAAAGTTTGAATTCAACCACATAAATCATGCAGTGCAATCAATCTGACGCATTTTTCAGCAAGAAAAAACGTGTATGATGTCATCAAATATTAACTACGTTCCTTCGTATTCTGAGGCTTCAGAACTGGTAGGCTGGAATTGTCTCAAATTGCTATTTCTTTATTGTTCAGATCATAATAGACGTTCTATTTGAAAAATTGAAATATATTTGTTTCTTATGTAATGATCTCATACCCTAAGTGAGCAACTGTTTTCGCAGGTAGAAGGCAATGAAATGGACGAAAATGATTTTTCATTAGATGTAACACCGAATTATCAAAACAGTTCTGGTATAGTTGAAAAAGAAGGAAAAACTAATGGAGTGAGTACAAACCAAACTACTCTCAAAGTAGAATTTAGTTTTTCTTTTTTTTTCAGGATGTCAAGGCAAGTAGTGTTTTGCAAACCGCCAACCTCCTTCCTTCCTATTCTATATCGAAGAACTTGGTTGGTTGGAAGCTAAATATTTGAAGAAAATATTTTGAAGATAAATTCGTTCAAGTATATTATTATATTCACACCTCTAATGTTCTCAACAAATTACAAATTGATAATAAAGGAGGTTTTTCCAGATTGCATTACATGATAGGAAAGATGACGACTTATCTATTGATGTGGTGAGTTCAGACTCTCAATGCATCAGTGTAATGGAAGGGTATGAATCAACATCTCATAAGGCTGATTGTAATGGTTAGGTTTGAATTATTAGATTCCGATATGATAAAAAGGTGTTTTTTTTCTTGTTTTAGATTCATTTAACAGACGCCGACTGGGAAAAGTCCTGTCTGTACTGAAAAAGAAGAGGCAATTAAAGTCAAGTGCAAGATGTGCAGTTAGTTTCAATCAAAATTGTTACAAAACCATTCGTTTTGAAAATCCAACATTTAATACGCAGCTACATTTGCGCTTTCCCCTTCTTGGTAATTTTATGCTTCTTCTTATTATCTTCTGTTCTCCTTTTTCTTCTTATTCTTTTTACGTTCACTTCTTCTTATAAGATGCTACTAAAACGATCCCATTTATGGTGGATTTAGTTTCGTACCCTTCTGAAATTACGTGATTATGCTCAGTGGATAGTATATGGATATGTTCATGAGCTCGAAGATGAGCAGGATTAGTTTGGAAGTACTTTTCGAATAGAGTTCCAGATTTTTTAGAATACTGACTTGTAGCTGATATATTTTTAAATATGCTTGAAATAATCATCTATGATTTCCATCTGTGATTAGCCAGTTGTATTATTTACCGCTGGATTCAGTATCAGTCTTTTGTTGGTTTCGAAGATTCAATTTATTACGAGGAAATATGTCTGGTCTTTTAATTGAAAAATGGCAGCATATTCAACTTATTCTTTTGATGGATTGAGTAGTTAATGAACTTAAATAGGGTATTCTTTTATCTGTCAGGAATGTAAGAAGAGGATTTTGATGAGAATGGTTTCCTTCATATGATTTTCCTCGTTTTGTTGAGTAAACATTCTTTGCTTTGCGCAATGATTTTATTAGAGTGAAATTTTTATACACGTGAGTCGCTACATTTAATGACTACTTTTATCCTTTAGTGACGACTTAACCTGTAAAAACAGTTCATCAAGGAAGCGGGAAGTACGCCGTAGATTATTATCCTTACTAACTTGGATTTCGTAGTCTAAATTTCTTCATCTCATTGTTTTTTTGCCTTTCAGTAGCATTTTCGTCTAAAAATCTCCTTTATGAAATTGCAAAAAACTGCTCGTTTTGAACAAATTTTTTAAAATCTGCTTCCTTATGTTTCTAATTCGTTTTAGGCGGTTGCACCTTCTAGTGAGTAGTAGTCGATGATAATGAATTTCTTGTACTTAGAGCGGTGTATTAGTAAGTGTTAAAATGAGAATCCGTGTTTTATAGCTTTAAAAGATTAAAGTTCATATTGATAGATATCGATGTACAGAACAGGAAATGGGTTTCTGGTTGTTTTGTGGGCATGCATGTTAAATTCAGCTCCATGATATCCGGTTGTTTTGAGATTTAATATCCTTGACGCATTTATCTTAATCCCAACACTGTGTGACCCACAACCTACGATGTATAGTGGTGAAGCATGATCTCTACCTTTTGAGCCAAATGTTTTTTTGGCGTTTTAAGAGAGGTTATGGCTGGAGCCTTCTTAAGTCTTAGCTACGCCTAGTTCTTTTTTTGCGGAGCTATTATCCGATTGAGAATTTGATTTCTACAGTAATAGTGACAGTTTGACTTGATTGTGAAACTGGTAATTACGAACCCCTTACTTTGGAAGACCTTGCTTCGATTTGAATCTCTCGCTGTGAATAATTGCTAGACACCGTGGAAGACCTACGAGCCAATCTGGATATGTAAGCTGTTGGGTTGAATGAGGAGTGTATATACACGGTTTAAAAAGTTGTGTATACACAAAATTCTGTTGTTATTGGGCAGTTTGGAAAAACAACAATATGGTTTTACATCTCACTTTTGTGTGAATCGATTGCGTTTCATGCTACGTTCGTTTGAGAAGCTTCCAGAATATCATGTTTTTCTTTTAAATTTTATTTCCCATAATCAAAAATAAGTCGTTTGATTTTACATTAAACAGTTTTTCATACCGTTAACCTCTTAATGCTGTTTATTGTAATTTCACGTAGTGTATGTGTCTATGTAGAAACCGCTTTTTGAGGTTTATCGAATTGAAAGTCTTGTTTTCCAGTGTTATTAAAAAGCCAAGATAATGATTTTAGTCTGCATTCAGCTTCTCATTATGTTTGCAAGTATGCCCTTTTTCATTTCAATTTTAGATTTGCGAGTTGAATATTGTCGTGTCTGCAAGGAGTTTTATTCTTCATATAAACAGCAAACACACAAAATTCCACTTGTAAGTTAATTCGTGAAGTTTTCGTGACCGAAAGCTGGCACGTTACGATCAAGTCTAAATGATTTTTTTACTTTATGTAATATTAACTATCATTATGCTTTACGTTTAATGAGCCAAAATTCCATCATTTGTATTTTCGTTCCGTTTCCTATGTCCTATTACGGAAGTTACAGATACGGCTGTGCGATTTGCCATCACAGTGCTCTTTTTAGAGGAAATATCGTCAAACATATTCGTAAACATACACGAGCAGTTGGTAAAGATTTCACATCATTTCTTGATGTCAATATTGTTAATATTCCGTAAGTTAATCTTCTTCACTTCTTTTCGGTAGCACTGCTAGATTTTCTTCTTTAAAATTTCAAAATTTTCAAGGTTTTCAATGAAGTGCAGTAACAGCGAATGTTTTTTAGCATTTCACAAGAAAAACGGCAAAAATTCGAAGAAATGTTAGAGATATGCTTCGGAATTCGTCTGGATTGTTGTGATGAGTAATTTGACGTTTCACGGAAGAATCTTTTATAAATAATCACAAATATCACATACTGGCAGATTGTTTTTTTCCTACCATACATGCCATTGATACAAATAAGATACGTTTTGGAAAAATATGTTATACTTTCGTTGACTACGTACTCTTTTGCACTCTTTGTCTTCTATTCGTTTTTCATTATTCGATAAATTGTCTTTTTCCCTCATTTCTGAGAATTTTATGTAAATAAATCACCAATATTACTTCTATTTATTTTATATGTTGACAAATCACCATAATCAAGCATGTTGTAGTCTTACTGGTGTATTTATTTTCCTATTGTTATTGTTTCTGCATGTCATAAGTGATTTTAGTCGTACACGTCATATTGTTTGATATGTTTCTAACACGGAAGAAAAAGTATGAAGCGCTTTTGTTGGTGTTAAAAGGAAAGCCACGTTTTTTTTTTTGTAGAACTAATGGCATGTGGATTAGAATTTTTGTCAGCGAATCTCTTCGTCTTTCTAAATATTACGAAAATCTTAGATGGAATTTCCTTACATTTCTTACGTCTTACGTGTATGCTTTGATATTTCATATTTGCTTACATATTTCATCTATTATGTATTAATTCTAACGTTTTGTCGTGTTTTAAAGTTCTGAGGTTGCATATAAAACTTGAAGGACCACAAGGTGTCAATTATACTGAACAAAATTTATATCTAATTGTGATTTTTACTGAGGACTCGTTTTAATATGAGAAGTCGTATGTGGATATAAAGGAAAACGATAGGCTATTCGATGCTTTGAGGTTTTCACAGGATAGCATTGGAATAATATAGCCAAGATTATGATATATTCGGAATCACAAGCTTCTATTATAACACTACAATATTCTATTCGAGCTTGTTAACTTCTGTGTGAATGCGATAAGTACGAATCATCGACGAGGATTTTTTAACTCGTCATATTTTCCTAATTATGATGTGGTAAACACAAAGTGTTAATTAGATGCAAGACTGGCATAATTGACGTATTATCCAATAACTGAAAACAAAGATATCAGGGAAAAGTGCTGTAGAATGTTATTCCATCTTGTTGCATTATCATTCCTCTAGGTTAGTTAAGGTTATGAAGGTCATATATCTGTTTGGAGTTTTGTTGATATAATAGATATCGAGATCCTTAGTGAATTGTTCAATGTCTTAAAAAAACTTGTTTTGAACGCTTTCAAACGTTCACAAGTAAATACGACTTTGATTATTCGAATATCAAACATGTATTTCATAGTGTTCTATTTAATTTTCAAACACAATTAGATGTTGAGGGACGCGTAGAGCGGTGGTGGGGTTGCCACATTGCACGCTCGAATCAGCGTGCCTTGGTTCGCTGCTGCTCACAAGCCCACGTAGCACGCTACCTCCGCGGGTTGTCAGTAAATTGACACCAGCGAAGTTTTTGAAAATAAGCAGCGCGAACTTCGAGAAGAGTGTTTGACTGAATCATCGTTATAGAAGAGGCTCCACGAAATCGTATTGAACACGATTCCGTAGATGCAACTCCGGATATTCACCAATACCTAGTTTTATCTAATCTTAATTGGATAGGAAACATCACAAATTCGGGTGCAGATTGGAGAACTCCTTATTTTCTGCATAGGATTATTACATAATTATCATCCTTTTAATGGGGGTCATTGAAACCAATAACAAACTTGAAAATTCGAGTACAAAGATGGGATAATACAAATGCTTAAAACAGCAAGTTTTCAAATTCTTCATTGGATATCTGTTTTCGAAAATTCATTCCTAATAAAACAGCGGTTTTTTGTAAATACGAGACAGCACAAATTTGTGAGTTCTTATCAAAACAGCAACATGTGCAACGTTGTCAGGCTAGGCTTGACGGCGTATTTTTTCAAAAATAGCGCGCGAACGTGTATGCTTGCCCTCCTTTACATTCAAACAATACCAAATTTTTAGATCTCAATTTTTCCTCTGGAGATATAAGCTAGGTTTTCTGGATAGTTATGTAGATTAGTGTAATATTGGTTTATAAACTATAACTCTTAACTATAGGGTTTTTAGGAACTTATTTCCGTTTGACGATTTTGTATATGTAGCACGAAGCTGTTTTATTGATGCATTATCTTCTTCTTCATGCCATTTATAGACACTCATTTTTGTTGTTAATTTGTCATTTAAGATATGCCGTTAGCAGAGTCCGTAGACGTTGCTGCAATCCCTTCAAAGAAATTATTTGCTGATCTTAGTAACATAACCTCTGAACACAATTCATTACTTAATGATATACAGATAACCAAGTGAGTAGAATATATTTGTGTCGAAATACTTCCAGAGTGTTTGAAATGCTATACTAAGCATCATTGAATTGGCGGCATATGCTAATACTTTTAGCTGCAAGTAGAGTTATTCGGTAACTTACGTATAATTGACCTATTTAGCAGGTATCACTTTTTTTAAAATGTAATAATAAACTGTCAATCATGTTCGTCTACGTGGATGACTAAAACGTTATTTGTTTGAAATCGATGAACTGCTGCCACGATTGTTCTAAAATGTACAAAAACAGTCATGCATGGTACGGTTTGGCACAACACGTCGTTTACGCACCATATACGAATTCAATGTATCCACCTAACCCTGTACGAAGCCAGAATTCAAGCAGAATGAGCGCATCGCAAAGCAGTCAACTAGCAGTCAGCAGTTCTATTATAGCAGGACGTAGAAATCCACCATTACTTTTCTCTGTACGTGACGTTGAGAAATAACTAATGGGCCTTCAATACGGGATTCTTATAACCTGCTCTATTGATGTCTACAAGGGAAATGGCGCGGATGTGCGGTCGTTTGAACAGTGTTTATTTATTGGATCATTGCCAAAACTGCGTACTGTACTACTGAATAGGTGTTTTGATTGAAAAGTTTTTGATATTACTCGAACTGCTCAGTTATTTGGCCTTAGTTAGTACAGCTAAACGTAAAATTAATTAAAATTACAATATTCGCGAACACCTTGGATGCATCTGCAGTTTCTTTCAGTTTCAAAGCTATTCATCGAAAGTGGAGTTGTCATAACGACCCGGAATTTTTTCCTTACACTTATGAAGAGGCGATGAAGGAAGAAGATGTAACTTTAATGGGTTTACGAGAAAAGATAGAGAAGCCGGTACTTCAGGAATTATGTAATCGGGTTCACCATAGTTAGTTCTGGTTACTTTGTATTCTACGTGTTACAAATTTTTCTTGTTATCGCTTCATTTTTTTATTGAGTCTTTGCATATACACTTTATCTAAGGTACTTATTCGCTTGATGATCTTGTGGATTCAATTGAGACTTACCTTGACGATTTTTATGTCAAAGGAGAGAATGTGGAATTTTTGCTTGGGAAAGATAGGTGGAGTGCCCATTCTTTAATTTGTACTTCTATGTATTTACTCTAATTGTTCAAATAGTTAGCATTTTGATTTTATTAATATTAAATTTTCTTATCATACGTTCCTTTCGCAATTTTCTCCAACTGGTAGCATACGCATTGAATAGTTTGTTTGTTTTTTTGTTTTCAGTATGTTAGCAGTACGACGATATCGAAAATTTTAACGAAATCGATTTCAGATAGTCTTTAGCATTTTTCATCTCACTGCGTAGTAGCTCTATTTGTGGAAATTAGTAAATGTAATCAAAAGTTAGGGCTTGAAGTATAGAAATTTGTAAAGGTTTTTAAATGTTATTTCATAAGAAATTCTAGGAAGTCAGTTTTCGAAATGTTCTCAGTGCTCAAGTTCTTAGTATTCAATCTGACGTTCAGGAACATTATGTGAAATCAGTTAAAGCCTTCAAAATTGGCTTCTAGATATAAAGCGTTTCTTATAAGATTTTCTTAGTGCATTTTGTAAAACTAAAGTAGAAATCGGGTCCAGTTAAGTATGAAGGGTATACCAGTTATATTTTTCTTAGCTTAGTTTGCAGAACTGCTATGGCTAAGGTATTAACAGTTGAGAAAAAAGGAGGAGCAGTTTTCTACACCATTGGGTATGATAATAAAGAAGTTGGACGGATCAGTGGGAACGATTTAAGGTTAGTTCGTGCTTACATTTTTTTTTCAAAGTGGAATAAACTAAGCTAAAGCTATCTTCATCAGCACTTTTAGACGATTGTACCAATAACTGCTGATGACATTAGGTCACTAATATTGTTGATGGGCTCACAACAACCAGGCAAGCCATGGCAGGTCTGATAAACTTTGTTTTTTTAGACATTTTGGTTGCTTATTAATATTACTTTTCAGATAAATGAGATTTACAAGAAAGAATTCGGTGTTAAAGATAAATTAGCGCCTATATTTTGTGCTTCACAATCTAAACGATCTAATAAAGGCGCCATTAAGCGAGAGCTAGACAAGGTAACTTCATAGCACTTTAAATATCATTTGAAATTGTTTTGACGACAATCTTCGGTACAGGACGCAACAGACAATAATTCTGATTCGGACGTCCCTCTTTCTGAGTTTGTTGGTCGAAGGAGCGGTGTAGCTTTACCACCAAATGCTTCATTCAAAGAAGTTGATAAAAAAACGAGAATGCTGGAGAAGAAGCAACATAAAGAAAAGCAACGAAAAGCAAAGGAAGTTAAAAAGGATCTGAAAAGTAGTGCACAGGTAATCGAGATAATGTGTGAGAGGTAAAAACATTTCGAGAAAAAGGCGTTCCAGAATTTAACTAAATTCGTTTCTTCTTCTGATTCAAATGAAGAGAAAAAAAATGGATCTCAGAATAGTTCTTTTCTCACTCCACAAAAGCGCAGTGAAAGGAGATTTTGCTCTGCTGTTAGAAAATTGCAGGATGCGTGGTGTAAACGTGATGAACAAGTAAGTTGTATTGACCTTTATTATTTTAGTAACAGTATATATTTTCTAAGGAGTTTTTGTCTGTTGCTGTTTGGAGCGCAAAAGTCCTTTCTGGTGTTCAAATCGACAGGATTCCGAACGAATGCCATAGATTTGCTGTTCGAAAAGTTTACAATAAAGCCAAAGATGCTGTAGCGTTGTTAGTTTGGCCTTTTCTCTTTTCTGAGCCTTATTGCAAAACCTCATTTGTTAATGTCGTCATGTTTATCCTTTGTTTTGTTCCTATAGGGAAATTATGTAATTCAAGGTATCTTCTACTTGAATTTTTTGTGGAAGACTGCTTTTCTGCTAGGATATACAAAAATTTGGTTTTTTTCAGTAATGCTGCAAGTTTTTATTCACTGTACTACGTTTTTAATATTCTCCTTTGTTTTAAGGAAGAAAATTCCTACAAAGGAAGGTCGCAAAAAGTACCGAGAGAAAATCCGTGAAGAGAGGCATGAATATCAAAAAATGATGTTGACTAGAATTAAGTCGTATTTTGGAAAGGTGAATTTTTATGGATATGAGCGCCATCATTTTCACTTTATTTGTTTTAAGGACATTGCTGTGGAAGACCTTACCTTTTGTGACGAGCCTCTATCATGTTCTGGTTACCCTATTTCTGTACCCACGACCAAGTCAACAATGTTCACTGACTGCCTTGTTTTTACTCAATTCTTCTCATCACTTAAAAACTTTATTGGAGTGGACCACAATATTTCAGCTAGTGAATTTTTGCTCACTTTTAAGAATATTAAAAGTGCCTAATAATGGGCTAACTAATTTTTTATGTATATGCATCTATTGTATGTATAATGTGCATACATATGTATGCATATAAATTTTTAATGTAAATGCCCATGTAGACATTCAATAACATGGTTATTGATTCATATTTTCTAAGAACGTCTTTTTGATGCTGTTCATGATGGCAGAAAGGGTTATATAACGTGCACAGTAAAGTTGCTGGGATCGCTTTTAAGGACACTTCTACAAGATTCTGAATACAGAGTAAGTGTAGTTTGTTTTTATATTAGGATCATCTACCTGTTTTCATTTAAATTTCTATTTTTTTTTACTCCTACTATTTAGAGACTTACAATTTTTAACATCCGACTCCATGAATTTGCTATAGAAGAAAACACGGTGTCTGAGTTGTGTCGTGCACTTCTTATAGGAAATGTGGAATCAGAAGAAGAGTATGTGATTGCTCCCACTTAAATTATATTTTTTCGCCGAGCAGAAAATGGCAACTTTGGAATTGTTTACCTGCTTTTTAATTAAGAGCAAGATGTTTGTTAAATATTATAGAAAAGATAACAGTGCAGAAGGAAATTCCGAGCATGCTAATGGAGCTGAAATACATGGGAATGAAGAGCTCGAGAATATGCAAGGAAGTGGACGTATCACACCTACTGATTTGAATATGTCTCAGATCGATATCGTACGTGTGAAATCAGAATTCGTCATTTTATCCATAAAGAAAAGAAATAAGTTATCAATGAAGAATCCATTCTGGTTCAGGATGTTTGTCAAAGCTTCCTTAGCCGTTTTTTACCAGAAAAAGAACTATGGGAACTAACTCCCGAGGATCAAATAGGAATCTTGGGTTTAGTATTGAATCGCGTACTCGAACTTCGTTCTTTTAAGGTTGTAATCTTATTTAACAACGAAGTAAAATACAGGTGCAACGAAAATGGTAAATATTTTCCTAGGATTATATAAGTCAAGAGGGACTTAGTGAAACAGCGCGAAATCTGGAAGATAAAATCGGGAAACAAACTGAACAGGTTTGATTTTCAATGTTACTCCATAAGAACATACTTTTATCAAGAATTTGCTTTTGTGGTTAGGATACGAGGATATCACATAGATGGGTACACGATGAGAATACAAGGGATGTAGTAGTTTCAGATTAGCTCCTTAGAAAAAGAGCTTTCTTCCACACCCAACATTTCGGATGTTGTCGACAATTCTTTGTTATCACGTAGTCAGTGTCGTGAGAGAGCTGAAATATTGAAACAACGTGAAACACTCGGAAAGAAAATTGAAGAAAGTAAAGAGAAATTGGAAGAACTGCTGAAAAAATTTCAGGTTTATCACTATTTGATGTTTTCCCCCAACATTTAGTCGTTATATTAGTTAAAAAGAGCTCTGCTTTTTAGCAAGAAAAATTGGCTAGATCTTACTCTAAACGAATATCTCCTATTGGTGAAGATCGTCATTTTCGTCGTTATTTCTGGTTCAATTTGAACTCCTTAGATGATGGTATATGGATTCAAGATGTACGTAGGAATAATTTGATTCGTTCTTGCAAAATTCTTTGAGTGGATTTTACTTACAGATGGGAATATCAAAATATGAAAAGTTTGTTCGAGCCTGTATCAAAGCGGGGAAGTCGTTTGAAGTGGATAACGATGAATCTAAGGAAGATTGTGTCCAAGCATCTAGTAGGCCTAATGAAAATTGTTCAAATAACATCGAATTCAATGCGTTCCAAAGTAAGCCAAATGGCGATTGTACGCACTTTGAACATGATCGGTAATAATTTTGGTTCCATCGTAATATTCATGATTTTTTAAGCTGTACTTTTAGTTGTACTGAAGTGTGGTGGAAAATATCAGATGAAAAATCGCTTGATGATTTGGTGAATTCTCTTAACAGAATCGGTGTAAGAGAAGGAAAACTGAAATCCGTATGTAGCTTTATGAAAGTTGTTCTATGTCGTTGATACTATCGTTCTTGTTATATAACAGATGTTGTAAACAGATTCATTGTTTCCATTATTTCGTCGACTATATTCTTCGTTTATTATTACTATTATAGAAATTCATGAAAAGAAACTCAAACTTGTAAAACCTCTGTTTCAGTTCCTTTTGAAGAAGCGAAAAGTAATATTGGACAGCCTAAGAAACGAAAGCACACAAGATAGCGAAATGTTCGTTCTATTATTTTTATATTGACAACTAAATTGTTGTGATATCTCGGATTTGTTTAAATTGCAGAGATGAAGAGGAGGACTTATGTAGCGAAGCAATAACACCTTTGCGAAATTCTATCGTCCAACTAACTTCTGACCTAGCAAGCAGTTACTTCACTAATATAATAGCTGTTGAAGATTTTGAAGCCCAAGTACTGTGCTGTACTACGCTTCCCGAAATTGTAAACTTTTTCATTAATGTAAATATTCTTGTGATTCAAATGGCTCGTTTTTTATTTGTAGAAGAGTAAATTCTCTGTGCTAGCTGATAGTATTACACCATCAGCCATTGTTCGTCGGTTGGATTTTAAAACTGCTTGTCAAACTGGTAAGAACTTCTAGAGATCGTTTCATTGTGATTTCTATCAAACGACCTTACATCATATAAAATCAGGCTGGAAAGTTTTCTTTATTTTCTGGAAATTCGCAAGGAAGGTAAAAGCGTAATGCAATTAGTTTTTTTCCAGTATTACTACTAGCATTTTTAATTTCCAGCTCCTTAGGCATTGTAGTAGTTATGATTTCAAGGTCACAACTCTGTAATGAATTTGGATCGATGGAAACAATGTCTTTCTGAATGCCAAAATGCCTCGGGAGTACATCTTCTCCGCACCTACCTCGACTCTCGCATCAACTGGAAAAATAGTGTTGTTGAGAAGGTCTACTTCGAATTATTTATTTTTCCACTCAGTTCGTATATCATTAGCTTATGCAAAACTTTGGTCGATTTTTCGAGCATGTATCTTTGTTACAATATTCTCTGGTGTTTCCTCGTCACTTAATCTATCTGAGAAATCGATATTTTTGCTATTTTATTTATTGCTGTTGATTATTTTTAGCGATGTAGCTCCTGTGGTAGCAGACGATCTGCAGAATCTAAAATTTCTTGCTCTAACTGTTTTCTTGTTATTCATTATTACTGTACTCGACCAAAATTACAGGAAAAACCTGCTACGTAAGTAGATATCTATTGCTAATTAGCTAATATTACAATAGTACTGGCTTGAAATGATTCCGTTTTTTCTATCTTTAATTTTGATTCAAAAACCACTATATTAATATTACAGTTGGCTCTGCAGTACATGTGCAAGTATAGAAGAAAAGAAAAAGAAAGAAGTTTTTATGGAGCGTTTTTCAATGAAAAAGGCGACAAACAAAGTGAATTATTGTGAAGACTCAAGCGACAACGAGTCGGTGAATAGTCCTAGCTGCGGTTCGGAAAGCGATGATGACGACTTTTTTGTAAGCAAGGTATGAGAATAGATAATAAAAATAATTTATAGTCTTAATCATTCTTTTCAACCAATCGGCGTTAATATGCAGTGCTTGTTGAAAAAGAGCTCATGCATTGGCGATATCGCATTGTTCAACATCGTTTGAATGCGGTTAAAATTTTTCGCTTAAAAAATTTCTGCTCTGAGTGGGTCTTTTGAATTGAATATTTTTATACCGAATAAATTCCACATCACATTTAAATCACATTGAATAAAATGATGTAGCAATAGGTGGGTGCTTATTTAATCAATATTGCATACCAACCCCGTGTGACTGGTGGAAAGGGAAAACCAAGGCAAGAAATACAAAGGTTAAGACATAGCCGATTTTATGAAAATCACTTTGTTTATCTGGTTTTCCATAACCAATGTTAGCTATTGTCAGCGTCGCAGATTTGGTCGAAAACGAGTTTTGAGGGATCATTTCGCCAATAGTGGCTCATCAACAGGTGGAAAGCGTTCGAGATCAGATTCTGTAACCAAGGTCTTTTATTCGTATATAGTTTTTGAAGTTGGTTGTTGCATATGTTCATTTTTCATCAATGGAATAGACTCTGAGTACAAAATGATTCTTCCCTCAACAAAAAACTCTACAACATAACTTCTCTTTCCAGGAATGTTTGGAAGTTTTAAATAAAATCAAAGCTTCCAATCGTCTTTACCGCACGTTACAAAATATACCACTAGCACGTACTAATAGAAGATCCACGGTTTCTTCCATTGATGGTTTAGAAGAAGCAATAAGCGAGGTTAGTTTTCATATTTGAACGCTTGTTTCGCGTTCGGAATTCTTAATTCATGCCTTTATAGTACTCATCGTTGACCTCGTTTCTGACAGACTTGCGTCAATTTTTTAAGATACGCACATTCTTACTTGGAGGTACAATAGTTTTGTTTACCATAATGTTTTATTGTGTTATTTTTTCACTATAAATGAAAATAACCATGTTTAGGAGCACAATGGACGGAAACTTGAGGAATTAGAGAAGATTCTTCTTGAAGTGGAACCTACACTTTTAACTAAGACCTAAGATTTTTCCGGTAGACTTTCAATTGCTTATCGAATTTAATAATTAAGGAACTCACTTCTTTGCAACTGACTGATGTCTTGTATTTCTTTTCAGATCGTCTTATCTATTGTAGGTCATGGTGTTGTACACTTTCTTTACTGTTTTATAACCTTTGATTCATTCCACTATTTTCATGCATTCTTTCTCGGTTACTCAGAATCTCACTTCACCTTTTACCTCTTTTGAATTTAGGATATTTGTAACACTTGAGAAGCATTCATTTTGAAGTCTTTTTTCATTGGTGTTTACTTTATTTACAATTGCTACATTTCATAACTGCTGGATGTCAGTATTACGGCGTTTATGTACAGAGACATATATACAAATTTAGTTTCAGACCATCAAATTCATGCACCTACAACTTCAAACTCAACAACAATTCATTTTGTAAACTTTGTTGCATGTCAAACTCAGTGTTATTAAGTTTTTCGCGGTGTAAACTTCAAGTTTAGATATAAACAAGGAATTTACATCGTATCATTGTACCAGTTGTATAGAGTTTGAGCCAGATTTTTAGCAACCGGTTTTAGAGCATTCACATGCATATCGGAATTGGTAATTCTATTGACACAACCGTAAGACTTTCAATTCATTTTTCCGGAATAAAAATCTTGTTTTAACTGTTCGATAGTGCAGTAAACTAGAATAATTCGAGTGCTTTATAAAACATTGATGATTTTTTCTTGGTGACACCGTGGATGTAGGGTCGTTGTAAAGTTTTACCGAGATAATCCATCAAGAAACCAAGCATTGATTACGATGATTGTTCTGTACATAGAAACCACTGATACAGTTGTAGTACATTGATACAGTAATCTGGGAGTCTTTATCTCTATTACTACGTAAGATTATTATTCGTTTCTCTCAAGTCATTAACATGAAGTTGACGGAGATATCTAGACGTTGCATAAAGCAGATCTACATACAGCCTGTACAATGTTACGATGAAGTCAAAGGAATGAGGCAATCCATTGTGAATAGTAACGCCGATTCTCCGACTTTCCGATCATTTCTAGTTGTTCAGGACATTCACAGTGGTGATAAATATTGTTAATTAGTTAATTAGGACTTTCTGATATGAGCTATCGGTTCGGCTCTTCACGCATGCGATATGACATTTCACAAAGGTTTATTTGAAATCATTGACATATGATTGCTTAATTTTCTAATAAGAAAAAAGAAAAAAGTGGTCCAGATCGTCTGTGTTACTAGGCGTAACATTAAAATGAGTTAGACTTTGTTAACGAATTCGTGAAACTATTTAGGGGAGACTGTTTACGATGAGTGCTTTTTTCCAATACTTTCCAGCCAATTTAGTGTTAAACTTGAAGTTCACGTCTTCTAAAATTCTATCAGAAAGGATACGAGTATCGTAGTGTTTCAAAGTTTTACAATAGTGTACTACTCTAAGTTGTAGTTTTGTCCCGAGCAAATTAACATATTCAATTTTTTGGAGATTGTGAATTTCGGATGCGATTCATTGTACAAAGGTGAGGAATATTTACTTTTTAACAATTGATTATTAAAAATAATTGCAGTGGTCACATTTGTATATCATCGATCTAAAAGAGATCTAAAATAGATCACTTATCTAGCATGAACAGAAAACGCTGTTGAATTGGCGGGCGAACAAATGCCAGGTCCCTATGCCAATTTACTTCCTAATCTACTAAAGAGCTATTTTGCATATCCGTATCAAAAATTCACGTAATAATAATGAATTAAATTAAAATCGTGCTAATCATAGGAGTAATTCATAATGTGTAGTACATTCGTAAACATCACTCTATCACAGCGTGAAGATCAAAGATGAGGGTGTAAAGCTAACATACTCCAGTTAGTTGCCGAAACAATAGATTATATTGGCTGTGATAACAGCGAACGAGTTATTTTCTTGCTTATCATTTCTGGCTTATCACTTTATCATTCAACATTCCATGTCTATTTGTTCTATCAATCTATAAACGCTCTATGATTAAAAACAATACCATATTGTGATCTTATTTTTGGTGCTTTCTAAATGTAATCCGGTTTCAAGTATGCTAATCTCACAGGTTTCTGCTATTATCAACTACTTATTTTCCAACACTTATAAAATGAATGCCTTTCAATAACTACATACATAAAGTATAAATATAAAATAATACAAGTATTAAGCATAAATATAAACATATTACATAAAAGTATAAATTTGCTTGAAGATGTTCTGACATTCAGAAGAATTCATGCTGCTCTTTTTTTAAAGAGGTTTGAGGTGATGTTTTTCTTCACACTTATAATAAAATGAGAAAATGTTCATGATAGCAAGCTAATGAAAACGAATTCATAATAGAATATTATGGATGTTGGTTTTTTGTCCTTATTGAAAAAAAACCACATGATTATGAGTTCCAATTCAGGAAGAAAAGCTATGGTGCAATGAAAAAGAAAACAAGCCACAAGCTATCATAAACAAGGAGGGATATTCTCTAACTTATTCCTTCAGAGTACTATTTAGTAACACTTTGTAAAAATAAAAATGTAAACTGTTCCGTTCGGATGAGTGACGAGACGAGAATTGATCTCAATTAGATTTAGTTATTTTCATAGTATGGAATTATCGAAGTGGATGGATTGAATAGATATTATATGAATGGATTTTTCCCACTAAGTTATAAATTGACAAAAGTGGAAGACTTACCGGTCAAAGAAAACCATCTTCTCCGATATTATTTGTCGGTTAAGATCTAATACAAATCTATAGCAACGCGTGAGGTAGAGGCATAAAAGGTTCTGCTCTGAAGCAAATGGTACTGACAACAAAACACAAAACAGTATTAAAAGCGAGTCTAAAAAAAAGTAATTATGATGAATACGTTTCACTTTCGACGATTGAGAGAGACCATTAAACGACCGACATGAAAAAGAACCAGTTAAAATTGTTGTGTGGTACTTCATCGAATTTCATTGTTGATGATTATACTGTCGATCAGAATACAACGAGTTCAGTTTTGTTAATTAATGTTTCTTATTGTTGAACAGCATTGCTCTAAATTAAGATTTTATGATAAAAATTTCGACCTCGACCACTTTTGACGGATGACGCTCTTATCACTGGGAATATAGAAGGATATTTTTGTTACATTATTATTAGCTTGAAAAAGAGCTTAACAGCAGCATTGCGTCTTCAGAGTTTTTTATAGTTATCAGTATCAGTCATTAATATGAAAACAGATCAAATTTGACTGTATTAGATACTACTGAGATGTTATCTACTAATGCTTTCTTTTGACTTTCAAAATTTCCATTCATCATCAAAATCAAGAGAAGAATACAGAATGTCATCGTATGCAAATCCTGTTTAATGCGTGTGTTTTTGTCGCAACACAGGGAGTCGATCAATACGCACTTCGTGTACAACAGTCGGTCAGGTAACGCGTCCGTTTGTTTACAGTGTTTGTTACTTTTCTCTAGTCTAGTAGTTATGTTAAGTTGATTTTAATTTGATTTAAGATTGATTTACTCTTCCATGATACAGAATGAGTCATAAATTCGTAAAAATTTTGGCATGTCTATGATTTTCAGGAGTTTTTAACAACGCTTTTTTTTTGTAATCGTTTTATTCAGGAATGTAGCTGTTAAACTTTATTTGAAAGTGTGCTAAACATACCTTATATTACATTCGTTCAGTTTAATTCTATTACAGTTACAGGTAATCGCTACACTGCCCATTCATTTTTTGAAAGTGTTTTTCAGATTGGCATTATTGTAATTTGTAAAATTTTCAGGATTCTAGTTTTGTATCAAATTTATCAAGCATTTATCAGTTCGTAGTTCGTACGTCAATAATTACTTAATCAAATGCCTATCATATTGATATGAGGTTTTTCAAGTTCAAGATCAATCTCGTTTACCATCTTAATCATGTTACCTTATGCATAATTTCCATTTTTTTTTTGATACGAGGATTTTAAACGCTAAACGTGCTAGTGAATGAACAGAAGAATACGTTATGATTTTTGTAAAATTTTGTACCCATGCGCTCACAATCCTATTTCTTTACTCGTAAAGCAGTGAATGTCAAATGAAATTGGGTACACAAAGTGAACTATAAATTTTACGAATGAGAAAATTCTTTTCTTTATATGTCTAATGATAGTGCCAGAAAGAAGAAAAAGTTTTTATAAATCAGATTTCTTTTTGCTAATGTACAAGATGAACCGCATGGTTTTTCGCATGGGCGCCACTCAATATTGGTTAGAAAATCGGAAGGTATCTGGAATAGCATTGAAGATATGTGATCACAACTAAAGCACCCTATGTGATGGTCATCTAGGCTTTCTACATGGCTAGAGGTGATGTAGTTAGACGACCATAGTTTTCTTTGTTATAAAAGATAGAATGAAACTTGGAATATCAATTAAGTTTCTGGTTTTTTGATCACACCAACATGTATTTTATATACTAAATATTTTTGTGTAGTTTACGTAAACTCACTGCGAATGTACAGGAACATGTTCTCATTCACTTGTACTACAAAGTTTTAGCAGAGCTTATTCCGGCAAAGTTCAATATCTGGAAGCATATGTAATGCAGCTCAACTTTGACAGGTCTCTAGTATTTGTATGTCAGTGTGCCCCTAAATAATTATTCTGAAATAGTGGAAATGGGTAAAATACATTCCGATAGGCATTTTCACTAGTGGTGTAGTAAGTATCGGTTGCGGTTGTCATTTAGTTATTTAGTAAGCATTAATGACAAGCAAAGCTTAAAATGCTCACGTTATAGTTGATTGGTAACATTTGACGAATTTCATCATTTAGTACAAATTTTCACGTTGTTCATCATTCATTTACTGCGACAGGTTGGCTGATATTTCCTTTCTATGCATCGTCTATGTATCGTTTTATTTAATTACATTATTTTTTTTCGAATTTTTCGTCGTATTTTGACGGATGGATTCGCACTTTTCCCGATTCCATCTTGATATCCGTGAATGTTTACTAATTCCTTTAGTTGAATTAGTTTGCATAGGAATTTATTCAGTTTTAATTTAGAGTACAATTTCCTAGTAATGACAGGAAAAGAGAGGCCGCCATGGGAACGTTTCAATGATTGGGTGCACTCGATTTGTGTTGTTACATTCGATTTGGAACTTGGGCAAGCCTTAGAGGTCAGGTGATAAAATTATTTCTCATTATTTTCCACATATTTGAAAGTAATTTTCTTAATTTTATCTAGGAAATGTCTTTCGAAATTTGTATATAGTAGTTCTCATTTAGCTTATTTGCAGTGTTTATAAATGAAATAATTTTTCTAACGGTTTTTTTCCGTATTAGGTAATTTATCCTGGTGATGCCGTGTTAAGCGATCAGGAGAAAACGAACATATGCTACTTAGCATTCCCGGATTCTAATAGCGGCACTTCAAAGGACACAAACTTTCATTTTAGAATTAGGAGGTGATTTTAGTGTTGCTGTAGTAGCAGCTTAAGGTTTTTTGCTATCATTTTTATGCACTTGTCGAAATTTTTTCATCTACTCTTTATCATATAAGTTTACTAACTTGTCCTAAATTCCTAGAGGAACAGCTGAAATAACCTCATCTCAAGCTGAACTACTAAAACGATCCTCACAGTCATCATCGTTTGACCCATATTATTTATATGGTTTTGTTCATTTTCGACAGCAGAAAGATCCATCTATTCGTCGAGGTTATTATCAAAAGGTGTTTTTTTGTCATTTTTACAGGTCTACAATAAAAGATAATTTTTGTCTTCCAGAGTTTGGTGCTAATTACACTACTACCTTTCTTCAACCTTTTTTCATTAGTTATAGAACGAATTGCGTTGCAGTTTTTCATCAATGGAGAGCCAGCTATTGAAGCTGGTAAGCTTGATTATACATGACCACCAAAAACCTTGATGTTTTTGTTGTTATAATCAATAATTCTGTATCGAAGGGAATTTGGCTACCATTAATATCCGACAAATTTATTCCTTTTTAAACGTGAGCTGTATAATAAATATAATTGCAATTATCACATGTTTGATACACTCACTAATTTTTTCTTTTTGGGATTCTCCTATTAATGCTTTGTTGTAATTTTGGAAGCAAGATAATTTTTAGCTTGTCATGACATTGATCAATGGCCATCACCTTGTGCTGGTGAAATGGTCTCCCTACCGTTACTTGGCTACCTGTTACGGATACGCATTCCTTGCCAAGCTGATTTGCCTTTAGATTCTCGTTTAATCCCTGCTCGCAAGGTATGAAATCTATAATTGTAATGTGTTTCCTGTTTTCAATTGCATTTTGCAGGATATGGATACTCTTGCCGTGAATACTGTATTTCTGAGATCAGTTCATGAAATAGATATATATCAAGCTCTTCATACAGTAATTAATCATCTTCAGTTGTTATGGGAATTGGTGTTGATTGGAGAAGTATGCTTCAATGCTATTTATTTATTCTCGTTTGCAGTTTACGTTGATTTTTTGTTTAGCCCCTTCTTGTTATGGCAAACACTCCTCAGCGTTGCTCCTCAATAGTACAGGTGGTTCCATTACGAATGTTTTTTGACTGCTTATTACATGTTACATTAATTATCACTTAGTTCTTCGTCTTTCTCAAATCCATTGCGAGTGTTTTTTGATGTTGATGTTTTTCTCCTACATTTATTATCATTTACTTGTTTTCTTCCATTCTTAATCGTATAATCGATTTTAACTCTAATAAACTCGCAATGTGGGAGATAAGTAGGTTCTTTATTTCGCAAAAGATCAGTTGTTTACCTTTGTATACGCTTGTTCATTTCATGTTTCTTGTATTTTAGCGCTAATGAATTTTTGAAATAATAAGACGAACATATTTCGCAATATAGAGGTTGTGTTTCAAGTAATGTTTCACCTATTACCAATTTATTCAATTATGACATTGTTTTCAGGCCCTTGTTTCTTTGATTACGCCTTTGAAGTACTACAACGACTATCGACCCTTTTTTACAATTCATGACTCTGAATTCAAAGAGTATTCGACTAGAAGTAGACCCATGTAAGGTGTCCTTGAGCTCTAGATTTTTAATGAAATATGTACGCTCTAACCATTTGCTCAAGTTATCTAGTCTCTTTGGTTTGTTTACGTGCACAACTGCTCCTAGAATTACGCATCAGTTGCTTGCTTTCAGTCCACATGTGATTTTGGGCGTAACAAATCCATTTTTTATAAAGGCTTTGGACCATTGGCCACACATTTTAAAGGTGGGAGAGGCCGTTGAAAACTCTAATGGACATGAACGGCAAGAAAAGACAAGGTGGAGTTTTTTATTCATTACTGTAGTTGTATTATTTGAAGTTCTTTGTTTTGAAGGAAAAATTGGGATGGTCGGACTCTCGACACGAAAGCTGGTTTTTACACGCACTACAAGACATTTTTAAATAAAGATAAGAGTGTTGCTAAAAAGTTATTGAAGGGAGATAGACCGTCTGAGGTATGCAGTGTGTTTTGACGCAGTATTATTGATGGGGCAATTTTGTATTTTAAGATTCAATGCAGCATATTGCGTAGGCATTTTCTTGAACTTACCCAAAGTTTTATGATTCCACTTGAGCGTTATTTGTCTTCTTTAATGCCATTGCGGAAGGAAATGTCGCCTTTCAAGGTTAGCGTTATTTTTTTTAATAAATTGCTGTTCATACCGGTTGTTCAGGCTTACTAATATTATTTCATTACATTTGTCATGCTGTTCTTTTTTTATTCTTATAACATTTCATAGTCCTAAGTCCTAGTGATGATTTCATATTTTATGTCTTTGTGAGCAACATCATTCTATTGATTAAAAGGTCTCCACTATATACTGAAATATTGATGCTTAAGGCTATTCCTAGTGCACGTCCGTTTTCAATTGATGAATTCTTACTCACTATAGAAGATTCAGGTCCTTCTTTGACATGTGGTATCAAGGGAGATTGGCCAGGTATTTCAGATGTAGTATTATTATATATGCATATATATTTACTCATATGTTCTGTACTTACTAGTTAAACATTAGGATTATATCGTCGATTTGTAACAAGTGCTAATTTCACCGGCTGGTTAGCTCATCGAAATAAGGATGTGAATATTCAACTTAAAGCGCAATATGTAGAGGCGCTTTGTTCTGCAGATTTTGGTGAATTTTAAATTAATAAAGTTTATATACTATTGTTTTCGGATGTTATCTACGTCTTTTACGTATGCGAAGTATGCGAAATATAATTTAAGGATCGAAGGTGTTAGCTACAAAACATCATGTAGAAATTGTGGATTTAGTACTACGAGTTCGACAACGAATCATTGAGTTAGAGGAGGCTAGCGAGAAACGTCACCAATTGGTAATTTTGCTCACTCCTTAAACAACAAGAATTCAATTGTACAATCGTGATAATGTTATTTGTTATATTATATTTGACTATTGATATTATTGTATGGTAAAATACGCATCATCTTGGAAACATGTTCTTTTTGTTAGGTGATCTTTATTAGGAGCGTTTACAACGTGTTTTTAAATAAATTTGAAGATATTTTTCAGGTTGACCAAATTATCTCTATACTGTCTGGTGTTGATGAGGAATTGAAACAGGTGTTGATGTCTAATTGTTCACTGCGTGAAATAGTTTCTTAAAAATTTGGATCGTTTGTCTTATAATTATGGATGTAAATAATTGTGGTAACCTCCTGTACATGTTGTAAACATGATATATTGGTGCTCAGTTTCATAGTGATTCAATCATCAATTCTTATTCCGCTATGTACGTTGTTCTTCAAGTTCATGAACTTTTCAGTTTTCGTTTTAGCAGAACTGTAAATAAATTGTGTAGGTACTATTGATTAATATGTATATAACTGTTCAAATATTTTACAGAGATGCTCGGTACTTTGATCTGTTTTGTAATTAATAACAACTCAATTGTATCTACTTCCATCGCCCTCCATCCATATTGTATTCTCGTTTCTCTTTAAAAGACTGAAATAATGGTAAATACTAGGTCTAAGTAATATCAGAGATCACGAGTAACAGTAAATTGGAGGGTACCAAATATGTTGCCTATCAAGTTTTGTTCATTTATTGGATAAATTTCTTGTATGGTACACGTGTGGCTATGTTAGGAAAGAATTTTCTCATTTTGTAGTGCGAAAAGCAAAAACCAAATCTTGAAATCGTTTCTGACAGAAGTCAGGAATTCCAGGCATGTTGGTTGTTCTATTGCGATTGCAAAAGAGCTAGCCAGCAATCGGCAATGGATCACGGTGGCTTTGTTTATCGCTATGTGAAGCAAAGCAGTTGGATGTTAATAAATGTAAGGGGCGATGCTATGGAATGATTGGCTATAGTAAGATAAGATAGACGTTGGTGTTAATCAATCCCTAGTGGCGGAATTTTCTTACGCATTCGTGTCCAACGTTATATCAATGGGTGGTTGAGCTAGTAAGAGAGGTTGAGAGTAGTATAGAATAGAATAAGAGAATATAATGAATTGAGCTGAACACTCTTCAACAAGCCACTCTTCTGACGGATGGAAGGCTTGGTTTGACTTGGGGCGGAATCTAACCCAGGTACTGTTTTCGAGGAGACGTTTTACTGTATCCCATCGTACCACTGCACGACGACGTTGAGAATGGCAAATGGCTTAAGGGATCAACCGAATGACAACTTTAACACTTCACATGATAATAAAGTTAACGCATTGAAAGTTTTTTGCAGTAACTAACTAGACATATTACTTACTTTTGCGTCTCACTCAAGTAGTAAAATTTCGAAGTAGAATTTGAGCATATCAAAGCATAGCATAAAGAATTAGTTAGATTTAGCCTTAATTTAATTAATGGTTATCAGTAAAAGAAGCAATTCGCTACGGTATCCCTTTTTGATTTCTACGGTATCCCGCTTAGATCAGACTACAAACTATCAACTACCGACCATCAATAATGTTAGATAGATTCGTTTATAATTACAACACATGAGGAAATGTTTATTTATCGCTGGAGTTAATGTTTTGGCATATTGGTCATCTTTGTAGTTCCGTCGAATAGAAACGAACCACCATTACAGCTATTTTTTCTGTAACGTATTTTCAGCTAATCGCCTCGGGTTGTGTATAATTCAGTAATGTACAAATGAGGTTTCATCATTCGGCGATGCTCTTTTGACACATGGACAATTCTATTGTCTTTTTCCAAGTTTGAATGCAAAAATGATAACTGAATGTAAGCTTATCTTTTGTCAAGTAGCTTCATGTTTATGTGTTCCGAACACTTCAAACAAATCATTGAACACGTTCGTCAGTCTCATGTCTTATCAACTAACATGACGATTGTGATGACAACACTTTACAATTCTCTTTGGTCTTTTTTTTTGGTTCCTTTATAATGTTCTATTTATTATGATACCGGCTTGTATGTGATGACTTTACATTTCAGTTAAAATGATATGGCAAATGATCGATGTGTAACAAAGAACCGTATCGAACTGGTTCCAAATGAACGTCGGTCGTCATATTCTCCTCCCATAAAACTCGTACATCTACCACTAAATACACCACAACAGTGCTAACAAATTCATCATCACTGATCTTATCGATATTTTTCTAATTGCACGAGATTTCATGTACAGTGGAAATTGCGTGAATAACTTTATTATACACTAAAATATTGTAATCTACACGATCTAAACAAAAGTCAAGTTCTAGACTTCGGTGCGATCACGTTATCACTGCAGCCGGAACTCATAAATGGTTACTCACAATTTGATGAGTATGATGTTCGAACTCAGTTATCTTTGTGATGGAACTTGTCATACGATGATTGCTGGTGTTGATCAATCCACGTGGAATACCCTATCGTTTTCATCATAGATTGTGAGCCTGGCTTATACAATGACTTCAGATAACCATTCCCAGTCAGTGTTTCCTATGCTCACACATTAATCGGGTATACATTCATCGTCCGCGGTAGGATGAGAGGTTTCGTTTGCCTGATGGCGAACTTGTTTCTCCTGCATAACACTCTTGCACGTCCTGAGTAAATCAGAAAGTTCTTTTAGAAAATATGAAAGTAGATGATTCATATTTTCGAGGATTTTCACAATGTGACGGAATCGCCGAAGTTTTCAAAATAAGGTATGAAGAACATTTGAGGAAATGTCTTGTCTAGTAAGGACGAAAAGCCTAAACTATTGATCCTTGTATGATTTAGCTACATATCTAATTTAATTAGCTTGCAGATTAACTTTATTAATACACTTGTTAGTTACATGATAAATTATTCACTGTAAAGAGTACTCCTTCGACTAATTGCTACTTCATCATGAAAATTATACATAACGCAGAGAGTTGTGCATCACGTTAGTTCCTTATTTCTAAACGATCATCATATTGTCCGCAGTTGTGCTGGGTTGGCCGCAAAACTCGTAACCTCAGGTGGAACTTAAATCCGCACTTACAGATATCTGGTGTGCTGTGCTGAGTCGTTACACTACCGAGGACCTTAAAAAGAAGAAGCGTCCCAAGACAAAGATGGCGTGCACTTTCCGAATGCCGAGCTTTCTTACAGAAGCTCCCGTTTTTGTTATAACCACTGTGAGCTGTCTGCTAAACGCATCGCCCTTTTGGTGCATCAACCAAAAAAGACACAGAATCTCTTGAAAAACCCTCTCAGTCAGAAGCTTCTTCCATCACAGGCACTCGATGTGCTGCTGGTCATCTGAAATGATTGGATCCTGCTTTTCTTTCATCACCTTCAATCACAGTAAATCATTTAACCCATTTTATAAGTGGTAATTGTAGACTTAGTCTCAGGTCTCTTCATTCTTCATGTATCATAGTTACGCTTTTGCGAAACTACTTCACAATCCACGCTAACTCTACCGAAATCTTCTTCACTCATAATTTCTAATGTAATATCGTCTATTCTTTTTAACAAAGTGTTTCGAGTAACAGCTTCAGCTTCTATATTTGCATAATATAACTCTTCTAAATTATGGATTACCAGTACTCGTATTATATTGGTTCAATCAATCGTTATTTCAAACCGTTGTCGTATTTTTGATATGGTTTGTATAAAGGTTTGAGTTCACCCTAGTTCAAGTTGAGGTACAATAACTCAAATTGGTAGCAAACATCAAGGCTGCTAAACCCGAGCCCACTTTTCGTATTCACTGCAAAATTATTATCCACTATATAACGTCATTTTGAGGTATCATTCTTTCTGCTGCTAAAAACTATCTAGAGGTTGAATTATAATATTGAAGATTTGTTTTAGATTTGGATCCCATATAGTGTAACCGTATTTAAATGAATCCGTTCTTTCCGAATGTGTTGATTTATATCGTAATTGATCTACAAATCGATTTTTTCTATTTGAAGTGTTTAAAGGCCGACCCATGAGAATTTATAACCGTGATTTTTCATTGTCAAAATTTAATACTACAGTATGAAAAGTGGTTGTTGTTGTTTTATTTATTTCCGCTTGACATAAAGACAATTGAAATTGTAATTGTGTTCTCTTCTCTGAGGTCATTGAAAGCGTCTATAACTCATTAAAATTTTTTTTGTTACATATGAATACTTCTATTATATGTCTTTTTATGCATAACGTTCTGAAATGTAAACAAATTCTTGTTGTGATTGTTTACTAACTTTAATAGTGATTCATATCGCTTCAATTACAGTAAATTCTTAGCTTAAGCTAACTTATTGACTAAATATCATTAAAAGTGCTCTTGTTAATCGCAAAACGTGATCGAACCTTAGGTAGAACTCGGCAGTCAAACGTATAAGGTTTTTCGATTAACTTAGTATTTATACGGATATAAGAACAAAACCTATGAGTCCTAAATGGTTGAATGTCAAGTGGAAATAAATAAAACAACAACAACAACAACAACAACCGCTTTTCATACTGTAGTGGTAGAATTTGACAATGAAAAACTTTAAACCTTTTGAATAGTCAGATAAAGTTTGTAGATAATCAAAAAATCTTAATTAAATCAAGGGCGTTATTATTTATGTATGTAATATTTTTTTTTCTTCTTCTAACTTTAATAGGAACTCAAAAAGGATCTCTGTTGTTGAATGTCTCCTTCATCTAAATGAGAACGTTCCTAAACGAGTTATCGTATACTAACTAGTTTATAGAACATTTAGAGATGATTTCAAGTTGATAAACTATCACATTCATATCATCCCACGAACCAGATCATCTATTCGTTAACGGATCTTATCCATAAATCGATTTCTATGTTATATTGATTTATTGATTTTCTCGGGTACAACAATAACAATAAGCGTAGTATTGTTCGTGATAGAATCACGTTTGTTGTATGATGAATGTTTTTCGATTTACAAACGATAATGTTTTCTTTGTTGTGTAGTTTTCGTTTACACCTTCGAAGCAAACAATAAATAAACAACAACAAGTTGTGGCAGACATAATGAAAATGATCTCACTTAATCACTTCATTTCAATTTCATTATATCAGTTATGATCTTTATTGATTATTCATATCATTTTCATTTCTTCTTCTTCTTCTTCTTCTTCTTTTTGTTCAGCTTTTTTATTGTGTATAAGTATTTTTAATAGTAAACATAATCATAATAATAATATAACTTTATAACTTTAATTAACAATTACCTCCTCATCGATGCTGCATAATTATTGCCATTTGCATGGAATACAAAGAATTGGAAATCTTTTTTTTTCAAAGCCTCCTCATACATTTAACTCCATATAGTTACGATTTCAGTTAAACATAAAATTTTTGTGAAACTAGTCGAATCGATTAGTTTTTGCTTTCATAAGAGATCGAACTTAATATTGTAATTTATTTTTGATCTCTGCAGTTAATCAATAGCCGATTTTGATTGACACGTAGAATGTGATATTTTGATACGGTAGCGGGATTCTTAGAAGCTGATGTTGACTCATCCAAATCACTCTTAATTGATAAGACATTATCAGTTTCAAAGCTTTCGTAACTTATTGAATTCGAAAGATGATAGTTAATAAATTATGTTATATTGGTCATATTTTTTTCTTAAGTATTCATTTAAAGAGGGCCATACCAAACAGAGCGTCGTTTTTTGGATGGTCATTTTTACGGTGATCTACTTTGTATGACAGTAGATCAAACAGTGCTCATAGTTATGCGCAGATCAATTCACTTTCTTTCCACTAACGTTTTTTGATCGTAGTCGTATTTATTTGTTTTTTTTTAATACATCAATATCATGTGATGTAGTAAGAGAAAAGAAAACCTCCAATATGATGAATCCTGTTAGACTCACATCTGACTCATATGTAAATACAACTGGGAAAAAGAGGAAAAGAAAACTTGTCAATAACTCTTCAAGTTATTCATCTGACTGCTCTATGAATTCTAGAATAGATCATATTGATTTTATTCAGTTTTAATAATTTGCATAATTTTTATCAAGATTCTGTATTCTATACTGATATTATTATTTTCATGCAGAATATCTTCAAAAATCATAATAATATACTAATAAAATAATATATAAATAATATATAATAATAATATGATAAAATATAATAAATAAATAAATAATAATATATAAAATATAATAAACATATAATATAATAATGTGCTAAATATATAATAATATATAATATAATTTAGAACTAATATGGCCTGTAAAGATTTGGTGCCTCTTGTTTTCCTCAAAACTTTAATGAAATCCGAGGAATAACTTCCTGGATGGAGCAATTGTTTTCCACTACTTATAGTGTTACCTCTATTTTGTACTATTTGTTTTCTTTTTGTCCTTTCTCATAAACAATGAGTTATCAAACGTTTCGAAATGTCGCAATTGATTTGTATATGAAAACGATTCCGACGGTGATTTCATTGAATTCAAACTATCAAAGATGTCAACATGTTTACAGGAATGATTTGTTTACTGATATTGTTGCCTTTAATTTTGGCTGAAAATGATTGCCTCCTCGGTGAGTGATCATTTATCGTTCATAATTTTAATTTAATATTATACAACTAAACAAATAAAGTAATATGTATGTTTTTTCTATCTGACAATAATGCTTATATTTTCCAGGCCGAGACAGTGGCGACAGTTGTGATCAACCGGCTGGTCAACGATTCTATTTTGATCTTCGAACAAAAAAATGTCAACCATTTTATTATAAGGTAGGAAAAGTTTCCAAGAAGTACAAGAGTTCTAAGCTTCAAGCTCAAGAACCTCATAAGTTAATGGTTTTGTTGCCGATATTCTGATTAGTCCAATAAAATCGCTTCATCTGAAATCTAACCATAAATGTAATGCACCTTTATCGCTTAACTAGCTTACAGAATTCAGGTAAGAAATTCTGTAACATTAAGATAAGCTTTGGTATTGATTGATCAATTTTGTGGAATACGCCTGTGTTCCGCGATCGTTCAACGTGATATCATGGAGATGATTGAATATGAGCCTAATCTATACAGTGACTTAAGATTACCACTTTTCATCGAGTCAGTGCTGTTTTGTCCTAAGCAGATTTGTTCGATACTAATTTAATGACTCCGTAGGGATCATGGGCTCAATAGATCTAAGGTTCGGTCAGGGACCTGGCTCTGGTCTGCGCATCATTCTGGCACGTCCAATAGTGCTCCACGCACCTCCTTGTTACATTATGGGAAATGAAGCGTGTTTACTACATGAAAGATTGTAACTCATTTCGTTCTGAACTTTTGGCCAACTCTTTATTTTTTATTATAGGTACTTTCTAAACTTTTACAACTCCTCTGGTCATAGCACTTTTTTGAAGCTCACTACTCTACTTACTATTCCAATTCATCATATTATGTGAAGCTTAAAATTGGTAGATAATTGTGAGGATGAAAGACTTTAAGCTAAAGAATCTTTCACTATAATAACTGTTGAAGAAGGAATTTTTGGTAGATAAAATTTCCTCAATTTGTCTCAGTTTTTACCTTGTTATTCTATTGATCCAGAATTATCCAGAAGTGAAAAAAAAAATCGTGAAAGCAGAAAACCAAAAATCAACAAGAGAAAGTGATGATTTAAAATTAGATAACAGGTGGCCAGCAAAAGTAATAAAGCTCTTTGTTACACCTGTACTTCAGAGAGATCACGAGGTTCGAACTGTACCACTATATAGTGATACTACCTCGTTCTTTGACCAATACAGACCTCATATTGTCTATTGATAGCAATCTAGCAAATTGAAAAAGCTGAATGAAATCAGGAATTTTCTCAAGTTGGAATGTTTTTACGGTATATTTTAAATACAAATGTAAAATTTGATAGCATAGAAAACATAAAAAATAGTCTTAATAGGTGAAATGTCTATCTTTGGGAAGACTTTCTAGCAATTCATTAAATATTAGTTTAATTTGAATATCGATTAATGTAATGATCTCTAGTAAGTACGTTTTTTTTTACTAATAAGAAATTTAGGAGTAGTTTTCAAATTTTATAAATGTACAATGTATCGTGAGTTAAGTGTAAAACATTATGTTTGAGGGAGTTAGTTGATATCGTTTCATTTCAGGGTTGTGGTGGCAATCAGAACAGATTCAACACTAGCGATGTATGTATGAAAACCTGTGCAAATACAAAAAGTAGTACTGCTACTGCTATTCAAGGTACATTCAGAATCTATTCGAAGCTTTCCTTGATTGACCAGCAAAAGAAAACACGTATTCACTTCCGCGTTCTTCCCGAAGGAACAAAGAACAGACGATTTGTTTCTGAGTAGTTTTCCGTCCTCTTTGACAATCGAGCACTTTTTTTCAAATGAAAAGCATTTTGATAATAAGCTTGTAATAAAAACAAATAATGGTTTGACACGAAAGATCTCAGATTGTTATTAGCTGCTAAGAAGAATAAGTAAATTGATTTTCAGCTTTGTGTAAATCGGGTGCGTATTCCGCCGGAGCGACATCACTTATACAACCTCTTTCTTGTTCAGAATGTCCTAAAGGATACGAATGTGAGAATGAGATCTGCTGTCCTAAAAAGGGTAAGAAGCTGAGTTACTAACGCTTTGAGACTCTTTCTTTTCGTAAGAAAATGTAATAGAGATAAATTTAAAGAATAACTAAGCCATATTAAGAATACCTATGCAATCTACAGTACGACGCTGGTAAGTTCGGCGATCGTGGATCACACAAGCCACGGTTAGTCTTATTTATATTGTATCTTAGTTATTTTAAACTACAGTTCTAGTTCTTTATTCAGTGGTGTCTACTGTGGTGATATTTTCTAGTAGATCTTTGTGAAAATTTGCAGCAAAGTAATTTTTGTTGCCGAATTTGAATGCCGCTTCCTGAACTGACGCATAAACGTAGAGGAAAAAATTTGCCGATAATTTTGTGTTCTGGGTGAATTTGGAAGAGATAATTAACTCTGTATGCATTTGGGACTAATTTAAATAACTTAATGAACCGGACTTAAAGTGAGTAACAATTTTAGCTTACTTGAGGCTTTTTCTCCACTCATAGACAAATGAACAAAAGCTTAAAAAGTTCACCTAAAACAACAAATGAGTCTTTTTTGTTATTAAAAAACTGATGTGTATGCTTAAAGAATCCCGCCATTACTATAACCGAGATCAAACATCAGAGTAGTGTTGATCCTCAACGTATTACCGTAATCTGGAACGGCACTGTTCTTTGACTTAATGAATTTAGCTTATCAGTAGCGTGCCGTACTTGTAAAGTAAGGCAGCTAATAATATCTCAAAATATGCAATAATAGTTTACAATCAACAAAACATACAAACGACAAGTTGGATTTGTATTGAATAAGAATGTAAAGAAGATTGAAGAAAAAATGATTCGTGATAAATTTTTTACATATAACAATAATTTCAGATATTTCTATAGTAAAAGCTTCAAGAATTGTATGCTTTTCACTTTTTACGGACGTGACGGAAATGCGAACAATTTCGAGACGTACAACGAATGCAAAGCGATGTGTATGTCGTAAATGCAGACAACATCACCTAATGTATATGTATAAATTTTTTCTCAAAGAAATGATAAGCAAGTTTATTGAAGTTATAATTATTGACAGATCAACGATTTTAATGAACAATCGGAGAATGTTATAGATTAAATGTGAAATTATGAATAATTGTTATTGATTGTTCGTTGAGTCACATGTCGTTCACATGTTGAATGGTGGCGGCATATTTTGAAAATGAATCTGAAAAGTAAAAAATTATAAGCAGTCGTTTTTCAATGCACGTAAAGATGTACTAGTCAATCGTTTGCATTGGTGAATTGAACGGAAGGAGTTCAATTCAGTACTTAATATAATTGAAAATATGTTGCTAGGATGAACGCTTTTAGGATAACTGAAAAGTGATCCACTCTTCTCAGTATTGAAGCTGTTGTTATTTTAAGAGAGAAAAAACACAAGTCAGTAAATAAATGGGTAGAAGCTAAAGATAAATATAATGTAAACATTTGTGTTTATATATTTGCACCAGCACGTTATTAGAACAAGAAGAACAACATTTGAACTTTGGCGTTAATCAATTTCTATTGCAGGGTGCGCTTAAGTATTTGTGTTCAACGCAAAATTATGAAGATGATTAAATGCGAGCATTGCTCAGAAAATGACTTGAGCTTATATCTCTTTACCAAGTTAAGTACTAATTCTGGAACCAATTTATTGATCCTAGAGGGATGAAAAGCTTGGTAGGTCCATATTTAGCTGTGGGCTTTGAATCGGACCAGCGAATCACTATGACCCCATCCCCGCTGCGCGACACGCCCCATTTTTTAATCATTGTTTCTTGGAAGGGTTTCGATTTCAATGCATG
>KN716253.1:36099-58617 GCA_000816705.1 Dictyocaulus viviparus | reverse complement strand
AAAATCGATTTCTTATTCGAAACTATACTGATGCTCCGTGACTCCGCTTCAACGTACTCAATTGTTTTTCCTTCTGTTGGATATTTTTTCAAACTATTATAACTAAATCTGAAAATACAGCTTTTTTTCTTAGAAGGTACCAGTAAAGCAAAGGTGAAGTGAGCTCAATGTGTCATAATGAATGGACAATTAATAAAATAGTACTATAATCCAGTAAAATATGATAATACAACGTGAAATCGTGGAGGTAGTTGAATGCCGGCCTGGTCTACAGTGACTTGAGTTGACCACTCTTCAGCAGTTCAGTGCTAGTTATCTCACCGAGATTTCTCTGGCACCAATTTACCGAAACCGGAGGGATTGCGGGCTTTGTAGGCTTGGGGGCGGCTGATTCGGGCCGGGGTGTCACTGCGGCACCTCCACCACTGAGCCACTGTGTCCCCGATGACCTACAACGAGAAAAAATTATGATGGATAGGCCTGTGATTACGGGCATCTCTGCTTACTTGTACTTGAGACGTCCAGTGACTATAGCGGACAAAAGTAGAAGCTAGAGAGGAGAAGGGAGAGAGAATGAACCGTATTTGGATCCATCATAAGAATTCGATTATGATTCGACTATATGAAGAATGCAAATAACCTCTCGAACCACCACTCAAACGATGGAAAGACGTGCACGTGGCTAACGAAGGCCACCACTACGGACGACGGTTTCACGAGAAAGAAACGACTAGAAATTTTTTTGGAGATCTGATTTTTAGTGAACATAAGATATCCGAATGAATACTTAAGCTTACTGTTTTGACAATGAAAAGTTGGAGCAATGATGAAAAATTTTACTATAATGAAGTCGTCAGAAAGAGAACTTCACTACAACACAATATAAAGTAGGGATTACAGTTATAACACAATCTGGAAACATTTTAAAAAAGCAATCAGGATCACGGAATGGTTTTTCTTGTTTCTTTTGTTTTCAGAATTCTTTAATATGAATGTATAGAATTAATATATAAATAGTAATAAAAAATCCGTAATTATGCTGAGTTGGCCCGCAAAACGCGGAAGCTCAGGCGGGACTCGAACCGGCACTTACAGATGTTCGGTTTGGTGTGCTGATCCATTACACTGTCCCACGTTAGGCTCCGAGTTTTGAGGCAAATTCAACACAATCACGAAAAGTATAACAACGTTGTAGAGTGAACTGAAATTACGATTATGTCTGACAAATAATCTTTGAAAATTTTATGATCTCATTCATATTTCACTATTCATTAATATATAGTGATATACAGACGATCTTCAAGTATAATGAAAGAGTTTTGAGGAACCGTTATGATTGGATACGGTAATTACGTGGAATAAGGAACAAATAATGAATAATCGTCGTCCCGTTTGTCGCTTATACAAATCAATGTTGTAATACAATCCGAGGGTTATGAGGATGAGTAGTCGTGTGAACACAACGCCCAAATGGTCATCAAAGTGGAGTTTATCACCACGTGCATACATGCCAAGCAGTATGAATAATCATCACTCGATAACGCATTGATTTATCGATTGAAATAGAAACAGCTTCAAATAATTGAAATGAATCTCTCCAAATGAACATTCCTATTTGAATGAAAATTTTGAAGTATTCAAGTTAATCAACCATTTACTTTTCATTACTATCTAAGGACTGTAGAATTTCTTTGTTTTTCTGTTGTGGATATTATAAGAATATTATGACGTCACGACACGATGATGTCATGTTCGATTTGATTTCATAGATACTTTTCAAAGCTTCATAATCAATAGAAAACTGAAGAATGTTTCATTGCTTGTGGAATATAGTTGCATCATTTGACTTACCGATGATTGCTGTGAGTGTTGAACGAATGTCGGATACTGTACGTATGAGGTAGCAGCTATAGGTGGTGGAGGAAAAAAAGTCGCAAAAACATTTCCTGGTGTCCATGCTAAGTCAAAAATTTTAAGTACTAATCAAACAAGAAGTGTGTTAGATTTCTTCCCTCAATAAGTCTACATGTCTAAGTGAGTTAGTATTTTTTTTCGGTAACATATAAGTAGTGTAAAGCGCTTCACGACTTCAACTATAGAGTACTTTCTTTTAATTCCTTCGTAAACTTCGTCTTCAGAGTGAGGTGAAAAAACTCCGAAAATTTCCTCAAACAAGAGTTTTTCTATATCCTCAAAAAGTAGCTTTGATTTCATTTTTTTCAAACTTTTTTTCTGTTTTCATTCACAGGAAAATTTGGATGAATTGAGATGGCACGAATTTAAGGAGAGTGTCTGAAATGCTTGGGAAGTGATAATATTTGGTCTTTGATTCTTTTGGTTGACTTTTTTAAGTTCAACATGTTGATTGTATTAGGCCTTATACCTACTAAATATGGTATTTTCCTTAGGCGGTACGTTGCTGGGGATCAGTGTCAGATCATCCCCTCCTTGATTACGTTGGCGCTTTCGCTGTTTAGCTCGACGATTTTTGAACCACACCTGAATCATTTACATAACAAAAATCAATAATTATAATTTCACTTAGACAAATCATTTCAGCATCATCTACTAGTTAGATTTAAAACAATGATAATAAAAACGAGAAGGCAAAAAACATTGATGAGAGAACATTGACAGAGTTCACTGTAGAATCAGTGTTAGAACAGAATTTGTCAGAAATAAACTATCCGAAAAACCTTGGAAAGTAGGCCTTTGAACAGCTCATTAACTGGTCACATGTGATCATGCTGGAGGGAGGCGCAGTGGAGGGAGATTCGGCCGTGGTACACAGTCCGAATCAAGTTCGCGACTGCTCTCAAAGCCTACAAAGCCCGCAATCCCTCCGGGGTTGTTATATTGATGCCAGAGAATGCTTACGCGCTTTGCACAACAGAGTTAAAACACAGTGAGGCAACACACACACGCACAAACACACATATGAGGAAATATAAGCTGGGAGCATTTCGAAAAAGCTGACAGGTCAGAAAACGTCTAATTGAGCATATTGCATTTCTGTGGGAATCTCTTTAGATTTTGAGAAGAGCGATTCGGAGATCTTCTGCTAATCAAATGAGGTGTACCAGGTTTTGCTGAACAAGATTTAACTTAAATGGCGATCGATTTTATTCCGTTAGCGAAGGACCATATAAGGATACATCTTTAGGAAGTCTTTCAGTTATAAGGACCATAATACATTCAGTTATAGGTAATTTTTCAATGTCATTATAAAATAAAACTGTCGATATTATTTAAAAATGTCGTCCCATTACATCCCGAAGATTGCGGATCGCATTCCCTACGGCAATTGAAGCTTTATCAACTTATCCAAACATCTTGATAACTTTATCTAATTATCAATTAAATACAAAATATAAGAGCTGCGGTATTGAGATCGTTTCTAACGTTTTTTAGTGAGAGGTTTTTGGAAATGATATCAGTCAAGAGGTATTTTCATTAATATGCAGCTTATTCAGTTTGATGAAATCTGAGGAGTGCTTTCTTAATGATGTGTTTACTGAACAATGTACAAAAAATTAAACGTTTTCATAAAATGTTTACAGTATTTCAACAAACACATAAATATAATGGTTATCGTAGACGGAAGTAAAATTTTAGTTTACTTAGATGACAGTTTAATGACCGGTATTCTGTTTGGATAATGGTTTAATATCAGCAGACGGTGTGTGTTTGATGTGCGTAACAGGATTGTAGAAGAGGAAATGAGGGATTAATGAGTGACTTCGTTCTGTACAGAAAACAACTACAATAAGAACGAGTTTTTGTTGTTATGCTACTAGGAGTAGAATATGCAAAATATTCAAATGTCCAGAAATCATTAAGAAAGCTTTTTCCTGAGGGAAAATCCAAATTTCAGCATGATGTGACTTGTTAGACACATAGATATTAGGCGTTATGAGGTTATTCCCTCACTATCACTCACTATAAGCAAGCAATAAATAGATAGTCTGGATTGTACAACATAACCTGGCCAAGTTCTGAGTGGGTGATTTTCCTCACAAACTTTACATGATATTAGTATTGCTTTTGAGGTTTGAAATTTTGTTTTAAAATGTGTAGCTCATACAAAGAGGTACACAAAGAGGGAAAACAGCTTTGTTGCGTAAAAAACGGATGAATGGTTAATGTAATGAAGCCATCAAAACATCGATGCCACCCAGTGAAATTTTCAGTAACAGGAAATGGTATCTTTTAGTTTATTTATGTATCTACATAATTTTTGAGTGATTTCATCCTCGTTTATTCACTCACTATCCCTCACTTTGCTTATAATATGTATTAAAAAATTTGCATATTATCTTTTAACGTTATGTCTTTGTAACCAAAATTACAACCTAATAGATTTTTTTTCTAATTTCATGTTAATACGGCCTTTTGCAGACTCAAACAGCTGTATAAACAATGATGCTACCGTATACCAATCATATCGTTCCTTTTGCTAAACATTATGATAATGATGATGAATCATCACCTCATCACCTACCTCAACACCTCATAATAACAATAGCTATCAAAAATTATTAATTTTTTTTAAATAAAACAATCAATAAACAAAGTTTGTATTACATAATAGATATGCTTCAAGTCACTTAATGATAATTTTATTATTCAGTCATATTCAATTCTGCTTATAATTTAATAGACAGTACTGAAATAACCTGCAGGATGTTTAAATGCACATAATTAGACAAATCAATAGAGTAATATGTAAATAAAAACATAAATAAACAAATCACTAAAAGATAGACGAAAGAATCGCCGAAAGATGAAATGCACTTCATCAACGGTCGAATACCGTAATCAAAATTCTGGTCGAATATGCACCGACTCAACTAATACACATTTCGATCTACTCAAAAACGTTTCAAAAAAGTAGAGTTATGAGTTATTCAGCTTAAACTTAACAAATTTGAGGTATGAGTTACAACAATCAATAAAACGCAAATTATTCAAGTGTCTAATTTATTTACATCTCATTTTTGTTAATCTCTATCTTCAAGGTAGTGTAGGAAACGAAATCAATAAAATTTAGATCATAGAAAGTAATCAATAGATTTTGTTTGAAATTATATTTATAATTACAGCAAAAATTATTTAAATGAAGAAAACGATGGTGTTGATCAAAAATATATTCTGTTAATCAGGTAGTGTTAATCAGATCATATATGGAATATTTCTATAAAACAATGAGGTAGAATAAGGTAGGAGGTAAAAGCTTACCTGTAAATTGTCTATTATTTTTACTAGTATTATCTATCAGTACTTTATTATTAGAATTTTATTTAGGAGCAATTTTCGTTTACATCTTAACTTTCGTTTCTTCATAACATTTTTCTCTATTGATTTTGTTCTTAAGAATTTTCCACCACAAGTTTCTTAGTATCGTGTTGTACTATTCGGTCAGTACCATTGACAGCTAGTAAATTTTTAGAATTAAAAATAAAACTTTCTAACATTTAACTGAATTTTTTTCGGTTACGGTAAGAAATTCCCTATTTTTGATATGATACAAAATTTTTCAAATCCAACGCCAAGTTAAATATTGGTAATGATGCTGAGGTAGTGAGACGTACAGCCTGAGGGTCTGACTTTTGTTTCAGTAGATTTTTTAGCTTTTTGTACCACCATGATTAGGGTCACTTTTGAGTTTATCACTAATCTCTTACGGCCACCTTCCTAGTAAGTTATGTCGCTTTCTATTCTGAGTATTCTGACTCCCATCAGAAAAAATGCATCGACATTGAATACCGATTATTTATAGACTACTTAATTTTAGTAATCTTATCATATTATCCTTGTCAACGATTGATAAAATGTGCAAACAGCGATCGATTGATGAGTGATAATTACATGGAACACTCATCCTCTTCCTCATATAGAAAAACGACACAATCGATTATTGGCAAAATAATAGAGCATCCTGTTTTGGAAAGAAAATTAAATAACAATACATGGACAATAAAGACGACGCTTCAGTAATAAAACAAAAAAGAGCTAAGTTATTGATTACATTACCTGTATTCTTGCTTCTGGAAGTTGTATGTCCTTAGCAAGCTTTTCCCTTTGGGCAATATCCGGATAGTTACATCTTTCAAAACTCCTCTCAAGTTGATCTAATTGATCATCACTGAACGCCGTCCGACTACGACGTATTCGACGTACTGTCGATGGTGAATTTCTGTCTAAAAGTACTGCCGTTTAAGTATTATGAACTAGAGAAAACACGATGGAAGCATATTATTGTACTGAGAATAAACTGAGTAGGTTATCTTGTTGTAGCATAGCAGATAACGTCTTCATTATGTAATGATTACGTCCTAAAGGCTAACGTTGAAGTAGATTGCTACATTATCAAAGCTTTTTGAATGGAGCTATTTATTTTGTGGTCCATAATAGTTTGTTGGTAAGCAGAGGTTCTTGAGTCAAAATATTCAATGAACAACTCAGTTAACAAATGTCTACAATGGTCAACATTTGCCTCTGAAGCGCATTCGAAGGGGAGAGTTTGTCTTACGTCATCAAGAACATATTATTTATATCAATATTATATATCTGATCGAATTAGTCGAATGCGAAGGACTTAAAAGTTATCCTCAATTCCTCTTAACCAGTAAAATTACCAAAAGCTTTCAATAGTATAAGATTGGCGAAAACATTTGAGATATCAGATGTCATTATTACCTCACGTTACATAATTCCCTAACAAATCTTCTTCTCACCTTGAATTTGTGATTGCTGCGAGAATCCCTCAAATGGATATTGTAGCTGCATCATAGTTGTGAATACAAATCGCTAATGTATGTTAATCGTTTTATACCGCCCACATTGATCAAGCACAATTTTACTATTGGTCGATCTTACTCAGATCAGACGCCGCCCATCGAATCTGACTGCTTAAAATGTGCAAATGTTATCGTCGGCTGATCTGTTGTCGACGAGAGGATTAAACGAGGATCAGCTGACCTTACGTTAATTTCCGGTCGCGGAATTAGTTGATGCTCCTCCGGTTACCGTATGTAAATTGCTTGTCATCTACAATTACTACTACTATAATGACAACAATGATGAAACATTAAAGATTGTGAAGTTATGAAACGTTTTAAATTGTTCAATACCTACCACGTTAGTGCTATAAAAGCATAATTATTTTTACCATTCTTGAATTGAGGTATAGAAATCTGAAAAAGAAAGGGATTCCGCCGTTATATTATGAGGCTTAAGCACCCATGTGTTTAGACGCTTCTGTGACTCATCTCCTCAAAGATTTGAGTTTATATTACTCCAAAGATCACTATACTGATAAGTTATCTTTTTATCACTATCTTACTAGTTTTTGACTTGAGGGAACTGTAATGGAACGTCTAACGACAGGTACCACATTTTTCTGTTGGTTGTTTGAAGGAAATTTTTCCACAGTAGGACTAGAACTTTAGCAGGTTAGCATTACAAAAAGATTTTAAACTTAATTATGTCTTGAACTGGATAAATTGATTTGAATAAAAAGAAGGAATGAGGAGTTGAAATATCACTCATGCAAAAATCACTTATTTTTACAAATATAGAATCATATTATTAATATTTTAAGAGTACTTAAAAAGATCAAGTAAGCAATAAATTTTGATAGTTATTTACTTCAGTCTTTTATACCAATCAAAATAGAATATATCGGCTTTATTCCTACATATTTCTTACATATTAAGCTGAGTCAAGTACAAAACTTTGAAGTCCTGGCGCGATTCGAACTCGCATCACAGAGATGTCCGGTATAGTGTGTTACCGATTGCCCTACCGTAATGCTCGTCGAAAAACTTCTAACATAATGTAGTGGACTTTTTGAATTGTATATAAATTTTTGTTTCCAGAAAAGTACATGTGGGTATTTTCATGATTTCAAGTAAATCTTCAAAACATAAGCCACTTCTCATAGATCAAGATGATACAATAAATTAAATAAGCGGCGATATCAAAAGTACAAAAGAAAACTTATCCTCCTCACAGTCAGCTTATGTGTTATGTAAGAAATTTGACTCAATACTGCAATACGATCTGAATGATCTACCAGTTTTTCATCATATCTAATGATTATCGATTGAATTTACTATATAGAAGGAATTTCTATGAGTTCTAATCAATGTTCTGAAATCACACAATGTTAATTGAAGGACTAGATAGATCATTCTGAAGATTTGATAGTCATAGCAATTTTTATCCCATAAGGATGATATAATACCTCTATTGATGTTGAGTTAGCAGCAAAACACGGAACCTCAGGCGATAAACTCAAACCACATTTACAGATATCCTGTCTGCTGTGCTTTCTGAGGATTATCGTATTAATCAATGAAAAGCTTACCAAATGAGGATTTATTATGGCTATTTAAGCATTTTTGTTAATAGCTACTTGTGGTTTTTCACTCAGTTATTGAACAGTGATCACTAGAATTTTTTACCGAATGAATTATTTCACGGTTTATCTTTACGCCATATAAATACTTTTGAGAAAGCTTAAGCTTTAGAAGAAATTCTCGTTCAGATAGATCCCTAAGTGAAAACGTTTAGCTAAAAAACCTGCTCTAATTATAAATAGGTCATAAATTACACGATTGTTAGGCAAATCCAGGAAGATCTTGTTGTCTCACATGAAGATACGAGCCTTCATAATAATTAATTCTATTTCACTGTCAACTGTGATGAGTTATGATGATAAGGTAAGAACGGCGATATCAAAAGTACGAAAGAAAACTTATCATTCATGGTCTTGAGTTATTCACACAACTCAGAGCCTCAGGCGAGACTCAAACCGGTATCTGTCTCTTGTTTTCTTTGAATTTTCTCATGTTATTTTCAGATATTCGCTATGTTACACTACCGATTACACTAGCGATATCCTTGTTGCGTGACCATTAGATGCTTCACCAATTGATAGCGGTGATAAGTTACTAGTATTTGCTTCTTAAGGAAATCGTTCTGGTGACGAGTTAATCTAAGAGATGTGGATTTGTATCTTCCTTGAGGGTTCGAGTTCTATGACTAACTCAAACGTCAAGGATGTTTTTCGTTGAAAATGATTGTCACATTTGTAGATTTCGATCAATTCCATAAAATTTATGTGTAGTAGCAATTATTGATTGATTATATTTTGTATTGGTTGAGTTGTCGTTGAGCAGCTTTGCAAATAATTTTCACGGTGAATTGCCAACAAATCTGTGTTCGATTTTTGTTTTCATTGTCAAAGTAAACATTGAACTACGAACGACGTTGTCATCACATCTTACGTTTGTCGTGACAAAATCGATTAGTAACAGATTTTTTTTTGCCGGTGGATTCATCATATGACAATGAATATTTGCATACGGTAAATAGTTTACAGTATAGAATCGTAGATCATGGATTTTTCTTTGTTCCATGATCTATTTAAAGCATATAGCAAAAGCACGGGATAAATGTTGTGTAACTCTCAATCAACTCTCTGTAATATGGTGAATCTACCAAAGTTTTTAATTGTGAGGAAAATGTAGTGATTATAAATTATCATCTTCCCTCATGTTGAATAAATTCATCGGAAATTTCATATGCATCTGCCATACGTCAAGCAGTACGTATTGTTATAGCGATTCAATTACAATCTCGGTACGTTTTGCATACTGTAAAGCCTCATGCTATACGGTAAGAAACGTAGAACGAATTGAAATCGATTCATCGATCTAATGAGGGAAGAAATCGCTCGCGAAAAATGATGATAATGATTTTTTTCCTCTTTTTTCTGGAGACATAGATTTGGATTGATGCTTATGACACATTGACGAAACCACGTCATATTCGTCTAGTGTTACAGCGGTCGAATAAACATCGAGGTCATCCATTGTCAAGTACATCGTCGGATCTGTTTGATATGTGGTCATCTCAAGGTGGAGAACAAGTTACATATGTCAATCAGAAGGCAAACACTAAACCAACCACTATGTCCACATCATCATCGTCCATTCCACTTCAAAGAATCACATTGGCAATTGCTTACCATTAATCTATTACAGAAATAAAATCAATAGAAAATGTTAAAGTTACCATATGTTCAAGCTTCAACTGTACTATCAAAAACGGAATCAAAAATCAAGTAGAGCTGTAAGATTTCATTAATATTATGGTGAATTTGTAAGCCAATAGATCATAAATGATATTGTTTATTGGACAAGAAAATTTAGGTAACTATGCAATATGCTCCTCAACTGATCGCTTTATCATCTTTAAGTGAATAGGGTTACTGTACACCTGAAATGAAGGTGTCTTCTGAGCGATATAAAAGATCACGATCTCCCAAACCAATCAATGTACTACAGTAACCATTTAGCTCTTAGAAGAAAAACTTATTCGGTTTCATGAATAGAGCATAGTAGATTCCTATTAAAGAAAGCAGCATTCTACAAACAATGGCGATTTGTAAATGCTGTAACGAAATAATTAGAAAAATATCTATTTAATTTGGCTCATTTATTTATGAGAAAGAAGCGAAAAATATCTCTGATGATGATGTATTGACAGCGAAACATGAGTCCTGAGGTAGGAAATCTGCAGATGCAGGTTCGGGTCCCGCCTGAGGTTTCGCGTTTTGCAACTGACTCAGCATCATTACCGATATAGAGACACCATTATAAGCTATCATATTTAATAAAAAATGAATAAAATTACCGTAAGCAAGAGTAATTCAGTGGTTCAGGTCATATATTATTATGATGGAAAATCCCGGTAGTACGCAGTTTCTGAGGTTCATTTTAAAAATCGATAATTTAGATAATTTATTCATAAAAAAAAACAAAGTACTCAAGAAACACTGCAAACAGCTTATCACTATTAAATTATCAAGACATAGAAAATAACTGAAGGAAGAAAGAGTGAAATTGATTGACAGTAGCCATACAGTTTTCAGACTTGAAGTGAGTTACAAGAATAAACTGTTAAGGTGATATGAGGAAATGGATATTGTTATTTGTTCTGATGAATATCATATTATAGAAGTAATTGGATGATTACGTCATCGTCAGCTTTACCTTACGTCACACGCAAGTCAGTTATCGATTTTATATTGTATTCATTTTTTTTGAGGAATAACACACAATATATTTGTTGTTATATTTTGCCAATGCTTTTTTCCATTGAAAACAAATTCTGGTAGAACTCAAATGCTATTAATAACAAAAAAAAAGACAGTTTATTGCTTACAAAGTTTAAGCTTAAAAAATTTGAAAATGACGAAAAAGATCAATTTCTTCACTACATCAAAAGCAAAAGATTTATTTACGATTTGATCTACAATGATAAAATATAACCGTAAAACGTAATCGATTGATTTTTAACGAATAACAAAATGATAGATAGTCAAAATTAAATCAGTAGTGTTTTTTCGTTTATTGATTAGTCCAAAGTTCCATTGTTATAATTCATTTATCAGGTTTGTTCATTTTGGTAGAGGGGGAACTATACCTCATTTCCTCACAGCAAAAAAGCTCTTTGCCTCATTGGATAGTGATATTTGTTAGTTGTTGTTTAAAGAAGTAAAGATAGGTAGATCTTCCTCATTTTGAAATTCTACGGTTTCGTGCTTCTTTTTGTTTCCAAGGGAACAAAAACACTTTCAAATCAATAGTCATTACTATGAGTTATAATTTTCATAAATAAAGATTATAAAGAAAATCAAACCTCACTCTTCGAAAATCAATGAGTGGCTTTCATTGATTTTAGTTAAAATGCAAAGAGAATTACATTCTAAGCATAAGATCTACCTCAGCTAATTTCTTAAGCGCTTAAATAAGGGTCTGTAACAATTTTAAAATAGTTTCAATTCTACAAAATCATTCCGATAGCGCGTCCAACTGTAAGGGACGAGAGTTCAATAAATAATAACATTTGTAAGTTATCGCTTAGAAGTGTGATCAGTACAAGACGATAAATATGGTTATTGATTGTTTTTACAAATAGATCAATATTTTGACTTTCTCCTAATGTTGATGCGTAGAATGAGTATTATCAGCTTCTGTGACTTAGAGGATGAAAGAAATTAAAGAAATTGTATTAACATGAAATATAAGAGCATAACACCACTGGATGAGGAAAGAACTAGAGTGGAATGGCTACTGATCGCCTTCAGAGTGAAACCAACAGAGCCACCTCGGCTGACGAATGAATATAACGCAGCCGGAAGCTTCACGGTCGTATTCATTGATGTCGAAATGTTACGTCTGAAAAAACAAATAATCTACAAGAATTATGTTACCAGAAGTTGATTATGAGGAACCGTATCCGTTGTGTGAGGTACTAGCTTTTGCCATACTAGAGGGATATCAGTTTCCTTCTATTGATTGCAGCTTCTATCATCATAGCTGGTTGTTTACAAGAAGAATTTCTGTTTTCTCATCATTGCTATCGATCTTGTACTACACAATCAGTTTTTTTTCAATAACAGTAACCTCCATATTCAAAGTATGCTTATCATATATTTGAATTTATGCGGAGATCAAAGCTTTTTGCTAATTGTTAAAGGACGAGGCGGAAGGAGGTGCCGATAAGTTACGCTGATGAGAGTTCGCGACCGCTTTTCGGTATGCTAAATCGGCCATCTCTTCAGCGTAGTTCTCGTAGGCGTAGGCGGGTGGGAATAGTTTGGAAAGATTAGCATCATTCATTTAATCATTAGTCATTGCATGAATCATACTCGTATCCGATCACACGAGATTAGGAAGAAGACAAAAGCTTGAGTTATACAAGAGGTAGAAATTGCGCCACTGTTTATTCATATCTTTTTATCCTTACCTTGTTACATTGAAATCTTACGTAATGGCTGGTGAAGGCGAATACGTTTTTAGAATTTTCACTAGCGCTAAGAAAAATCTAGTAGTCTTTCGTATGATTAATACAACAACAAAAACGAGACAAATGTTTGTGAATTTGACGATAAAAGCGACTGCACGCATGAAGATCCTTGTAGGATGCGCTTACGGTTTTGAGTTCAGCGTAATATCGTGGAGGTGATTGAATGTGAATATGGTTTGCATCATCATTTGAGTTGAGTACTTTTCCCCAAGTTAGAGCTGCTGATCTCCTTCAGAACCTTTCAATCACAATTCGTTGACCACGAGGAAATGGTGAACTTGGTAAGTGTCGAGGATCGCGAACGTTCACGTACCGCTTAGGCCGTGCTCATGTGACATTTCTAGCACAGTGCTTTTCGTTACCCTACTACATAAATAATAATGCATACAGAAAATATAGTAGCTTTATTTTAAGGCCTACAAAACAGGAAGCACTGATAGTGGAATCAAAAGTGCATTAGAAGGCACTGGTGTTTCACTTTAGGCTCCGAGTCTTGGAACGAACTCAACCACGTCATGTACTCGATGGCTACTTAACTATTATCAAAATGCTCAATGTCAGTCTCACTTTTGAGTTATTTACTTGATAACAGTTATCAATTTTTTTTGTATATTGAACTATTAGAATATACCGAAGCTGAGTTGATTGTGATCATATCGATACCTATTTAAGTATCAGGGCACATTTCAAATAATATTTGTTGTAAAGAAGTTAAATTTGAACAACTAACGTCAAAGTCGTGACATTATTTCCGAAAATCGACAGTGTCGTGACGTCGGGAATTCCTTCAAAAATGTCCAATTGATTCGATGATAGCTGTAAGGAATAGGAAACGGAGATTCTTCAAGAAGTAGAAAATAGTTTGTAATATAATATGAAATAATGTTTAATGATCATTATGAGGATTGATGTGATAGTAGTGAAGCTTCATCTGTTAACATGTCTGACAGAATACCTCGAATACATTTTTGAACTAGAACTGCGCATATGCAATGAGATGGAGGGCAAAAACTTTAGCATGCAGCTAAGAATCTACTAGGCCTCACTTTTCTATGGTCTTTTTTTCATTAATAATTTTCATTTTTCATATTAAATCAGCAAACATTTTGTTGCTTCTCGAACTTTAAGCTGATCAGAAAAGTATTGTTAGTATATTGATCAATTGTAAAGCAGCTGAATGCATGGTCTACGGTATCGATTTCACTCACCCAATTCACACTTGTCAACATTCCGTCAGTATTCTCGGTTGGTTTACCGACTATCTTCACACTCAACGATGTCGTTGCTGGCGTACTGAAGTTCGCTCGACGCCAATCACCAAAACTGTACGATGACCAGATGTTTTGTGATGATACTGTAACAGTGAGGAAAGAGTTAAAAAGTAGCTTTTTTTCCTCCACGCAGAATATACAAATCATTACAAAAATTGATAGAAATCTATGTAATGTTATTGATCGTAAAAATAAAGCCAAATTTACAAAATATTTTTTGGGCTCAACCAGTTGTGTTCATCGTCGTTTTTCAAAATGTTTCGACATTCTACCAATCAGGCGATTTTTCAAAACAGATGTTCACGAAATATCTTATTTTCATATCATACAGAAGAATGTGCTCTAATGCAAAAATTTGTTCTTGGACCACGTTGAAATTAACACATCACGACGCTAAGCATTCATGATCTACCCAGTAGGTTGAACGGCATAACAACAAAGCTTAGCAGAAGGGAACAAGCGGAACAACGGAAAGCAAACAAGAGCATTGAAGATGCAATAAAGAGGATGAGGAATACAACGTTTCGAATCCATCTTTTCGATACAACTGTTCCTCATGCTTTAACGTATGCCTCGGTAACTTGGTCACTACAATGACAAGATAAAAGATTTAGAGCTCGAGCAAAAAATTGGTGCTGGACGTTTCCGGCATCACACGACTGAAAAAGTAAATCCGATGTTCTAGTTTACGTCAGAGATTAAAGATCATTAAGACAATCTTTGACCCTAAGCTATCGAAGATTAGGTCTGCCGAATACGTGATATGTACAAATATGACAGGTATCACATTCTGCAAGTGGTTAGGTCCCACTGAACATGAAGCGCAACGCAGGAGGATTACCTGCTCGATAGTCAGATCTTCTCATTAAAGTTCTAGAAAGGGCGTATAATGAGCAACGAATCACTACAACGAAAAGAACTCAATGGAGTACTATCGCGCACGATAAGGAGAATTGGTGCTGGTCTCCGTTTGACTTCATTGATGATCAACGGAAATGCTAATGATACAGGTGAGCAAGTTTATGCTGTAACAATTCTTGCTACCTTCCATTGATTCACCAATAATGAACCAGCCCTCACTAAGTTGATAATCATACATATCATTCATAACATTCTGACAGGATAAAGGTTCAAAAGGGCTTCAGCCCTTCTTCCAAACTACTCTTCGTCGGACTTCTCTTCGTTTGATTACTCTTTTTCGAACTGTTTTTCTGCTTATACTTCTAGTTCTCCTAGTTATCGTTGGAGTTATCGTGCAACACTCTATTGTTGAATCTCATCACACTTCTGCTCTACCACCGACTATACCTCTCTTCACTCTCCCTCAGGAAAGGACTCTTTTTCTTGCATACGTTTTCTATTCGTATCGCCATCAATACGATATTTTCTATTCTTTTTCTATTTTATAATGGAGGTTTATTATCCAAGTTTGTGGTAAATCACTCAACTTTAGGATAAACCATACGGCTACCGAATCCGAGCCAACATATATGCCGATACATATTAAGCTCTAATAAGAAAGAACGATTTATTTTCTTTTTGGGAAAGAGAATTGATAGAAGCAATCTGACGAAGCTGAGCTAGATAATATGCCTAAGTAAAATGAAATCTATTACTTAGAACACTTTTAAAATGTTAAAACGTTATATAATTTGGAAAATATTCGCAAATATAACTTTGAAAGTACTGGTAAAGTAGCGGCGTCTATGGCTGGTTCTTTGTAATAGAAATATTTGACCAACTAATCGATTAGACAATAGTATGTATAGATAATAGAGTTCTTTTCGTATTGGCATGTAATGTAGTCGAAAAAAATAAACATAATATTTATAATTAATAAAACGTAAACAAGATTCACCTTTATATGCAAAAACAACTAGATTTACTGCATTCGTTTTTATTTTGGAAAATAACGTTAAAAATTGTGTACCACTTGGATACACGCCATTGTTGAGTTGATAAATTGTGGACGCCCTGAAGAAGAAGAAGAAGTATCGATTGAATTTACATGTAATATAAAACAAAGCAGCTTTAAGCTTTATATAGTGTTCCTCAATTTGTTGGACTCTCATTAAATAGCTGTTTTTGCTAGTGGTTCTTTCTAGAAGCAAAAGTTCTGCCGCACAATACTAGCAGAAGTACTTTTGTGCGATAGGCATATCATATCATTGACGCCTTGCGCCCTCCCCCTCGTTCTTGATTGGTTAGATGCGCAAGAAGATGATCGTATTCAAATTTCTAACAAATCTCTACAGTTTCCTCAATATTTAAACTGAATGATGACGTGAAACAATTGTCAGATGATTAGAATAAAGAAAGAATAGAATTTAACATCTTTGAAAGATGCTGTTGAGTTTATACTCCTATGTTAGAAGATGAAACGATTACTTACGTGTTTAAATAAGAGATATTCGAAAAAAATATCTGATTCCTCAAAGTACTTATTGCATCGGTATTTGAAGTACTGGACATTTCTGCAGAATAGTAGTCTACCAGTACTCCAATATGATATCCATTAGGTGCGGCAATCATCGAACTGGACTGCTTCAGTGACTCAAGTGATATTTGCTTTGTCGTATTTTGACTCAATGTAAATGAAATGCCATCAGGTTCTACTGAAATTCTATTATTTCAAAGTGTTTATAACAAAATATTTGTGTAAATAAACCCGTTAATCGAAGGATATACCTGGCTCGCCGACAAATCTTATGGATAACTTAGTTGCGTCTGCGTTACCGCTTATCAACATCAAGGAACAAGGCATTCCACAAGGAGGAAAGGCGAAATTTTTAGGTTCACGTTCCATAATGCTTAAAATAATTTGTTTCTTTTCAAATCGCATTTTTTGCTTAGAATAGGTATAGAATTTGCGGTGAGCTGTCACATTACAATAAAATGAAATGGGAGAAGCTTTCGCTTTGATCGATCCGTATAGGATGCTTCTACACATTCCTGTTCATTGTGATATCTCGGAGGTTACCAAGTGTGATCCTGGTTTATACATTGAGTTGAACTGGTCACTTTCTATCAAATCATTGCTACTTATCGCACCAGATTTTTCAGATAACAAGTTGCCGCCTTTTTAAGGAGAGTAGGCCTAATGAACTTGAGGCAGCTGTGAATTAGCGTACATTGATTCAAGCCGAGGTATCACTATGGCGTTTCCACCACTACACTCCGTGTCCGCACATTATAGTAATGGCAGAAATACATTATGGCTGATAAAATGCACAATGCTAAGCGGACTGCGAATGAGGTAGGTCGGATCAGAAAGTTATGAAATCATGGTTGTTTATAAAAGTAGAAGATGAAGAATAACGATTGCGCATATCTACATGTGATTGGCTGACCATATCGTAATGGTAAGAAGGAGTAGGAGTAGGAGTTAGGAGCATGATTAGATACAGCTATTCTGCGCTCGAATCCGCTTTTAAACAAATCACCCTTTCCGCCCACCTGGGCTCAATGAATTAGCACCAAAATAATTTGGAAAACTGTGGAGCTCTGATCTGGTAACAGACTGCTCCTCTCAGGTCTCTGTATGAACCAATATTATCCATACGACTTCACTACAACAACAAGACTAATGATTGCCACATCCCCTAGCGAAGTCTGATAACACAAGTAGCATTGAAGTAAAATAGAAAAAAGATAAGATAAAAGAAATCAACTATTTGCATGGAGGTGTATCGCATTCAGTCATCTCGACGATTTGGAGTTGAAAACGGATCTCACAAGGATTGAGTAACGTCAAAGTGTTTCTTAAAATGCTTGTACGCGACTAAAATTACCTGAGTGGTTGTGCCGATGATGAATCGTAATGCAATGCAGCAGTGGAGTTGGTGAAATTGGTTCCGGTAACGTAAATAACGGCCACTGTTAATAACGATGGAATTACCTGCAAAAAAAAGTGATACAAATAATTTTTATATGTATGTAACATTAAAAAGCGTGTATTTCTTAGGAATGTCCATAGTTGTGCTGAGATGGCAGCAAAACTCGGAACCTCAGGCGGGACTCGAACCCGCACTTACAGATATCCGGTCTGCCGTGCTGATCCATTACACTAACGAGGCCCTTGGTCTGCGACCATTCGACCACAACTATGGACATTATAATATTATTGCAAAATAAAGTAAAATTACTAATATTTCTTAGGAATGTTTCATCTCTAAGAGTTAAGTTTGTAAACGAGTGAAAATCCATAAAGGAGCGAGTTAAGTTGGAAGTCCATTTGAAAGCTTACTTTCATGAGTAAAACGCTTCTCAATTAGATAGTTGAAAAAGTGCTCCAGTTGTAGCTGAATATAGATTTTAATCGAGGTTGAGGAACGACAATTTCGTCCTGCTTGAAAAAAAGCTTTGGAGGATCAGTGGCACAGTGATGGAGAGAGATGCGGACCCGAATTTGTTCGCGGCCACCTCCCAGGTATACCCAATTTACAATTTCTCCAGCTTTGATATAGAGAAATTTGGGTAAGATAACTAGCAGTGACTTGGTGGAGAGTTATCAACTCAAGTCACTATATGGACGAGGCTTGCATTCAACTACCTCCACGATGTCACGTTAAAAACAATTTCGTAGAAGCATACCTTTATAAGAGATTGGTTGATCTCGAAGCTTATCTTATCTTATCTTGGAACAAAGCTTCATTACTGACAACATTTTTACTTTAACAGTGACGTCAGCAATAAATTCAGCAATACAACTTCTTATATTAATCCTGATCTCTGCTTTGAGATATGCCAACGCATTTGTGTTCAACGTGATTTCGTGGAGTTGATGGAATGCGAGCCAGGTTTACACAATGACTGAATGGGTAGCTTGTTAGGCTTCGACGGTAGCCACGAAGTGATTCGGACCTGCATGTCAATGTGGCACCACACCACTGCACTACTGCGCCACTTTTCTTAATCGTTATGGAATTGTCATCAAGGAAAAAGATCAGTTACTGTATTGATGGAATACTTAATTATTTCCATAATAAGCACAATCCGAAAAATAGCGCTTTACTTGACTTAAAAATAGCTGAGTGTTGAAATTTTCCCATCGAAGCATACATGCTTTAGTTCAAAAGCTTAGCCAGTTATTTCTCATAGCGAAAAAATAGGCCTAGTAAAGCGATCATTGGAGTTATTTGGAAAGAGTAGTGTTGAAAATTCTGCTAGACCAGTGGTACTGCCAAGTACTTCACATGTATGCGAACACTTTGAAACGACTAATAATTTGAAATGCTTCTGAAAACTTTGTGAACTCAAAGGATTCACTAGTTACTATCCCTCAAAAAGGAAGACGACTCCTTAGCACAACAGCAATGACTTTAAAATGCAATGAGTAAAGTAATCGATAGCAGTGTTGGCTAGAGAGTTGCTTAACAAAACGTCATAAAGCTATTAAGTCTTTTCTGTACACTTCAGATGACGAAAATCTCTAGATCATTTGTCACTCACCTGAATTTGGCAAGCCATACTCGGTGGCAGTTCGATCGTTTCACTTGTATTGAACAAATATTTGATTTCTTTACCGTTTAATGTGATGATAATCGGACCAGTACGACAAGGCTCTGAAACTTCAATTAAGTTAGTACCTAGTCAGATACATAGTACCTCACAGCTACCAGTCTTAAGCACTATAAATAAATTTCTCTGAACTGTTCTACTCGTAATGATGGTTATGTGGAAAAACGCTAGAGAAAAAAACTGCATGAAGCAGGAAAAAAATGTCCAGTCACAATAAGTAAGATATGTTTTGGGAGTTAATATAATTGATAGTTTTTAAACAGTCGCATATCAGTTTGATTATAGGCCTTGAGGCAACAAGCTTTCCGCCACTTTGTGATATAATAGTTCGTACTATTAGTCTAAGAAGAAAGGACAACGATGATTTAAGAAACGGTTGGGAGCTGAGAGTCGTATAACTACTGTAGTTTCAAAGTATTCAAGTGATGGTAGAAGAAAAACTTGAGTGTCACAGAAGTTCTTTAGATATGCTAAGGAAACCAAATAACTATGTCGTTAATGAAAATGTGAGGTAAATATTCAGCTTTAACTTACCCCATTGTGTTACGGCAATATTTGTAAGTAAGACGATGATAAAGATGAAGATTAACATATTGTATTGATCTGAGTTGATCTGTGAAGCTACGAGAATGATGAATTCGGTAGACGCTTAGAGCAACTGAAATGAAAACAAGGAGGAAATAAATCGTTGATCGGTAAATAATTAAAGTAAACGGACTTTTTGCTATGCAAATTGTCACATATGTAATTTAATTAATTTTTCAAATATGTCAACTGAATATATTAAATTTAATCAATATCATCACAATATTCAGCCGATACAAAAAGTATTGTGTATTAATCACTAGATGAAGCATGAAAAACGTGTGCTGTTGAGGAAAATTAAAGCCTAAACACCTGGCATTGAGGAAAATCAAACAATTTATGATTATCGGAATAATCATTGTTAGATATTGTTAGCAATGTAGAAGAGGTTTATGCTTATACTCTAGGAGAATAACGTATCCAGGTAGAAGCTGATCCAACAGTAAACCGATTTCAGTGCAAAATGTTTACATGTTTATCCAGAAGACAAAACATAGTAGATATTGGCTCGACAGTTGATCTCATTAAACTACAAGCAGAACCAATCGATTAATTTAGGTAAGACAAGACAAGCTTTGGCTTTGATCAATTCTTTATTTTGGGATGTGTCTAAGCATTCGCATTCAACGTTACCTCACGGAGGTGGTTAAATTCTATCCTCGTCTAAACAGTGGCTTGAGTTGACCAGCCTTCATCAAGTCAGTGTTAGTTATCTTACGCGGATTTCTCTGCTAGCAATTTACCGACCCCGGAGGGATGGCGGGAATGGTAGGCCAGGAGGAGAAGACGAACTGATTCAACCCTGCGTGTCACTTTCACACCTTCGCCACTACGCCGTCATTGATTAGTTATCAGCTTAGGAGTAAAATCAGACGAACTTTTCGTTATTTATTCAGAAATGATGCCTGAAGAACGCAGAAATATTCTACCCTATTAGTATTGCAGTGGGTTTTATGCCTTAAGTAAAATTCTATTAGACAATCTGTCGACCCTTTGGGGAAAAATATTGAAGGAAATTTGAGGACAAAATGAAATCCATCAATGAAAAAAATTCAAGAAACGCAATTGACAAGGAAAAAAATGGTGCATGCCTTCCTTAAATAAGCTATCTTCAAGCTACAATAGATTATAGCACGAAAATATCATTGTCATAAGGCTTCTGATCGATAACTAATCAATATTATATTGATTTTCGTATTGATTATAACGTAATGATTTGCTATGAACTAAGTTTAGTCTCAGATTTGTTGTCATTCGAAAGAAACGTTGTCATAAGTGATAACGTTAACCGCAACGAAGGAAAAAAAAACATTTTCATAATGCCGTTGTTGTTTTGAAAGCTGGAATTCATTCAGAAGACATTGAGAATGGCGTTTTCATGTCGTTACCACAGGCAACTAACGACGCTTGTAGATGAGGTAGAGAAAATTTGTCACTCCGACTACATTACGTTTTTTTAACTTCTTCTAGAAGTACATCAAGTTAAACCATTGTCATGTCGCTGAATTCTGGCTGTCATTTTTGATATTTTTCATTTGAATAGAAATTTTAATACGACGAATTTCTCTTGAAGTTAATGAACGTCTTCTGAAGATCATGAGGAGTTCGTTATCTACCACACTACCTCAATGTATAAGCTCTACTGTATTCTATATGTTTTACCGCCATTTCATATATGCTTTATCAAATATGCTTAAAAACCGGAGTGTTTTTCAAAATTATGTCACTCAAATGCGATATATTATACAAATTAAAGAGAAGCAGACATGGATAGAGGATTTCCTCAATGCTTCTATGTTATGTTAAAGAGAAAATAGAGAGAGAGAGAGAGAGAGAGAGAGAGAGAAAAAAAAAAGAAATTGTACACATTGTATTGTTAAGAATCATGAAAACTTAAATAATCCTATATATCTCTCCATAAATGTTTCTATTGAAAGAGTTAAGCTGAAAAGTCGAAAAATACCTCAAGAGGAGGGATTTCGTTCTTGGAACTCTCAACACGTTTTCTGGAATTTAAATAATTATTATGCAAACGCGTATAATTCGTAGTGTTTTGATAGACTACGAAAAAAAATATATGTCAATTAAAATTTGAAATATTTTCATTTAGATGAAAAAAAAAATAACATAATTATCACCTGTGCAAGAAATTTTAATAACAATTAAAAACGCGCTCGTTTAGATGTGACGTGTTGAAAACAAAAAAAAAAACTTAGAAAAATTTTAATTATAATATTTATTATTATTATTATTATTATTA